>QEPC01000541.1:465708-529933 GCA_003113815.1 Sphenodon punctatus
TGTCTCCCCCTCCTTGTCTTTTAGATTGTAAGCCACAGGCAGGGACCGCATCTGATTGTATGTTCTGTACAGCGCCAGGTTGCAACTGGCGCTTTATAAATGTTTAATAATAATAATAATAATAATAATAATAATAAAGTGACATACTCGGTCAGATGAATGGTCCATCTAGCCCAGTAATATTGTTACTATTTATACTCTACCCTATTCCAGATGCTTGGGGTGGCTTACAATAATAAACAACAATCTTGATTTCTTAAAATATATTTATGTATAAAAAGCCTTTGACCCTCCCATCCCACCTATGCTTGCTCCCTTGACCCCACCTCCCCTCTCATGGGGGGTGGTCATAGCATTCCTACTCCCTCTCTCCTGTTCATATTGGGTGGGTGTGTGTCACCACTGTCTTCCATCTTGAAAAGAAAAAAATAACAAAGACCAACAATAAAAACAGGGGCACAAAAGACTTATTTTAATATCATCTTTAAATTTTTTTTAAATCTTCCAGATTTAAAAAAAAACCACTGCCAGTCTTCTATCCCACATCCTGAATAGCTGCCTTACAGATGGTGCCCTTAGGCATTGCCCTTCAGCAGCCACCCATAAGCAGCTGCCTGCAGCCTTTTTAGTACCTGAGGGCAGAGGCAGGAAGCCATTGCTCGTTAGCTGTAGCAGTGTCTCCAGCAGATGCTTCATAAGAAATGTACAAAAACAGGTTACATATTGAGTGATCCATCCCTTGTCATTCATTCCTAGCTCCTGGCAGTTGGTTTTTACATCTCCAATCAACTCTGTATCTAATCCTTTTTAGAGCCCAATTATACTATTGGCCTTCACCACATCCCATGGCAATGAGTTCCACAAGTTAGTTGTGTTATTTGAAAAGTACTTTCTTCTAATTGTTTCAAACCCATTACCAGATAATTTCATTGATGATCTGCTGTTGACCAAGTGTTAGGGTAAATAACAGCTCCCCTGGTACCTTTTCCAAGCAATTCATGACTTTATAAATCTCTGTATGGTCTCCCCTCAGTCGTCTCTTTTCTGAACTACAGGTCCCTAGTCTTATTAACCTTTCCTAATATGGAAGCTGCTTCATGTCCCCAATCCATCTGTGTTGCCCCTTTTCTGTACCACTCCTATCCCCCTTCCTGTTCTACTATATTCTTTTGGAGGATACTCTTTCCTCAACTCAAAAATAAACTTAGAATTCTTAGACTGGGTATAGAAGGTTCTTAAGTGAACACAACGTAGTCATGAGGGCATTCCTGAAAGCAACACAGAGCAGACAAGCAAGATCTGTAAACCAGCTTGGCTAGATGGCAAGCTTCAAGAATCTATTCAAGCCTTCAGACAGCAGAAGAGCAGCTGTAATGAAGCTCATGAAAGGAGCCTAAACCACGGAAGGGACTGAAATGGAATTTAAGGAACAAACCCAGAAAGATTGAGAAGCAGGAAGCCATCCAGACAGTGGGTAGAGCTGCTGGCTCAAAACAGAGGAGACAGACACTTCAGAGAAGCTAAATTATTTCTTTCCACCAGCTTTCACCACAGGGCTGCTGGGAAGATAACCTCTTTCCAGGTAATCGGTCTTCCTCTGGTCGAGGTGTCAAGAAGAGTCGGGAGTGGGGGGGTGGGGATGTATACCTTAAATACCAGCAAGTCCCTAGGACTCAGTGGCTGCACACAAGAGTTTTGGAGGAACAGGACAATGAAAGGACTAAGAAGACTGTATTCTGGTTAAAATCCTATTATCTGCTAGGACATAGCAAAAGTTCCATTCATTATAACAGATGCTTAGGATGGAGTTTGAGGGCTCCTTCACACGAAACACCTTGCTGCTTCTACCCAAGGATGTATTACTTCAGCCCCATGTTATGGAATAGGAGTGGCCACATGAAACGTTGGTGTGTGGTAACTCTTACCCAGGGCTAAGTTACCCCACACTACCTCAGAGTGTAAGAGTTACCACGCACTAACATTTCGTGTGGCCACTCCTATTCCATAGCATAGAGCTGGGGGTAATGTACCCCTTGCAGAAGCAGCTAGATTATGATAAAATTACTTTACCTCTTTGTAATTAGGGGATAGAGGTTTCATGCAAACATTCCTTGAGAATTAAAGTCAAACCTCATTCGGTAGCAGAGAAATTTGGGAAAGACAACTAAAATGTCAACTAAATGCCAGTTGGATCAGCATATGGCAAGACTCGGCCAGCCTGGCTCATGTAAAGGAAAATGGTTCCAGTCAACCAGAGTTCTTTGATTTGTATGTTAAAAGATTTAGATTCTTGGCTGATGTACTACAAAACATTTGAACAGTCCCACACGCTTGGCTAGTAAAAAAATGGGCAACACGATCCATTGATGCCCTTGTCTCTCCCTATAGTCCTCTCCCCGCCTTCATCCATCCTAGATTACACACTCCTTGGGACAAAGGTATTTCTTTAATCATGATTGTTTAGCACCAGGCACATGGTTGGCGCTGTATAAATAGAAAAGAGTATGGGGGCATGTCCTATTCATTTCAAAGTGATTTATGCCTGGACGTAATGCTAGCAGTAGTGCTAACCACTTTGAAGCTTGTGCCCTAAAGGCTCATTCACACAACTCCCTTCTCCCTGGCAAATTAACTCACTGCTTGTTCCTTAAACTGTTTACCTTGGGTGTTGCCAGATGTAACATTAGGTACTCGTTCTAGCTTTAAGCACACCTTTGGTTGTTATGTCTGTCTGTGCAAGGACGCTTAACATAGTTTGGATTTGAAATATCATCATTGCGGACAGCACACATTTGTGGCTTAGCTGTGTTACATCTAAAGACATGCACTGCCCAGTTACCAGTTTTTGATCATCCTGGGAGCATGATTTTCGTGAAAGGCCAGTCTAGTTCTTGCATGACTCTGTGGTGTTTCTGGCAATTGGGGAATGTCAGGGTGGAAGAAGGAGCAACAAGCAGGGAGGAGAAGGCACTGACTGAGGTGGAGTGGGGTTGCTTTCACAGTTAGATTCTCTTGGAATGAAATATTGCTCCCCACAGTTCCAGCAGTTTCTGTTCTGGGAATTTGATTGCTTTGCTGGCCTTCTATCTCCCACAACTGGGTGTGTTGCACAAAGAGATATCAGCTGGTGGGAGGAAATGAGGGATCACCAAAGAGCACAGGAAGTGGAAGAGAATTCACACAACAAACATGGCTTGTGCCACTATCACTCTAAACGTGTGTCATTTGGGCCTTGGGCATTTAAGGAGCAAGAGTTTGAGCTTTCTCTGTCAGAGATTAGAAACTGTCTTAAGAGACAAACGACAAGTTAGAAGGAATAAATGGTCAATTTTTGTATCATAGCCAAAGCTAATGGTAGGGAGCCTGAGGTTCTGTACTAGGGTAATGCTGTGTAATATATTAATGCTGTGGAAAAGCAGGTGAAACATGTTACAGAAAACTTGTGAGACACACAAAATTATGTATACTCGTTGAGATTAAAGACTGTCAGACGCTTCAAAAGAACCTAGGCAACCTAGTTAAACAAGCATTGACATTCATTGTTGACAAAGACATGGTGGTGGTAGCGTACATCAGAAGGAATAATTTGAATTCTAAATTAATGGTAGTCACTCGGGATAAAGACAGACTCATGGAGCACTCGACTGAAACCTGTGCTAGTGTGCAACAACATTTTAAAAAGAAAATAATCTAGCTTAATAATGGCAGAGAGAACTAATATAGCGATGATTATGATATTGTTGTGTAAATTAACGGTGTGCTCTTTCCTGAGCTATTGTGTTCAGTCCTGGTCACTTCGTCTGAAATAAAAAATAACAGGAATAGAGAGGGGCCAAAGATGGACAATGAGAATGATTAGAGGTCTGAAGAGACTGCTGTGCAATTGTGGAGAGGCTGAAAAGATTAGGCCTGTTGAGTTGACAGAGGAGATGTAAGCTAGAGATATGCAAATAACATAAGGAACATGATGAGAGTTATTCAAAATCACCAGCGCTGTCAAGAATACAAATGGACCACTCCTGTTTATCCTTGTTAAAATGCAAGAAGAAGGGCACAACCAGTGAAACCAAAAGGCGAGTTATTTAAGACTGATGGTGGTTGGGAGGAATATGCTTTCTTTTGAACTAATTACCATGCAGTATCATGCATGCCTCAGAGTTCTGTCAAGCATAGCTCACAATCTGGAATGAAAACCACTGATTTATCTAGGGTGTTTTTAAATGAGCAAGGTGGGCAGGGGGGTCCGTGACCACTGAGTTCCATGGCTGCGGGGCACTCATGTACATGACGTGTGTGGGAAGCGCTTCACGCAGGTGGCTCCTGTCATGGCCACCCCGGTCACGGAGGCAGCCTCAGCATATATGGCTGGCCCTGCATGGAGCAGTCCCGATTTTTCAGCGGTGCTCCATAAGTGGCTGCTGGGTGGTTCATGGGAGTGCGCTCACCCACGCACCACCTTCCCACAGGCAGTTGGGTGTGTGATTGGTGGGGGGGAGGGCATGTGTGGATACATCTAATTTAAAAACACCCCTACTCTAGCTGCTCACCAATGCCGTTTGGACAAGATGATGGTGAGCCAAAAAGATTTTTTAGAAAGGGTAGGTTAGTGACTTTCCTTTCAGTTCTGGGGTGGAAAATGTTATAGAATCTAAGAGTTAAAAGGACCTTGGTTACCTAGTCCAACCCCCTGTTTAGATGCAGGATGACTCTGGCTACAGCATCCCTGACAGATGACTGTCCAGCCCCTCTTTGAAAACCTCCAGCAATGGAGAACCTACAACCTCTATGCAACTTCTTCCATTGCTGCACAGCTCTTACTGTTAGGAAGGTTTCCCTGATTTCTAACCAAAATCTACCTTTTTGTAACTTGAGCCCATTCCTTCTAATCTTGTCCTCGGTGACAATGCAGAACAGTTCCTGTTCTTTCTGGTGGCAGGCCTTTAGATATTTGAAGACTATCATGTCTCCCCTAAGGCTTCTCTTAGCTAGGCCAGTTCCTCCAACCTTCCTCATAAGACTTGCTTCTCAAACACTTCATCATCTTTATTGCCCTCCCCTGATGTCCTTCTTGCAATGAGGCACCCAAAACTGGGCACAGTACTTGAGGGGAGAACTTTGGGAAGCTAGCTCTAAAGCAGGATGCAGGCAGTGCTTTTTACAAGGTGAGATGGATCTAAAGAAGGGTTTCCCTTCTGTCCTTTGGAAAGAAGGCATAGCTAATGACCCTGTAGGGGGACTACTTTGAATAACTTGAGATTCCCTTACATCAGTTTCAACCAAATTTTGCAGAGGGCCAGATCGTGAACAGATAAGGCCCCAAAATTGAATAAAAGTGGTGCACCTAGAAGGAAGAGAACCCTTTTCTAGCCAAAAAATCTCCTTAACTTACATTGACCATTGCTGTCAACCCTATGACACCAGGCCATGTTAGTTTGGGTGCTTGGAGCTACTTGTGTTAATATTGGTAGTTAAAATACTTTAACAGAAGGAGCTGCGGCCCCTTTTGTTTTGAGTCTTAAGCCAGGCTTAAGTCTTAAGTCACCAGGCCTGTAAATGTCTGTTAGTACCTGTGTATCGTACAAGTAATGCGAGCACCCTGGTCTCACATTAAAGAAAATAACACTAATTCTGAGGGGTTTAATTTCTCCAAAGGAATTTGTTAATCACTTTAGAAAAGCTACTTTGCAAAAGCAGAGGTCAGCGTTTTAAGAACATTCTCCATTTCAGACCCACTTAATATTGTGGTTAGCTCTGCTCCACCTTGATACTTTCCCATTAATGCACTTTGCCCTCTAGGAAACAGCGTGTAGATTTCATGGGAACATCTGTAGCCTCAACTGAACAATTGACATAAATAATGGTCTTCGGTAACCCATGGGTTACCAGGTTGGCAGTTTCCTGGGGAAAACTAGTTTTGGACAGAGCTCTGGTAAATACTGTTTTTACCTGGGTTTTTCCTATGGAAATGGGAGAAATAAAATTAAAAACATACTAAATAAAAACTACTGAAAAATATTTAGCAGTTTGATAATAGCTCATTAGTAATATGGTCTGCTTAAATTTTATGAAAGGGAATAAGCAAGCAAAAGAGCCTTAACCTGAATTCAAATGCATTATCATGCAGCAAAGAAAATAGAATAGCTTCCCACAGACTAGCCAGAAACAGCCTTTGTCTGTTTTCATTGTGGCTGTGCTCTTGGGACTTCAAGTAAACCAGTGGTTCTTTAACAAGGGGAGTAGGGGTGTGGAATGTTTGTTTACATAGAATATAGCCAAAAATCTCATTTGGGCGTGATACAGAGTGCAGTTGGCAACCCTTGAACTCGTCTCTAAATGGTCTGTGGGGAATTTCCAAAATGGCAGTGGCCCTCCGCATTTCTGTATCACAATTTCTGACTGGTGCTGTACCTGCTCATTTAAATTGGTTTCAAAAATAAGCAAGCCAGTGCCATTTTGGAAATCTCCCCAGCTCAGCTACTCTGACGGAGGGAAGTTAAGGTAGTAGCAATAGAAGAGTGACAAGAAAAAGAGGGACAAGGGATACGTACCTGTGTGTAGTGGGGACATCAAGTACCAGAGACAAGAGGAAGGAAAGCGCAACCTAAGAAGCTTGAGAACCAGTGCATGGGGTAAAAAACCCTACTTTTCCAATATCTGTGGAAGCTTTTGTGTGTTTCATCGCTCAATAGCTGTTTCCCAAGCCTGCCTCTCCATACCTCAGACAACTATGCTCTAGCAGAGGAGACCTGGGTTTGCTTGCTCCACTATTGGCCCCCAGGCTACCTGCTGCTGCGTGGAATGTGAAACTGTATTCGTAAAGGAGTATTATGCACTCAGCCAACCTTCCTTTGTCATCAGAATAGAGCTGTGCAAGTAGATCACATCAATACACACTTGTTTAATTGGGTGTAGCAGAACCTTTGTGGGGATGGGGCAGAATATGAAAATAGGATCCGCTTTTCAGTCTTATATATGCAGTCTTGTATGCTCCTGGGACGTACGGCATGAGTGCTTTCTCTCAGTATTAGGCAGGGCATTTATCCAGCTAAGGGAAGGCTCTTTTGTTGACCCAGAAACCTGACTTTATTCCACCCTAACTCCTGCAAAGGTTTTGGATGGCTTTGAAACTTTGGAAAATCTAGGTAGCTCGGTGAATATCCAACACCTTTGTCAACAGTCTCATATATTGCCTGCCAAGCCCTCTTACTGTCTCTTGTGATTTTTGCTCCGCGTCAGAAAATCTCCACTGAGCTGCACTCAAAGATCCAGGCAGAGTTTGGGCGACTTCATCAGATCCTGGAGCAGGAGGAACGGGCAGTGCTGATCGAACTAGCCAAAGAGGAAGAGCAGTTGGTGGTGAGGCTGCAAGGGGACATCATGCAACTGGAACAGGGGATCTTTGAGATGAAGAAAGGCATGGAGCACACACAGCAATCCCTCAGCAAGATGGCAGACTCACTGCTTCTGGAGGTGAGCTAGTAGCTAACTCCTAGATGAGTGTGCGAGAGGGGATTGGGTATGGCTGAGGGGAGGATGCTGACCCATTGGGGTGAAAATAGGATAATTTTTTACCTGTGAGAAGGAGATCAGGATTGGGATCGAAGGGAATCGTACTATACTGCAAGAAAGCCCAGAGTTTGGTGCTCCTGCATCTGAATGGGATGAACACCAGTGGCCCTCAAGCCATTGTTCCCAAGCCTAAGAAGGTTGCCTAGTAATGTGATGCTGACTCCTCCTCTTTCAATCTCAAAGAACATTAAAATGCAAGACACTAAATACTATTCTACATAGTCAGTTGCCATAGTCACTACAGAGATGCTGTGTGATGGGGCGTGTTCTTTGCCAGGTGGTTCAAGACAAATGGGCTGTTCTTTACACGATCACAGTTAATCCAAATTAGCTTTTAATCCAGATCCATTAATTTGGGGTTATTATTCAGGAGTTTACACAATCATTTTTAATCAGGAATAAGAATTAATCCTTATTTGCAGTGTGAACAGGTTAATCCAGATTAGGAGTCATAAGAAAGACTACGAAATGCCATGGTGCAGGGCAACCAGATTTCAGCGTCCTCGTCTCTTGATTTCTGGGACTCCAGTCACAGCAACAGATACAGAAGTCACCTTGCAAAATGGAGGGGTCTTCATCATGGCATCGTGGATTTTAAATTTGGTGCGCCAAGCAGAGGCTGCTGGGAAAATTGGGACACCATAGAGATACAGATGGCTAGAGAGAAGACTTGTCTTATCTGCAGCACTCAATGGCATCTGGGACTCAGTCCAGATTCACCATTTGCACGATCACTAACTCAGACTGAGCTTAATCTGGATTAAAATAAATCCTCAACAATTGAGTTTCCAGAGCCCAGTTTAAATTTTGAATCTGGGTTCCGTAATTCAAACTAAGTGGTCACACGAGCACCTTAATTTGAATTAAGAAACGCTTAATACAGGGTGTAAAAACACCCACAGTGATCAAACAGGGCAGATGCCCTTTTGGGGAACCCTTGAAGCAGATGAAAGCCATGGCAGTGCAGTGCTGGCAGGAGGTTTATGAAAAGCATGGTGGAATAGTCCTTGTTTGGAGTTGGACCCTTGTGTAGTAGTGCAGTGCTCTGACAGAGGCTAGTATAATGAGGATTAGGTTTTCACACTATCTAGCTGACACCCAGCTATACCTTGGTTTCCCTAATGGTAATCTCTGCTAGCCACCTGTCTCACCAGAGTGTTCCTGTCAACAAGTGTAATCCCTCTGGTACCCAAAATCTTAGTGTGGTCTCCACCAGTGACAAAAAAATTCAGTCTAGCCTCGATCTTAGGCAATGGCTTGTTGCCTAGCATTGGACAATAAAAAGAATCTACACACAAGTGTAGAAAGAGCTTTACTACCAGAGTGGGTTGGGTGCATGGTAGAGCTTACTTTGGCAGTGTGGCAGGGGACAGTGTCTAATAGTTGAAGGATAGTGCTGAAATGAAAACAGAAAGGCCATGGGTTCCAGATTGTCTTATGAAACAAGTTCAGTTTTTAGCCAAACATCAAAGTTAGGCAAAGGGCTATTTTAAAATTTGCATAAATCAGTGTATACAAATTTTATGCAAAACATGCTCATTGTCCCTCATTTTGAGTGTCACTGACCCTCATTTTGGAGTCTGGGAGTGGACAGATACAATCTCTAGTTCATGAAATACAAGTGGGTTAGGCCTGCTTCATTATAACCAGAAAACACCCCAGAATTCTAGTAGCCAGTTTCAGCAAATTACACCCCAAATTTTACATTTAATGGAAGCTTTATAAAAAATGTGGTTCAAATTAAGATAAATACAAAATAAATAAATGAAAAACTTAGCACAAATGCTAACTTGACCTGACTATTTCTAATGTGGGACTCACTCTTGGTTTCAATTCTTATGACTGTCTAGCCAAACATGCTAGGTACAGACTTATCAGTCCTTAATAGAAGCTCCTTTTTCTTCCACTTGGCCACAAGCAGTTCTCCCTCAAAACGTCCTCGTGCCCTTTAAAAAAGGGGCTTCAGTCTTTGTTCACTGTTCTGGAAAAATC
The DNA here is from genome assembly GCA_003113815.1 of Sphenodon punctatus. NCBI lineage: Eukaryota > Metazoa > Chordata > Lepidosauria > Sphenodontia > Sphenodontidae > Sphenodon > Sphenodon punctatus. The sequence continues at coordinate 475,270 of QEPC01000541.1, forward strand.
TGTTGTTGCAATAGATGTGATGTCACACATCCCATTTCACATGGACAAACTTGTCAGTCCTCTGACCATCAAGGCCCCACTGAATCCTCTGCAGCGAAAGCCTTTGTAATTTGTGGCACAACTTCTAGTGGGATTAATCTCACAGTGCTGTTTATAACGTGTTATACAGATCATGTTGATGACAAATACGGCTATGGCCCTTTTCACACAAGACACCCCCACCCATCTCCATGCAGTTTCGTTTTGTGGAGATGGGTGGAGGCGCCCGTATGAAAGCCGCGGCGCGGGGGATGGGTTGGGGGTGCATGCTACACCTACCTCCACCCATCTACCGCTCTACACCCACGCACGGAGCAATGGGCTCCAATTCCCGATGCTCCGTGGGTGGAGACAGGTGTGTGCCTGTAGGAACTGGTGCATGCCCACCTCCACCCACAGCGGCTGCACACCCATTCTCCACCCCCCACCGCAGTCCATTGTAAAAAGTTTATGGTTCATACATACTTTTGGAAACACTGAAATATTGCTTTTTACAGAGTATATGATGTATTTCATATGTTCATAAGCTCTTCCTACATTATAATTCCCTGCCACTGCTGGGTGGAAGGCGTGGTGGCCTCAAGGGCATTGGTCGAATTACATTTGGGGAGGGCAGGGGCCAGAAAAGCTGCTTTGTCCCACTGCTTTGATGTGGCCACACCCCCATTCCAAGCTTTGGGACATCATGACTCTTGGAAAAAGGGTAAATGGTCACATGAGAGAGAGAGACCGGTTAAAGGAGGCTTCCATCTTGTTTTGGGTGTGACTGCACCCCTTTTCTGAGCATCCTATCACAATGCTCAGAAGGGGCAAGAAACTAGATGATGCAACTGCCCCCTCTCCTGGTGCCCATGGCCAGTGCCATGCTCCAGCAGGGGGAAGGCATGGCAGCATCGTGCTCTGGTAGGGGCTCTGGAAGGAGCGTAGTGCTGGCCCTGGTGTGCTGGAAAGAACTAAGTCAAAGGCATGTCAGTGCAGTATTTGGGAGATGGCCCCAGCCAGTCTTCTGTTGTAAGCAATCATTGCTGTTGGCAAGGGGGCTGGCATGCAGAATGGGGAGCAGTAGCACCACTATTCTCCTAGTGCCAAAGGGGAGGAGACTGTCCTGGGGCTGCAACAGCAGAGCACCGTGTTTCTCTCCAGGTGACACGCATTCCTGTTTGCTGCAGCTTCGGGTGGTAGAGTCCTGGCCCTCTCCTTGATTGGATTGTCTTTGGGCAAAATCTCTGGTATTGAGAGTTTAAGGGAGGAGGAGGAGCAAGTCCCTTGTGGCTGCTGGCTTCTCAGTTTCTAAGCTAGTGATTTGAAGGCTGCTGGGGCAAGCACTTCCTGTGGGGCCCACTCAAACCCTCCCACTGCCACCACCCTGGTGACCTCAGGCTCCTGCTGCCACTCCCAGAAAGCTCCCATCACCTCTGCCACTCTCGGTGAGCTCCCACTACCTCCGGACCACTGATGTTGTGCTGACTACTTACCAGGGCCTGTTCTTCACGACAGGCCTGTAACACTTGCAGACCCATTGTGCAGAGCAAGTCTGTACAGTGCTTGATGGGGGCAGAATGACTGGACCCGAAGCCTGCCCCAGAAGCCCTTCTCCCAGCCAGCCCAGAGCTTGTCAGAGCAGGGAACTAAACCCTAGTAAACAGCTACCAAGCCAGCCACTAGACCACCCTGCCTTTCTACAGATGAATGTAAATTGGGGGTTCTTGTAACAATGACCAGTGCAGGGGATGGGACAGGAAAGTGATTAATGAAAGCCAAAGAAACCATCCGTTTTGTTTCCAACCCAGAAGTGGCCAATATTGGCCTTCTCTTGGTCTTTCACATTTTGAGGTGCACACACTTACTGGGGACATTTCCCAGGACTCAGCCCCCCCGAGTTCAATTGCTAGGGCTAAACCCTGGCAAGCCCCTCCTCTCACACACAAATTAAGCCCCAGTTCCATACCAGTCACATGGCAGGCTTGACTTAGTGCACAAACACACATAACAAAAAGATGGGTGTCTGCAAGCTGAACCAGTAGCTACCATAACATCTGCTAATGCCCCATGTCTGGGTCCCACCCCAAGAAGTCCTCCTTTTTCCCACCTGCTTTGGTCTTCTCTGCAGTCCCTGGTTTTCTTCTCTTCTGCTCCACAGGCTTAACTTGGTGAAGTCTTGGAGTTGAGAGCCCATCCTTTTATTCCTCCCACTGCCCTTTGGCAATAGCCTAGACTTATCCAGCAGCCACAGCCCGCTGGTGAGACTCCAGCTGCATCTGAGATGCTTTGGTTTGTCTCTTCTCTCTCGCTTTCATGCAGTGGCAGGAAATTGGACAGTTAATTTATCTGAGCAGCTGTAAGATTAAGGGAGGTGATCGTTAATTTTCTCTGCTTCTTGTTGCAGGTGGAGAGCATGGCTGTCAGGTACGTGTCTGGAATGAAAGGAGCTGCTTTCCCTTTTCATGAGCCTCTTATCTCCCCTCGGTGGCTGGGGACTGTATGTGGGGGAGGGACAGCGTTGCCTCAGATTTGAAAGCATTACTAATTGTTTGGAGAGATGTTGACACAGAACCAGCTGGAAGAGAGAGGGAATCTATCCCCCCAGCAGGCATCAGGCACTCTTACATGGAAGCTTTGGACTCCTGGGGACAGGGTTGGCTGGTGCATCCACTCTGGTCTAGGCAGTAAAACAGTGTTGCAGGTACCTGCTTGGCATTCCACGGAGGCATATGACTTACACAGCCAGAGAAGGGCAGAGCCAGATAAGTGATGAGCAGGAGGGTGTAGTAGAAGATAGATTAAATAAAAGTCCCAGGCTTCATAGCTTTTACACCCCTTGGATTCTCGGGACACACAGGATTTGACATGAATCGGGGAAGAAGGATTGGAGAGCAGAGTTGGTTTTAAACCATCCTTGCTGCTGTCTAATCCTGGGGCTACCAGGCTGGTCCAAAGGCACAATTTAGAACACCCTTGGAGATGATCGAATGCGATTTCTAACAGCCTGGGGTGTAACAAGCCCCTGGTTCCATCCCTCCCCAGCATCCTGTGCTAGAGAGAGAGGCTGTTTTGTCAGGCTGTGTGTAAGTCTGGCCTCTTGGGAGCCTGTAGCATTGTCAGCCTACACTGCATTACCACAAATGCCACCATTTTGGTCCTTGTTGAACCTCATCCAGAAACTTGCTTCCTCCAGAGTAAATGAATATTTATTCGAAATGCTTGACCATAGGTCTTGGCATATGCTTCCTCCAGAGTGAAGCTGGTCCCTGGTACAGGGAAAGAAGACTGCAGCCTGCGCAGTTTGGAGTTTACCCCATGATCCACAAATGACACCACCAAATGACAAATGAAGTCTTGCTTTCCCCCTGGCAGGACTACCCCTCCCTATGCCTTTCTAAATGTGCCCCCTCCAGCTAAGCCCCTTTTGAGGAGGCCTCTTTCCTGAAACAGCTACTAGGTGCAAAACCCTTTCTTCTCCTCTTACCTCCTTCTCCTCCTCCGCTGGGTAGCTCTAGTGCTGGCCGATAGGAGGCAGATGACTGATTTCTTCTGTGCGCATGCGCTAGGAGCTACCCGGTCCCTCAGTCTGTTCATCTGCCTCGGCCGGTAGGACGCGTTTCGCGGGAGCTCCAAGGCTCCACAACTGAAAGAAAAGCAGGAAGGAAGAGTTTTTAGTCTGTTTGCTGCCTAGCAGGTGAGGGATCACCGTTGCTTAGCCCCATGCGGGGGGGGGCCACCTGTTGGGGAACTTGTCTCTTCTCTTCCCCCCGCCCCCCCCCTCCCTCCTCCACCGCCTGCCGGCAGTCCAGCTCCGGGGCGGCGCGGCCGCGCCCGGGAGCTTTGGGGGCCAAAACTTACTCTCCTCCCAGGGGCAAGAGAGTTCAGGGCGGTAACTCCGGGGCGGCACGCCGCACCCGCGAACACCGCGGGCAGTTGAAGGGGCAAAACGTGCTTGTGCACTAGCTCCGGGGTGGCGCGCCACGCCCGGGAGCATGTGGGGCCAGAATGGCCTATTACAAATATGAGCCCTAGGCAGGGAACTCGGGGACAGCGCGGCTGGGCCTCGGAGTCTCCCCTAGCCATTCTCCGTCAACAACAGCGGAGCCACGGGCGGCGAGGCCTCCTGCCTGCCGCAACACGTGCGGGCTCCATGCCGGGCAGAGGCCGTGCTGCTGGGTTCTCCCCAGCACCCGTTTCTGGGCCACATCTCTCTGCCTGGTTACAGCACGTGCAGGCCCCCTGCTGGACAGAGGCAGAACTGCTTGTCTTCTCCCCAGCTCCAGCTTCTCGTGGCCCCTCCCCCTCCTCCTCTTCTACAGCGGAGCCAGCTTGTCTGAGCTCCCTCCAGGGTTGAGTTAACCCTTACGTGTCTCCGTTATTTTTATATAGGCCATGAGCACGGCTCAGCCCCCCCGCGGGGCCACCCCCCCGCAAGTGGCAGCCCCTGCACAGGAGGAAGACACGCAAGTACGCCTGGCCTCCATAGAAAAATCTATTGGAGAGATCTTGGCCACCCTGGGGAATTTACCTAAGCCACGTAGGAAGCGGCACCCTAAGCCTACTAAGTCCAAGGCAGGGACTTCGGGCAGTAAGAGGCCTAGACGCCCCTCAGGGGACACTCATCGCTCCATTCAGTCCTCAGCTGAAAGTGACCAAGAGGGCCAGCAGCGAGAACTGAACCAGGGCTTTTCTGACCATAGGCAGCCCGAGTCCGTTCATTCCTCAGCTTCCGAGCACACTCACTCTGAGTTAGAGGAGGGCGAGTGGGCTGAACAACCCACAGATTCCAACGATGGAGAGAGGCAATTCCCTGGGCAGTACAGGAATGAGCTTATCTCTCAGGTTATTAAGACTCTGCAGTTGCAGGAGAAAGCCCCTAAGCGGGACTCCTCTGACTCCCAGGAGGAGGACACACGGCAATACATTCCGTCTGTTCATGGCAGAGACCAGGGCCTCCCCTTAGACAAGGCTTTTGAGAGGCTAGTACTGCAGGAGTGGAAGCAGCCTGATAAGAGTTTTAAAATGAATAGGGCTCAGGATTCCCTTTACTCGTTCTCCAGGCGGAAGGCACCCTTGTTCCGTTCACCTAAGGTGGACGCGGGTGCTGCTTCCCTAGCTCGGCACACGGTGTTCCCCACTGAGGGAGATTGCCACCCCCGGGACGCTACGGATAGGGCAGTGGATACTGCTCTTAAGAAGGCTTCCGAAACCACTTCGGCGGCCCTGAAGATAGGAATAGCGTCCTCTTATGTGTCCAGGGCCATGCTCGCTTGGCTCCAGGAGCTCCAAGACCCAGACATTTCCGAGGGTAAGGCTCAACGCCTAAATTCCAGAATTCACATGGCGGCCGCCTTCTTAGCGGACGCGACCACCGATAACTTAACGTGGTCGGCCAGATCTGTAGCCAACAATGTGGCCGCTAGGCGTCGGCTCTGGCTCCGCTCATGGGATGGTGATGTCACCGCTAAGAACTTACTTACTGCCTCGCCGTACAAAGGCTCAAAATTGTTTGGGGTCTGCCTGGAGAAGGTCTTGGAGGAGGCGTCCAGCAAGGATAAGACTAAGACCCTCCAACAACTTTCAAGTAAAAGGGGTTCCTTTAGACAGCAGCCCTTTCGCTTCAGGGGCTTCTCAGCCCCATATAGGAAATTCCAAGCGCCGGCACAGAGGGCGTATACCTCCAACTTTGCCTTCCGGGGCAGGGGTAGAGGCTTCCGCTCGGGCAGGTATGACAGGCGCCGATCAAGAGGCCCCCCTGCCACTCAACCCAGGCAGGACTCCTGACTGCTCCGCCCGGCCGGTCGGAGGCAGGCTTCAACTGTTCCACGAGGTATGGTCTCTCTCGGTTTCCGACGCCTGGGTCCTCTCCTGCGTGGGACAGGGCTACGCTATCCAATTCGACTCCCCTCCTCCAAGCAGATTTTTGGTCTCCCCCGCATCAAGAGATCCAGGAAAACATCTCGCAATGACCCAGGAGATCAAGAGGCTGCACCGCTCCAGAGCAATAGAAAGGGTGCCACTGACCCAACGGTTCTTGGGATTGTACTCCATTCTTTTCTTGGTGGCAAAGAAGACAGGGACCTGGAGAGCAGTGTTAGATCTGAAGGCCCTGAATCATCACGTGACAAAGAGAAGGTTCAAGATGGAGACCGTGGCCTCCATTTGCCACAGCATCCACAAGCTGGACTGGATGGTGTCCCTGGATCTACAGGACGCTTACCTCCACATCCCGATCAAATCAACATACCGGAAGTGGCTTCGCTTCGCCTACAACCACCAACATTGGCAGTTTCGAGCCCTCCCTTTCGGACTAGCCTCATCCCCCAGGACGTTCACCAAAATCCTGATCCCCCTGGTGGCGAATCTAAGGATGGAGGGCATACACATACATCCTTACCTAGACGATCTCCTGATCCGAGCCCAGTCACCGGAGAAGACCATAGCGGATCTCAACAGGACGATTCTCTATCTGCAGCAACACGGTTTTCTCGTCAACTTGGCGAAAAGCCACCTGACTCCGACACGAACACTTCAACATCTGGGCGTGGTCATCGATACCACCTCCGACCGCGCGTTCGTACCCCCAGACAGGGCACGGAAGATAAGACGGCTGGTGGGAACCCTCAGATCAGCTCGTCGCCTCAGACTCAAGTCGCTCGCTTCCCTCCTGGGCCTGCTGGTTTCCTGCACTGCCCAGGTGACATGGGGCAGGTTCCACCTTCGTCACTTGCAGCGGCTGCTAGCTCCTTTGCAGCGGGAGCTCACGAGCGGGTTGAACCCCTGGGTACTCATACCAGCGCATCTAAAAAACTCGATGTCCTGGTGGTTAGAGCCCGCACACTTCCTGCAAGGGGTTCCCCTCACAGACCCCCCGAGGGACATAATCACAACAGACGCCAGCTTGACGGGCTGGGGGGCACACACGACGACACGCTCGGTGCAAGGACTATGGTCCCCCCAGGACGCGAAACAACAAATAAACTTCCTGGAGCTGAAGGCCATTCGCCTGGCTCTTCAACACATCTTCCCCTCCGGGACCAATTCCCACCTACTCATTTACACGGACAACATGACTGCCAAGGCATATGTCAACCATCAGGGCGGATCCCGGTCGCTCCAACTACATCGGGAAGCAACGCGTCTATTCAAGTGGGCCCAAGCCCATGTACTGTCCTTGAAAGCACTCCACATCAGCGGCCAAGACAACGTGACAGCGGACTGGCTCAGCCGCCAGGTATTGCAGCCTCACGAGTGGATGCTCAACAAGACAGTGTTCCACAGCATTGTGAGCTGGTTCGGACTCCCTCTCATCGACCTGTTTGCAGCAAGGAACAACGCCCAGCTGCCCCGCTTCATGACACGGGACCCATGCCAACAGGCGGAGGCCATCGACGCCCTGAATCAACCGTGGCCGCGGGGTCTACTATATGCCTTCCCCCCGTTTCCGCTGCTCCTCCGAACTATTGCAAAAGCACGCAGGGAAAGAGCACTCCTAATCCTCATCGCTCCCTGGTGGCCCCGGAGGCCCTGGTTCTCGGAACTCATTCAACTGAGTCAGGGCCAGTACAGGACACTTCCTCTCCGGTCAGACCTTCTTCGTCAGGGTCCCATTTCCTGCCCAGACGTCCAGACTCTACAGTTGACAGCCTGGCGATTGAGCGCGCTGCCCTGAGGCGAAGGGGTTATTCCGAACCAGTCCTTGATACCCTTCAAAGTTCTCGAAAACCAGCCACTAGACGCTCATACCAAAGTACTTGGAAAACCTTTGCTACTTGGGCTAAGAGAAAAGGCTTGGACCCCAGGCGGGCAGGAGTTCCTCACGTATTAGAGTTCTTACAGCAGGGCCTGGATAAGGGACTCAGGGCAAATACCTTAGCTAGGCAGACGGCTGCTCTCGATGCCGTTTTAAGAGCTTCAACTGGTAGACCTATCTCCTCACACGCACATGTGCGCAGATTCATCCGAGCAGCTAGGCTGCTGTCCCCTCCGGTTGTGCACCGGGTGCCTTCCTGGAATCTAAATTTGGTCCTAGAGGCTCTGACACGACCTCCCTTTGAGCCCCTAAAGCATATTTCCTTGTATCTTCTCACACTCAAAACAGTCTTCTTAGTTGCGGTCACGTCAGCTCGGAGAGTCTCGGAGCTGAGTGCACTGTCAATGGAGGACAATTTTTGTATTTTTCGACCTGATTCGGTCGTCCTTAGATTGGACCCGGCCTTCATCCCGAAGGTAAATTCGTACTTTCACAGGGCCCAGGAATTGGTGCTTCCCTCTTTTTGCCCCAATCCTGTTCACCACAAAGAGAAAGTCTGGCACAAACTGGATGTCAGACGAGCGCTCAAAATTTATTTGTCCAGGACTCGGCCCTTTCGCAAATCCACAGCCCTCTTTGTGAACACTCGACCAGCTGTCCAGGGTCTCAAGGCCTCAAAAACCTTGTTATCTAAATGGGTGAAACAAGCCATTATTGAGGCCTACCGGGCTGGCGGGAGGATTCCCCCCTTGCAGATCTGGGCCCACTCGGTTCGCAGTGCGGCCACCTCGTACGCCTTTAAGGCACAAGCCTCCTACGAGGAGATTTGTAGGGCCGCAACATGGGCGTCCCCACATACCTTCATAAGGCATTACAAGATCAATATTTTTCAATCAGCTGAGGCTGCCTTTGGCAGACGGGTACTGCAGTCAGTACTGGAGGCTCCCAGTGCTGGCGGCTCCCACCCGTAGCGGAGGGATTTGGCTCTGGTACATCCCAGCGGAGGAGGAGAAGGAGGTAAGAGGAGAAAGGAGAATTGGTTACCTACCTTCGTGAATTCCTTTCTCTCTTACTCTCCTGATCCTCCTCCGACCCTCCCTGCCGCACAGCACTCAGCATCTCACTTATATAACTGTTTTTAACTTGACCATGTTCGGTCCCAGTTCAGCTGATTCTTGATATTATGCGCTTAACGTATTACAGTTTTCTCCTGAAGTTATGTTTTTCCAGGTGATACTAATTACAGGGGCACTCGGCTATCTTATCGACTGAAGGACCGGGTAGCTCCTGGCGCGCATGCGCATAGAAGAAATCAGTCATCTGCCTCCTATCGGCCAGCACTAGAGCTACCCAGCGGAGGAGGATCAGGAGAGTAAGAGAGAAAGGAATTCACGAAGGTAGGTAACCAATTCTCCTTTCTCTCCTGCTTGAATTAGCAGCCTTGGCCTCATTCTGCCTGACCCTTGCCTTACTTTCTGGCATTTTTTTTCTGTTCCAGACCGGCAGTGCATGTGGAGGTGTCGCCCACCCTTAACCTAGAGCATCTCCGGGACCGGTATGATGGTCCCCTGCAGTACATATTCTGGAGACGTATGCTGAGATCAGTCCACCCTGGTGAGTCTCTCTCAGTGGGATGGGGACAGAGGGAACATCACATGCTCAGGAAGAGACTGACCAATTCTAGCTTTCTTGTAGCTCCTGCTTCCCTGACCTTTGACCCCGAATCGGCCCACCCTAACCTCATTCTCTCCAAAGACTTGACTGCTGTGACTGAAAGCTCCAGGCCTCGCCCTGTCCACCAAAGCTCCAGGCGTTTCCAGCAGTGTGTGAACGTGCTGGCTTCAGAGACCTTCAGGAGTGGGCGCCATTACTGGGAGGTCTGGGTGGGCAACAAGACCAAGTGGGATCTGGGAGTGGCAGCAGAGTCAGTGGACCGGGCAGCAAAGATCAAGTTGTGTCCTGAGAACGGCTATTGGACACTTCGCTTGCGGAACAGGACTGATTACTGGGCCGTGGCCACCCCTTGGGTGTGCCTTACCCCCCAGACCCCACTGAGGAAGGTGGGCGTGCTGCTGAACTGTGAGGAGCAGAGGGTGGCGTTTTACAATGCCGAGAACATGTTCCATCTCTTCACCTTCCACCAGGCCACTGCTCACAGCTTCTGCCCCTTTTTCAGCACCTGCTTCAGTGATGACAAGCAGAACGAAGAGCCCCTGAGGATTTGTCACCTGGCTCTATAGGAGGCCAGGACTGACCTTTGCCCTCAGGTCAGATTGTTCGCTAGGTACCTATTTAGTCATCAGAGATCCAGTGCCGGACCCTGGGAGCCGCTGGCTTGTTCTTATTTGGCTGCAGCCACAAACTGCTTGGATCTCCCACTCCCCCCAGAATAGGAATATCTGCTGGGATGCGCCTTCCTCTGTGTGCCAATTTCTTTTCACAACTTCCCCATTGTGTAAGCCTCCAGTCAGTCGGCAAAGCATGTGTAGCTTCCCCGCTTTGAAGGGAGGAGACAGCCAATCACCTGTCCCTGATGTTTCCTGTCCCTTGTCTTGGGGTGGGAGCAGAGGCTTCTGGACTCGTGCTTGAGCGGCTGAGCTGAGCCCGTGGAACACAATGAATAGAGACTTCCTTCTGCTGCTGCAGAGACTGTCTCTGTTCTCTATGGGCAAGTGGAGAATCTTCACATGCAGGGTGTGACTGAGGTGAATGCAGCTCTTCCAGTAATAGGGGACTTCTTTTCTCTGTGTGTGACCTAAGCCAGCGTGATGAATGGGTTACGTCCTGGGCAGCTCATGGTGGGCAAATGAATACCTGTAGAGACAGGCCTAGTGTGGCGGGGGTTCCAGCCATAGTGAGGCAGTGAAGAGCACTTAGCAGTGACGCCAGAGAGAGCACTGCACAGTTGATCCTTGGTTGGTGCTGCAGCTGAGGCTTCCCTGATTCTCCACTGGGAGGTTCCTGCTGGTGCAAAGCACTGAGCTGTGTCGTGGGGTATTGGGAGCATTACAGCCACAGTGGAGCAGGAGGAGGACTTTCCCTTGGATTCCTCCTTTGCTTGCTTTGTTTTCTATTAGACACAAGACAGGGAGCTAGTCTCTTCTAAAGGAGCTTGTAATGCCCAGTCCAGGAGCCCTGCAAGCTCCTACCAGGCCTGTAGAGTTTCTAGAGGCCATGGCTCTTTTCTGTTTATCACCGGCTTGCAGAGAGAAGGATGGGAATGTGAAAATAACACATGCAGCTGGTGGCCTTAATCACCTTGTGCCTGCCAAGGAATCATCGGACACCAGTGTAGATGGGACTGTGTAGCAGTCCTGTCTGGGACAGAGTTATGTTATCCTACCTGATACTTGAACTGAAATCCTGGTAGGCTGCAGGCCGTGGGACAGTGACAGATACTTCCCAACTCTGTCGTGAGCTGTACTGCTGTCAGCAAAAGGGTGGCTTAAGACCTGATCCAGTGTTTCCTCTGAGCACTGCCCTTCCACCCCTGGAGATGGGGAGTGAGGAAGCAGCCATCCTCTGCTCTGTCTCTCGCCAGAATCTACCATTCACAGTACTGGGAGGGAAACCATCTGTAGAGACTCTAGAATGGAGAAGGAAGGGTGCAGAGTTGGAAACCTCTACCTACACATGGGCTGGGATGAGAAAGGCGATGGAGATAAGGCCTTAACTGGGAAATCTATCGAGCAGACTTCATCTGGGAAGTCAGTGAGCATTTGGGCTGCAACAGCAGCCGGCAGAAACCCACCCCCTTCCAGGATCAAGCTTTATGACTGATAGGAAGGTCTGGTGCTTTGGATCTGCAGGTCAGGGCTGCCTGCAGTGCATTGGCAGAGCTGCGGGTGGGCAAAAGCTGAAACAGCAGGGTGCTGCAGATCAGGGTGGTTGTGCACTGGGAGGCTTGCGTGCAGCTCCAGTACCTGCTGGTACGATGCTGTGCAGTCAGCTGTGTAACTTCCTAATCTTAAAATTCAAATAATCTTTACTACAACAACAAGAATGCAATCATGCTGATGCTCAGTCCTTCTCAGGAATGTCTGCATTCTCCAGCCAACACTTCTGCTCCCCAGCCTGCCCACCACGCTCATCCCAGCAGTATATGGGCGCTTGATAAATCAGCCTTTCATCTACTGTTGACAGGAAAGAATTTCTTAAACCCAGCGGTGGCATTTCCTTCGCTTGAAGTTTTGTTTCCTCAGAGGATATGAGGAGGGGTTCCTGCTCCTATTCCTGTGTGTAGGACTTTGATGGACCAGCAGAGGGCAACCTTTGCTTAGTGAATGTAGTGAGCAGATCTGTGCTGAACTGATAGGATATTATAGTAATCCATGATTTATATATTCAAATTCAGTTCTCTTGCTTGTTGTATTCTTAGTTGCTGTTCTTCCATTAAAGCTTTCTATAAAGACAGTTGGGTGTCAGCTTTGTCCCACTGTCTTATGAATCGTAGCCTAGAGAGGCTGTAGCAAAAACAAGTTTTGGGTGTGCAGCCTATCTTACGTTTTTTGTGGGGTGAAGAGGTGAGTTTGGCTGTTCGTGGCAAAAGACTAGTCCTGACTGCACCTGGGGGAGAGAAATGAAGGAGACTGCTTTTGATCCAAAAAGCTGCAGAAAGAAAAGCCTATCCCAACCTCTCCAAACAAGCAAGCCGCCTTGGTGCTGATGGGATGCCAAGTGCTCTGGGGGAGGGGGACAGCTTCAGGATTCGTGCTATCCTCCACTCTTGATTTGCCTTTTTAAAAAATAATAATAATAATAAGTCCCCTCTGGAAAGATTAAGCTAAAGCACCTAAACTCACCTCTTCTAAAACCCAGTCTGCATCCTGCTGTGCTTGGAGAGGTTCCCAAGCCCTGACTCCAGGTTTGCCTTTGTTGTTGCCACTGCTCTCCTATGCTGTGAGGGTGTGGCTATTTTGGATAGAGCTGTACCTGGGAATGCTTAGTCCCCAGGCTAGTTGGGTGGCCCACAGGGTGCGGTGGGGAGAGCTCTCTTCCATTGGAGGGGAGGTGTGAGAGTTCCAGCTAAGCCCAGCTGGACCCCGGGGTTTTCCTGGAATAACCCACTTCTCCCTTGCCCCCTTATGACAATACAGCGGTACTGGGCACTGTAGTTCTTGTCCCAGCTGCTTCCCCAGCCATCCCACAACAATCCACAACAAACAAAGCAGTGGGCTGAGACTAGGGTTGCCACCGATGTATATTTTTCCAGGCCACTTATGAAACATACATGTTGCAGGCCCTGCATTGGCCCCTGTGGCACCAATGCAGACCCTGCAACATGTATGTTTCATAAGTGGCCTGGAAAAAAATACATCGGTGGCAACCCTAGGTGAGACTGAGTCTGTAGAGAGCTTGGGTCTCCGTCCCACATGCCAATCTGCCTGTCTGCAGGGGAAGCTGCTCTGCCCCACCCAGCCCTAGGGCTCTATTTGAACTGTCAGTTCAAAATAGAAATGAGCTATGTTTTCATTTCTGCGCAGCATTCGCTTCAGCCAGCAGTCGTGTGTCTGTTGGAGGGGTCTAGAGCTACTAGTGCATCTTGCTTTCCCGACAAGCACCTCCCCTTGCTTCCCAGTACAGTTTCCCTGTCTGTGGAAGAGTGAGTGAACGCTGCTGCACCCTCACAACAGCACCTGTAACGTGGCGCTCTTGCCGCTGGTGTTCTGCACTTCAGTTCTATACACGGTGAGTGTTAACAAACGAGACGGTAGCCTGCTGCAGTTCGGATTCAGTCCGTGAAGCCCCCACTCACATGTCTAACATGCACAGCTAATATATGGGCAGCTCCCTGTGCATATTCCATCTGCTTGCATGCAGCCCCCATTCAGGTTTAGCATGACAAACCTAATGCACAGGCAGGTACTCTGGCCGCCACCCCCTTCTCAGTATCCCCCCTCACTGTCATGACTTGCAGCTGCGACGAGCCTTGGGAAGAAGCCGCACTAGCCTTTTCTTCCAGGCAATTCTGACGGGGAGGCGGTCTGCCACCTGTTACTCCCACCCACCCATGGTTCATACCTGGGTTTATACCCACCAGCACTTGGCAGCTGGAAATAATCTTTTGCTGTGCACAGCATGCTGAGTTTATTGAGCAAATTTCAATTGTCAGCAATTCCATGTACAGTTCTCCCCCCCACCCCCTTTTCTATGCCGCAATGAAGAACCACACGTCACTCTTATTTCTAGTGAGATTGAGTGCAGTAGTAATTTGGGTAAATGGTTTATTTCATATAAAAATGGGGGAGATGCATATTTATGAATAGTCAATATATAATATATGCTAAGACCTGCAGTAGGATAATAAAGAGAATGGTGTTGACTCTAATATTAACTTTCAAAAACTACAGAATTGATTGGAGAACAAGCTCCTCACAGAGGGTCCAGCTTCTTATTAGGGTCTTCACAGCTCATTGAATAGCTGTGATCTCTGTCAATTTATCACCTGCTGTGAAAGTACAGTATAATATACATACAGCTCAATAAACTAATTTAAAATAATAAAAAGAGAAGCGTGTGAAATGATAAGGACAATGATCATTAGACTCTCTAGATTGCCCTGTCATGTAAACATGCATTCTTGCCGTATACTTTCTTCCCAAGCACATTATATCTTCCATGCGTAGTTTTTAATTACATATAGGTTCTTATATCACACCATTGTATGTGTGACATGCCTACACGTAGAAGTAGCCTATTAGAGCTCAGTCCATTGTTTCATGTTTTTAATGTACCTCTAGCATGCATTTGTTCAAACATGTTTATAGTATATTCAGCACCTGCCAAATGGTGCTCAGAGCACTTCACAAAATCTGCAATAAAATGTAATAAAACAATGTAAAGTCTATGTAAAGACAATTTTTTCCATAGAGAATGCTTTCCGTAAAGAATGCTTTCAATGAAGATTTTAAATACCATTGCTTACCAATCCATACTCACTACTAGGCAGTTATTGTAGCAAGAGAATATAGATGTCATGGGTTATTTCTGCATGGTGATATTCAGAGAACTTTACTTGTATCATACTTTTAGTAGAACATCTACTTTGTATTTTATATTCATGTCAACACACAATTAAAACATTTGCACACGCTGAAAAACAATAAAAATGTTTTAAATACACTCTAGTGAAGCATCATTATGCAAAAGTAAGCGTCCAGCCAAAAAAATGTACAGAGCTGTGTTTCACTTACAAAAAGCTCAGAGGAGAGTTCACAAACCTCTGAAAATTGTAACTAAAGTTGGAGAGACAAGGGTTTCCTACCAAAATAATATGTAACAATTTATGAGAAAGCTGTGACCTTGAAGGTCGGAATTTCATGACAACCACATGCCACTCCCGTGTTTCAGAAGACTAGCATAACGGAAGGAAGACATGCTATAGAGTTTAAGAATGATGATTCCTTAACATCTTGTACAAGCAAAAGGAAAGATGAAAGAACCTGTAAGGCTACTATAAAGATGGGTACTATCATGTTTACTTCAGAGTTAAAAAAACAGTTCTGTATTGTTTAAACATTGACACCTATAAGCCAACTGTCTTCATGTTACCTCCCTCTTACCCAAAGTTAACAAGTATTTTTTTCTACTGAATAAGAAACTGGCAGTATCCACTCCAACTGCTACCAAGCCCAGTGCCTGTCCTCCCACTAGTGCTCCAGGTGGGCCTCAGCAGCCAAGGCCTTGCATTGTGCATGTTCTGCTGCACAAGCTGCCTGTACTCCCAGACCATGCCCTGAATGAATGACATCCCGGATCTTGTCCACCTGCCACATTGTCTCCCCCAACAGCTCCCTTGACAAATCCTCCCTGCGCTGCCAGTTGTAGACCCATGGGTCCTGGTTCCACTAGGTGTTTGTTGCTGGGGGATCAGTCTGTGCCTGCTGCAGTGACAGTCCTGTAGTAAGGCAACAAGGAAAGTCATTAGTTCAGATCATCCCACTTCCACCTTCCCACCCCAGTGTTTCAGCCCCTGCCTGCCCTTGTTGCCCAATCTAATGGCCGCCCTACCTGCCTGAAGGGAAGCAGAAATGAGTACCTGGCTTAGGTTGCTGCTGGGGTGGGTGCTGCAGTGGGATCTCTGGGGCATGTAGTTCTCCTCCCATGATCACTGTAGCGGAGGGAAGAACATACAGAAACCGAACACCACCATTAGTGTCCTTGCCCCTTCTCCCACCACCTGCCATGGTGGCTTTCCTTCCCCTGACAGCCCGCCATGGTGCCTCCCTCACCCCCAGCCTGTGGGCCCGCCATGGTGCCTCTACCACGGTGCCTTCCCCCCCACTTTCTGCACATACCATTCACATCTGGGGCTGCTCCCCAGTGCTCTCCTGATCACCTGTGAACACAGTCAAAAACAAACAAACAACATAATTAGCAATAAACTGAAGCTTTTGTCATTCAGCTGTGTCAATGAAGACCCCCACCCCCTCCCCCAGGTGTATCAACTTACCATAGTTGCCTGTCTGTCATTCTGAGCCATGGCCACAGCAATGAAAAGACTATGGGAATCACTCAAAAGGTAATGGGTTCTGAAGAGCAAGCATTGGGCACGTGCTGCAAACCATGATGACTGAAGACAATGTATGTCTGTCTGAATTTGGTGCGTGTTGTTGGCTTTTTAAGGCAGACATTATGTGCATGCCAGTGAGTGAGAGAGGAGAGGGACAGGAAGTGGTTGCTCCTCGGAATGTGACTTTGCCCATGACTCTGGTGCTGGCAGACCTGTATGTGCATGCAATGCTGCACACAACCTCATTGGTGGGACGCGGACATGTGAGTGCACGTTAGCCCCCATTTGCTTGTGTGGTGGGCTCTGCATGCTCCAGGACCCCCCTGTGAGGTAGGAGCTTTGTGTTCAGTGCATGATGGGCACGTTTNAAGAGCCCTGAAGCTCTTGCGAACCCAGAGAGTAAAGAGTCGGGAAACAGGAAGGATGTGTGACAAGAAGTTTCATTGTGGCACACTTGAATTAGCCAGTGAGAGAAACTGATTCAAGAGAACTGTGCGCAAGGGAAACTGAGTCACTCAAACCCGGTAAAGTGAGGATGTGGACTCCCAATCCCGTGACACTCCCTCAAACAATCGCAAAGTCCAGCTCTACTGAGATTCCTCAAAAAACCCATCTCTGGCTGCAGTCTTTTCCCCAAGACTTCTCATCCCACTGCCTTGCCTGCCAAGCCCAAACTGCTCTGCTGCTCAAATGCATCACTCCTCCTCCCCACGGGGTTGTCACCTCTCTGGGTTAGAGATTCTAGGTTTCTAACCAAAGTCTCTGGGCTCCAGGGGAAAACTTCAATTTCTCCAGGGCAGCCAACTGTAACTAGTTACAGTCCTCTAGTAACCCAGGGAAATTAGAGCTTCTAGGTGTGGCAGGAGGCAGCCACATCAGAAAGAGGGTTGGTCATAGGGCCTTACCCACGCCCTTTAGAGGTGACCCCTCAGAAAGGGGCATGGCAGGCAGGGGCGTAGCTAGGTTAGAATGTGCCCAGCTGCAAGAAATGGACTTGCCCCCCATCACCATTCTCTCCCCTGTCCCACCCCCTTCCCCACTTCCTCCCCCGAGCATCTCTCCCTTCCTCTGCTTGCTGTGCCTGAGTGCAGCTGTGCTGCCTGCCTCACGCTGCCGCTGCTGGTGCTAGCGCCATCCTGAACTGCCTCAGTGGGTCCCATACATGCTGTGTGCTACAGGCACCTCCGCTTCTGCTCATCTCAGTCTCTGCCCGGCTGCACCACAACAGGTCAGGGTTTGTTCACACACATACCCAGCTTGGGCTCCAGGACAAATGTCCCTCCTGTCTCTGATAGCTATGTCCCTGGTGGCAGTCCCTTTGCCTTGGCCCCTTTCAAACACAGCCTCGTGCAGAATGTTGTGATGTCAGGGGAGTGGTTATGTCCAAAAGGGGCAGGAGAGTCCATTTGCCCTGCCTCCTGTGAGTGAAACCTCAAAGGGCGGTGTTAACCCTAGTAGTGTGTCTTCACCTACACCTAACAAAAGGCTCAGTGGCCCAGTAGCCAAACCTATACCCACCCAACATTATCTGGAGCGTTCTATTCCCAGGGAATAGGGGCAGCAAAGCTCACCATCCCAAAGGACATAAGAGTGCTATATATCCTGAGCTCTGTGTCCTTGGGGGCACTGCCTGTAACTAGCATTCCAGTGACAACCTGCCCAGTGACAATGACAGCACCCTATAGCTGACGTTATATTGCTCCATGCTAATAAGAATTTCTCTTCTAAAATAACCATGATTCTGATGGCTTGTTTCCACAAGCCATTTATCCCTGCATTGCTACGCCATATTCCCAGTAGTACTTGGATGCACATGTGAACAAAGGGGTTATGCCATATATATGTGTGTGGCTCACCCAGGGGCTCAAACCCCCTGGGGTTACTTACTCAGTCTTGGGGCTGACGTTTGCGTAAATACTCCAGGAGATGATAGCCAAGCCTCCAGCCGTGGACACGCAGCATCTCAAATGCCCTCATGGTAGGGTGGCCAGAGATGCAAATTTTAGCATATTCTGAGAAATACACGTTGCAGGGCTGCATTGGCTCCAGTGCAACCCTGCAACTTGTATTTCTCATAATTGTCAGCTAAAATTTGCACACCTAGCCACCCTACCTCATGGTGCATATAAAACTGACCACAACGAGTGAGGTACTCGAGAAATTTCACAAACAGAAAAACACTGAAAACAGCTTGAGATGTTTTGTCCCGCCCCGTTGGTCACATGAGCATGCTCACACACGTGCTACAGACACTGCACCTCTGAGGGCATGTTCCGACGAATAGTGTTAAACCAGAGTCACTACTTTGATTTAATTAAATTGAAATAACTACTCTACTTAGTTTGCAATCTCCCCCAGCTGGATTAGCTGCTGTTTGGTTGGTGTAATATTGCTCAGAACTGCCTGGACTACGAAACTAGTGCATTGCTTTGGGTAGGGCAATGTTTCCCAAAGTATAGGGCACATTTAATGGGGAAGAATGTTTGTGTAGAGGACTAGCTGGGTGACAGACTTGTTAGTTGTTCTCAGCAATCCCAGCTTTTATTTTATTTATTTATTTATTTATTTAATATTTAGCCTAGTTGTCATGAATGTAAAGAGAACAAAGCATGAACCGGATGTAAGCAGTACAGATACATCTGCCTGAGTTTGCACAGAGCCTGAAACGATAGCTTGGGGGGGTGGGGGTGAATTGAACTGTGTTGAACTTGGTTGAACTTGGAATTCAAAGTCAGGTGCAGCGTGCTGCATGGGCTTTTCCTATCTCCACTGATTACAGCATTCATTTTTGACTTCTCCTGCCCCTTGGCTCCCACTGCTGTGAGGATCAGAGACACTAGGCATTCAGCTGCAGGAGTGTTAGTGAGGGCAGGGGAAGCTGAACTTCCACTACAGCAAAGCTCCCCAGCAGAAGCTAGGCAACAGAGCTCTCACTGGACATAAGGCCCCCAATTTTTCTAGTCCCCATGAGGGCTGCGGCAGCGAGGTGCCTGGCTTCTCCTGTCTCCACTGTACTGGGAGCCCCAGCAGGGGTAGGGGAAGCCAAAAATGAAATTCTTAGAAGAGCCACATTCAACTAGTCCTAGGTATGACCGCCTATTCATTTCAGTACATGCTCACGGAGCTGTCAGTGGAGTGGATAACAAGAGAGAGGAATCTCCTATTGGATATGCAATGTACTCTGTAACTGCTCTTTGGGGCAGGCAGCCTCTGCAGTTAACGAGGCTGTGGTTGGTTTAATTTTCCTAGCGAGGGATTCAGCATTTCTGAGTTAGGAACATACTGCTTGAGAGTGTTGGGCACTTTCTCCTTGTAATAGAGGAAAACCAGGTACAGGTCTCACGCTATGAAGCAGAGATCAGACCTTGAGAAGGTTGGCAGCAGAGCCTAAAAGCAGATTCCATGTATATGCCTGTAGTCCATGCTCGCAGCACACATCCTCTGTGTCCAGGTGCTTTGCCTCTGGTAGATGAGTCGATCCCAGTTGTTCCCTGACAGGGCTTGGTTTAACTCCCAGCATGCTCTCCTTTGGCTCTCCCAGCCTGCCCTTGACCCATCCCCTCCTGTACAAGGAAGGGACCTGAATTGGGAGAGACTGCACTTAAGGTCAGAAGGGGAGGAAGCACATTGAAGGCCCTGCTGGGGCCACTTTCAGGAAATGAGACACTGACAGAGTTGCAGCACAAACATTTTGAACTGTCCATGAAATAAGTCATTTGCCTTACTTGTCCCATGTGACACCATCATTCAGGGTGTATAACCTTAATTTCTGAGTGAGATTGTAATTCAGAGCAGGCAATGGAGGTATCATTAGCAGATTCTTGCTGTGGGTGGATTGTACCAAACCCCTGGTTTGTTGTAAGATGCTGTGTGTGTGTGTGTGTGTGTGTGTGTGTGTGTGTATTTGCATTAGCAAGTAAAATTCTTCCTAGGTGTCTTTGTTGGAGTATTAAGTGGGTAAAAACACTACCCACTTTCACCCACTGCAGCCTGGCCCTGCTGGCACATGTAAACACATGCCGCCAGATGTTGGCCCGGGATTGTCTTGGGGAGTGTTGGTGGCTAGCCCTGGTTGTGACCTCCGGATTATCTCTGAGGTCACAGCCTAGGCTAAGAGCCACCCATGCGGGCTACAGTGGGCTAGCATGGCATAGTATACCCACCCCGGGCCAGGGGCCACCAGGGGTAGAGGCCATGACTGTGCCCCATAGGTCGCCACAGCTGCCTGTCATGGTGGAGGATGGGGTGCTGGGAGCAGGACGTGGGCGGGACCAGTCACCCACATGTTTGTTGTGCTCCCAGCCCTACCGTGCAGGGGGTGGGGACAGCTCCCCAGCTGCAGGCACATCAGTTTGATGTCCTGACCCAGGCTGGGCTGTGTCGCCTGCGATTTTCCCACCCCAGGGCAGACTGGGGAACCGACCCGCCAGCCTCACATCTGTTTTTATCCAGCGTGCCCAATAAAACACACTGGCGACCAGCAATATTGATGCTCTGGTACACATAACCCAGTTCTTTATTAAAATGCATTTCATAATCAGTCATAATTTTATCCCAATTATCATGACTTTAAGTGCTTGCACTGTAGTCTAGAGTGTTGTTGCCATATTGGCCCCAAATATAAAAAACAGAGACAAAGGAGTTCAGATTATCTCTTTTAATGGACCAACTACCAAGTACTGTCACCAACAGAAGTTGGTCCAATAAAAGTTCTTATCTGAACTTCTTTGCTCTAAAATGCAAGTTGAAAAGTAAGTCCTCATGATTATGGGGGGATAGTTTGAAAACATGACCACTGCTATGCAGCCCTAAAAGCTGAGAAGGTAATAGGCAAGGAGAAAGTATCAATTTTTTTTAATAATCTCAGGATTTTAAACCTTTTTCTGTCTTTTTAGAGACCTGACTCCTGCTGTTCACAATCATGAATTATCAGTTACAGTTCAGAATAGTGACTGGCAAAACAACAGCAAAGGTGTGGATGAACAGGTGGCAAGGTGACAAATTCAGTGCATGCACCGTTCAGAGCTGTTGTTTAGGTTCTGAAAAGAGACGATATTGTAAGTACGGTGTGAAGAGGGTCAGCTCAGGTAGCTGAATGAAGGGAGAGAATATAAGGAAATTTTACTAGAGACCATAATTACCTGACTAGATGGTTAAAGGTTAAGTATGCTGTTCTTTCATTCATTCTGAAGCACAAATCAGAGCAGTATTATATCAAAACCATACATCCTACTCTTATTTATTGATATCACAGTGGGACTAGAGGCTCCAAATAACATCATGCCCCACTGTGCTAGGCAGTCTCTGCATATAGAGCCAGTTTCTGCTCTGATAGTCTAGGCCAGGGGTGGGCAGCCAGAGCCTCCAAGTTTAAATCAGAATTGCAAGAAGCTAGTAGGGGAATTGCACTGCTCTTGCTGCACCTGTTCAGTGGGAGGGAAGAGGCCTTTACTCTCCAAATGGTCAGCTCATTTTAGCTTGTAGGGTACATGTTGGCTATTCATGGTCTCAACACACGAAGGTTGTTCCTTAAGTCAAACCACATGGACTGCAATGAGTAGCTGTTGGTCTAGTCTTCATTTTCTGTATGCCTCAGGCCTTCAGAATATTTAATTAGGGATGCAAGGGAGTAATGCTTAATGCATATGTGTCTGTGACACACGTGTTGGAGGCCCAATAGCTCCCTGCCATCCCAGTGTTTTCAGGAATCCATTTTTTAAAAGCCTATTTTCCATCCAGACTAGGTGAGAGGCTTGACTGAAAGAGATGTTCTAGTTCATGTGCCTTACTTTTCTTATCATATTATCTAATGTCATTACACATTTATTTATTTATTTTTATTTCTTAGCATTTTTACCCTCCCCTTTCCCAAAGGCTCAGGGTGGCCTACAAAAATAAGCCCTTGGATGCCACCCCTTAATATCTGATGTGCTGGTTCTGGAAAAACACTCTGCCTCTATGATTTCTACTGACTCTCAGAAGATATCACTTTAAACATAGGTGCAGTTTCACTAGGTGCAGAAGTTTCCAAATTGTGGGTCAGGACCTCAAGCAGGATTGCATTGCACCATCTGTAGATGTGATCATAAAACCATAAGATTGTGAGCCATCCTGAGTCTACGAAGAAGGGCAGGGTAAAAAGTAAATAAGTAAATAAATAAAATTAAATAAGAAGTTCCATACTGGCTGAGACCAATGGTCCATGTAGCCCACAACCTGCCTCTGACAGTGGTCAACTTCAGTTGCTTCACAAAAGTGCACAACAGGTTGCAATGGAGTGATCCATTAGGGATGGGCGAACAGATTGCGGTTCAGGTTCGGCCGTTTGGTTCGGCTGCGTTTGGTTCGGCCGTTCAGTTCGTTCGCCGGGTTCGGCTGTTCGGGAAATGTTTTTATATGGAGTTTTTTTTGTTTTTTATATGGTTTTTTATATGTTTTTTTTATTTTTATATGGGGTTTTTTTATTTACATTTTTATCTAATATTATATNAAACCGGTACCGGTATACCGGATTTAATCCGGGAATCCGGTTCTTTGAGAACCGGAAACCGGTAAATCCGGTATTTACCCTGGGGTCCCAACGCTAGTGTAAAGAGCTAGCACTCCCTGGCTCCTGAAGGGAATCCGATGGGCCAATCCAGGGTTTCCCTTTGGAGATTCTGCATGGTCAGGGGTGTAGCTTTAATACATGTAGGTTCACGATACGCACACTGGAATGGAGTGTCCCAGCAGGGGGTCCATTCAATCTTAGGCACCAGAGCCTGTTCCCATCTAGCTGTGCCCCTTGTGCATGGTAGTGAGGGAAACACTGGTGTTATCATTGTCCTTTCTCCTGCATGGTCCATGGCAATGCCTCTACCTTTGTCAATGTTTGATGCTTTTGGGAGTGGCGCATGAATGATCCAGTAACAAGGGAGCTTCTCCAGCTCCTGGGAGGAGAGCAGCATCTTCTCTTGCCGGTGCTGTTTCTGTACTTGGAGACTGGCTGCATCCTCAACTGGCTCCATATCTCTCATCTGTCAACAGCAGCCTATTGGGCGACAGGGGCCTCTCTGCAGTCTAAACCTTTTCAACAAAGCTGGTGGATCCAGGCCATGCTGGCAAGAGCAGAGTCTCCATTGGCAGGATCTAGCTGCCCCAAGGGAGGAGGTGGGGTAGGGAGATGAGATTGTGACAGCTTGTCATGGTTATCCTGCCATACCTCAGCCTGAGGTCAGAAAGGAAGCGCGTGCCAGTGAGATATCATGTAGCCCCTGACGTTGGACAAAGAAACTTGATCTTAGTTTTCTGGGTTTGTGTAAGGGCCCAATGCCCATTGATAAAGCTATTTTCCAGCTTAGATAAAGGGGGAAGGCTTGCCTCCTTCCCAAACTTCAGCAGGAACCAGGATACACTTTGGGACCCTTTTTACTTCAGCATAAAGAGAGATTGGTTATGCCCAAGTTTGTTTATAATGAGGGCTTCTCTTGCTGCAGCAAAACATGCAGGGAGGGGCATGTGGACACAGGCAGTTGCATGCTGATGGATTTTGGAGTTGACATATCAAAATGTAAGTATGCAAGACAGAACCCCTAATTCTGCATTAATGTAATCAAGTTTGACCTACATTTGCATGAACAGACGAATTCTCCCTCCACCCCATGCAACTGGCTTCAGTGGTGACAATTCACTCTGCAGAGTTAAAGTTTAAGGACAGCGAACAGACGGTGTACTGTTAAGTGCCTTAACGCACTTTAGTTAACCCCTTTCCTTGTTCACATGGTCACTTACTTCTGAGGATAAGTTTCAAAGTATTACTCTTTAATCAGGAGTACATACCCCAGGAGCGAACTACCCATACCTTAAATGCTGTTTTTGTGTTAACAAAATCAGAGTTAAAGGTAAGGGGTATCAGCGTGTGTGAATAAGCCCATTCAGAGGCATGGATATTCCAAAGGGAGGTCCAAATGCAGGTGTGGATACCCTAGCTCACTGAGCTCCTGCTCAGGAGACAAGAACTCATCCCTTCTTTAGCCAGGCTGAAATGAAGGAGAGGGAAGCAGTAACCAGAGCCCATTTGATGCTGGTTGATGCTGGCCTGTATTTCAAAGCCTGAGAACGCTACTACAGAGCTGGAAGCTGTTTGGAGACCAGAGGGTCTGGCAAAGTGGGAAGTAGTGTCCTCTATCGCTCCCATCCCTATGAGTAACTCGGGCTGTTGAAGGGAACAAGTTGTTGAGACGGTGATACCCCTATGGGGGTGAGTATAGCTGGGGTGGCAGAAGTTTACACTTCTCACCTAATGAATGGCTGTGTGGAGGGAGTGTCTTTCTGCCATGTAGATGGGTAAAACCTTAGGCCAGGTTGGAGACTGCCCCTTTCAATTGGTGGGCACCAAAGGGTGTTTTTGCCTTGCCATTGGGATGAACATTATGAACACCGGGTCCTGCTAGCAAAGAAGACTGAGGGATGGGAGTTCTGACTATGCTGGTGTTAGTGGGTGGGTTTAGACCAGCCCCTCCCCACCCATCATGCATGATGCAGGACTGCCTACGGTATCAATGTGGCCCTGCAACATGCATGATGGGTAGGTAATGGGTGGGGAAGTGCTTGTCTAAAAACACCCAAAGTCTCTTTAAGGAAGATACGCCCATTTGGCTACAAGGGATGCTTTCATCAGGGAGGAGAGCCCTGCATGGAAAGGAGTTTCCCTTTTCCTCCTATCTTACCCCACATAAACCATCTCCTGCCTGCTCATGTATTCTGTTCTTCTGTCCTGCTTACGTTCCCCTTCATTCCAGCTAGGAATAGGCAAGGATTAAGTGTGAGACTGGGGGAAGCAACTGTAAGGACCAGGGCTTGAACTGGGGCCCAGGAGATGGTGGCTGACTCTGCAGCGCCACTGGCTTGCTCTGGCCAGGGCCCAGGGTTAGTGCTGAAAGCCCACCGCAGTGCTGGTCAGGCCTTGCTCCACCACCCCATTCTCAGCTTCCTGGTTGGCTGCCTACTACAGTTGCCACCTATGCAATTTTTTAAGGAACACTTATGAGAAATGCATGATGCAGGCCCTGTAACATGTATTTTTCATAAATGTCCCTTAAAAATTTGCATAGGTGGCAACCCTACTGCCTACCATATAAAAGGCAGGCTTACAGCCACAGGCAGCCGAGTGGATCTATTCTGGTCAGCTCTTCCTGTCACCTTCCTGATTCCTGTTTGCTTCCTGTCCCTATTTTGATCTGCCCTTGGACCAGCCCTGCTCCATCCTCTTCTGCTTGGATCCCTTCTGCCTCAGTTTTGTTTGGACACTGGTCCTTCTGCCCCTTGCCCTGAAACTGGTCCTCCTGCCATTTGTTCCATCTGTCTGCCCATCCAACGCTCCAGTGCCTGAGGTTTGGCATCCACTTTGATGCCAGTTCAGTGCTCATGAGCTGGCTATGTGACCCTGATTTCTTCTGGCCCATCTGCCTGTCTGTCATGTGTCTGTCTGCTTCCTGATCCATGTATCACTTCCAGCTTGCCTGGCTTCCCAGACCCAATCCTGCCATGACTTCTGCGCTACTTCCCGGATCCTGATTCCCAGCATGTTCCTGACCCCAGGAGAGTTTTCACCCTCCATCCTGCAGTGCTGAATCCCAGCTCTGGGTGAGGGAAGCTCCTATGTTCTTGGCCATTTTTGAATGGAACTTGCCCACTCATCCACGCAAGTGCCCATCTAAAGATGTTGTGGGTGGGCACGTGCTCCCATGAGTGCAAGCTAGCCCCATTACAGCCTGCTGGCCACAGATGAAAGCAACACAGAACAGCAAAGGGTTGTTTGCACTGCCCACTCATGCGCATGCATGGAGCATCGGGGGAAAATCTGGGATGCTCCGTGTGGGGGCAGGAGCAAGCGGTGCATGGGTAGGGGGGCACACCCATCCCAGCCCATGTAAATCCCCCCCACCCCTTACCAGACATCTGTCAGTGCTCCTTGCAGCACACACAGACCACTCCCCAGCCGTACCCATTTAAAAACAGTGCTTGACCAAACAACTGATCAGCAGGGAACAAAGCAGCCCCATCTGCAATGCAGTGAGTGTGAATGGCCATGCAAGGGGGAGCAGGGGCACGCATGTCCTTCTACCTGTAGAGCAAGCCCCATCTAGGAAAAAGGTGGGCTGGGGCTTGCATAGCAGGCTGGACGCATGGAGCAGTCTCACAGGAGGGGAAGCATTTTCTGCAAATGGAGACCTGGCAGAATCCACTCCTATTGCAGTTCCCTGACACACAGTAGAGTTGCTAATCCTGAAGCTTCCAAACTCAAGAGTTAGACCCCCAAAGACTCACAAAAGTGGCCTTAAAATCCTGTAACGTTTGGGAAATGTGGGTTCTTTTGTGCTGGCCTTGCTTTTATGTCACACTGCAGGCATGTTTTCAAGCTTTGCCCTGTCACCGTGGAAGCTGCAATATTCCGTGCAGTGAAAGAAGAGTCTCTGGATTTCAGCAACTGGGGCTTTAAGAAAACACCTCTTCTGAGCCTAAGTGCTGGCAACCCTGGCCAAGCTCAGCTGGGCGAGACTTGGAGAGAAGCAGCAGCAGCCTCCATGGGAGCAGGCAGCGTTCTTAGTGGGAGAGCCCCTCTTTGCACTGTGTTTGTTGGTTTTCCCTTTTCCAAGAATTGGTTCCTCACTTGTTAACTGCAGCACTGAGTCATGGGCTGCTCTCTCCGGCCTCTCACCCATTTCTCCCTCCCTAAGCTCTGTAAAGAGCTGCCACTGGGCCCAAGGAGCCTGCTCTCCTCTGCCTGTGCGAGTCCTGGAACAGACCTAGCCCCCTTGCAGCCTGCTGGCCACAGATGAAATAAACACAGAACAGCAAAAGGTTGTTTGTTTGAAATCTCCTGCTGTGGGGGGGAAAGAATCTAGTTCCTGGGGATGTTTTGTCCATGTGAGCGCTGTCAGGCTCTGAGAAAAGGGGAGGACAGTTTTAATTATAGCAGAGGCCGGCTGACCTGCACATACTGTCCGGGGGATTAAATGGCAAAGCCAGCCCCCCCTAAAATCCTGCTTTTCAAAATGGCCTGGCTGTGCCATCGTGGTGGTGGCCAGCCACTGTGCTCCGGTGACTGCTCTATTACGTACAAGATAGCTCATTCTGAACTTGAATCACACTTTGCAGCTATCAAGCACAATCCGAAACTCACAGCTGAACGCCGCTGTGCAGGCCTCCTCCAAGCATGTTAGAAACAGGCATTAACCCCAACAGCACCAAGTCTTCATTTCTGTCCCCATTCCCTAAAGGAGCACTCAGGGAAGGGAAATTGTCCCTTCACCTAACAGAAGCACTCAGGTGAAGGGACAATTTTCTGTGCAGTTCCTAGCAGACCTGGGTTAGTGTCTCATAAGACAAAAGAAATTGGAGTGGTGCAGGGCTACTGATGTTGCCATGAATGAATTCCTCCAGCTGCCATGGGCTCCATCCCTCTCATCATTATTAGTAAGTACTGTTGCTCCCTCTTCCCTGAATGGTTTGGGAAGTTTCAGGACAGCCTTTTCTGAGCTGGTGTCCTTCTCAAGAGAGAGACTGGAGTCTTATGGCAGGTTATAGAAATCCATCTATTTACAGATGCACAGCGTGAGCAGGCTGGCTGAGAAGCAGCCAACAGCCCGTGCAATGCTCCCTGTCACAGAGAAACATGGGGTCACACATGTGTAACATGGGACTACATGTTTGGTAAATGTGTGAGGCCAAGGGTTTCACATGGATGTAATGTTACTATAAATATACATTATGTAAGGTTAAAAGTTCCACATGTTGGTAATGTTGACTCTGAGAATTGTAGAACTCAAATTGGGGGCTCTCCTTCGTCATCAGCCTGTAAGAAGTGGAAACAGCTAACAACGTGTATTGAAAGTTGGCTTGCTAGACGAGCCTATGGAGATGCAAATTGGACTCCATGTTTACCTGGGGCTGCGTACGTGCTCTGGGACACATCCCCCAAACGCGGGAAAACCCAAACAAAGGGATTACATCCTATATAAATGGAAGTGACATACAAAGAGAGAGACTTCTTGCAAAGCTTCTTGGAGAGAACGTCTACATACGAATGAGGAGCTTGTCAGCAACAGGCTGGGGGAAGATGAAGAGAGAGATGATTTAACTCTTTGCCAAATAAGAAGCCAGAGCCCAGCCAGTCTCCTTATGGCTGAGAAACTAGAACTTATGGACTTTGCTTAGGGTAAGATGAATAACTTAGAAACTCAACAGTATAAGTTAGGAATGCGTTATGTTTACCTTTGATTTCTAATAACACTCTGTTTAACTATCTTGTTTATGTAATCAATAAATATACTTCTTACTTTATAAAGAAATGGAAAGAGTCTAACATTGGAACACACGTGAGCTACAAGAGCCCTGAAGCTCTTGCGAACCCAGAGAGTAAAGAGTCGGGAAACAGGAAGCTTGTGTGACAAGAAGTTTCATTGTGGCACACTTGAATTAGCCAGTGAGAGAAACTGATTCAAGAGAACTGTGCGCAAGGGAAACTGAGTCACTCAAACCCGGTAAAGTGAGGATGTGGACTCCCAATCCCGTGACACTCCCTCAAACAATCGCAAAGTCCAGCTCTACTGAGATTCCTCAAAAAACCCATCTCTGGCTGCAGTCTTTTCCCCAAGACTTCTCATCCCACTGCCTTGCCTGCCAAGCCCAAACTGCTCTGCTGCTCAAATGCATCACTCCTCCTCCCCACGGGGTTGTCACCTCTCTGGGTTAGAGATTCTAGGTTTCTAACCAAAGTCTCTGGGCTCCAGGGGAAAACTTCAATTTCTCCAGGGCAGCCAACTGTAACTAGTTACAGTCCTCTAGTAACCCAGGGAAATTAGAGCTTCTAGGTGTGGCAGGAGGCAGCCACATCAGAAAGAGGGTTGGTCATAGGGCCTTACCCACGCCCTTTAGAGGTGACCCCTCAGAAAGGGGCATGGCAGGCAGGGGCGTAGCTAGGTTAGAATGTGCCCAGCTGCAAGAAATGGACTTGCCCCCCATCACCATTCTCTCCCCTGTCCCACCCCCTTCCCCACTTCCTCCCCCGAGCATCTCTCCCTTCCTCTGCTTGCTGTGCCTGAGTGCAGCTGTGCTGCCTGCCTCACGCTGCCGCTGCTGGTGCTAGCGCCATCCTGAACTGCCTCAGTGGGTCCCATACATGCTGTGTGCTACAGGCACCTCCGCTTCTGCTCATCTCAGTCTCTGCCCGGCTGCACCACAACAGGTCAGGGTTTGTTCACACACATACCCA
The DNA here is from genome assembly GCA_003113815.1 of Sphenodon punctatus. NCBI lineage: Eukaryota > Metazoa > Chordata > Lepidosauria > Sphenodontia > Sphenodontidae > Sphenodon > Sphenodon punctatus. The sequence goes on from QEPC01000541.1 coordinate 504,811, forward strand.
GCTTGGGCTCCAGGACAAATGTCCCTCCTGTCTCTGATAGCTATGTCCCTGGTGGCAGTCCCTTTGCCTTGGCCCCTTTCAAACACAGCCTCGTGCAGAATGTTGTGATGTCAGGGGAGTGGTTATGTCCAAAAGGGGCAGGAGAGTCCATTTGCCCTGCCTCCTGTGAGTGAAACCTCAAAGGGCGGTGTTAACCCTAGTAGTGTGTCTTCACCTACACCTAACAAAAGGCTCAGTGGCCCAGTAGCCAAACCTATACCCACCCAACATTATCTGGAGCGTTCTATTCCCAGGGAATAGGGGCAGCAAAGCTCACCATCCCAAAGGACATAAGAGTGCTATATATCCTGAGCTCTGTGTCCTTGGGGGCACTGCCTGTAACTAGCATTCCAGTGACAACCTGCCCAGTGACAATGACAGCACCCTATAGCTGACGTTATATTGCTCCATGCTAATAAGAATTTCTCTTCTAAAATAACCATGATTCTGATGGCTTGTTTCCACAAGCCATTTATCCCTGCATTGCTACGCCATATTCCCAGTAGTACTTGGATGCACATGTGAACAAAGGGGTTATGCCATATATATGTGTGTGGCTCACCCAGGGGCTCAAACCCCCTGGGGTTACTTACTCAGTCTTGGGGCTGACGTTTGCGTAAATACTCCAGGAGATGATAGCCAAGCCTCCAGCCGTGGACACGCAGCATCTCAAATGCCCTCATGGTAGGGTGGCCAGAGATGCAAATTTTAGCATATTCTGAGAAATACACGTTGCAGGGCTGCATTGGCTCCAGTGCAACCCTGCAACTTGTATTTCTCATAATTGTCAGCTAAAATTTGCACACCTAGCCACCCTACCTCATGGTGCATATAAAACTGACCACAACGAGTGAGGTACTCGAGAAATTTCACAAACAGAAAAACACTGAAAACAGCTTGAGATGTTTTGTCCCGCCCCGTTGGTCACATGAGCATGCTCACACACGTGCTACAGACACTGCACCTCTGAGGGCATGTTCCGACGAATAGTGTTAAACCAGAGTCACTACTTTGATTTAATTAAATTGAAATAACTACTCTACTTAGTTTGCAATCTCCCCCAGCTGGATTAGCTGCTGTTTGGTTGGTGTAATATTGCTCAGAACTGCCTGGACTACGAAACTAGTGCATTGCTTTGGGTAGGGCAATGTTTCCCAAAGTATAGGGCACATTTAATGGGGAAGAATGTTTGTGTAGAGGACTAGCTGGGTGACAGACTTGTTAGTTGTTCTCAGCAATCCCAGCTTTTATTTTATTTATTTATTTATTTATTTAATATTTAGCCTAGTTGTCATGAATGTAAAGAGAACAAAGCATGGACCGGATGTAAGCAGTACAGATACATCTGCCTGAGTTTGCACAGAGCCTGAAACGATAGCTTGGGGGGGTGGGGGTGAATTGAACTGTGTTGAACTTGGTTGAACTTGGAATTCAAAGTCAGGTGCAGCGTGCTGCATGGGCTTTTCCTATCTCCACTGATTACAGCATTCATTTTTGACTTCTCCTGCCCCTTGGCTCCCACTGCTGTGAGGATCAGAGACACTAGGCATTCAGCTGCAGGAGTGTTAGTGAGGGCAGGGGAAGCTGAACTTCCACTACAGCAAAGCTCCCCAGCAGAAGCTAGGCAACAGAGCTCTCACTGGACATAAGGCCCCCAATTTTTCTAGTCCCCATGAGGGCTGCGGCAGCGAGGTGCCTGGCTTCTCCTGTCTCCACTGTACTGGGAGCCCCAGCAGGGGTAGGGGAAGCCAAAAATGAAATTCTTAGAAGAGCCACATTCAACTAGTCCTAGGTATGACCGCCTATTCATTTCAGTACATGCTCACGGAGCTGTCAGTGGAGTGGATAACAAGAGAGAGGAATCTCCTATTGGATATGCAATGTACTCTGTAACTGCTCTTTGGGGCAGGCAGCCTCTGCAGTTAACGAGGCTGTGGTTGGTTTAATTTTCCTAGCGAGGGATTCAGCATTTCTGAGTTAGGAACATACTGCTTGAGAGTGTTGGGCACTTTCTCCTTGTAATAGAGGAAAACCAGGTACAGGTCTCACGCTATGAAGCAGAGATCAGACCTTGAGAAGGTTGGCAGCAGAGCCTAAAAGCAGATTCCATGTATATGCCTGTAGTCCATGCTCGCAGCACACATCCTCTGTGTCCAGGTGCTTTGCCTCTGGTAGATGAGTCGATCCCAGTTGTTCCCTGACAGGGCTTGGTTTAACTCCCAGCATGCTCTCCTTTGGCTCTCCCAGCCTGCCCTTGACCCATCCCCTCCTGTACAAGGAAGGGACCTGAATTGGGAGAGACTGCACTTAAGGTCAGAAGGGGAGGAAGCACATTGAAGGCCCTGCTGGGGCCACTTTCAGGAAATGAGACACTGACAGAGTTGCAGCACAAACATTTTGAACTGTCCATGAAATAAGTCATTTGCCTTACTTGTCCCATGTGACACCATCATTCAGGGTGTATAACCTTAATTTCTGAGTGAGATTGTAATTCAGAGCAGGCAATGGAGGTATCATTAGCAGATTCTTGCTGTGGGTGGATTGTACCAAACCCCTGGTTTGTTGTAAGATGCTGTGTGTGTGTGTGTGTGTGTGTGTGTGTGTGTGTATTTGCATTAGCAAGTAAAATTCTTCCTAGGTGTCTTTGTTGGAGTATTAAGTGGGTAAAAACACTACCCACTTTCACCCACTGCAGCCTGGCCCTGCTGGCACATGTAAACACATGCCGCCAGATGTTGGCCCGGGATTGTCTTGGGGAGTGTTGGTGGCTAGCCCTGGTTGTGACCTCCGGATTATCTCTGAGGTCACAGCCTAGGCTAAGAGCCACCCATGCGGGCTACAGTGGGCTAGCATGGCATAGTATACCCACCCCGGGCCAGGGGCCACCAGGGGTAGAGGCCATGACTGTGCCCCATAGGTCGCCACAGCTGCCTGTCATGGTGGAGGATGGGGTGCTGGGAGCAGGACGTGGGCGGGACCAGTCACCCACATGTTTGTTGTGCTCCCAGCCCTACCGTGCAGGGGGTGGGGACAGCTCCCCAGCTGCAGGCACATCAGTTTGATGTCCTGACCCAGGCTGGGCTGTGTCGCCTGCGATTTTCCCACCCCAGGGCAGACTGGGGAACCGACCCGCCAGCCTCACATCTGTTTTTATCCAGCGTGCCCAATAAAACACACTGGCGACCAGCAATATTGATGCTCTGGTACACATAACCCAGTTCTTTATTAAAATGCATTTCATAATCAGTCATAATTTTATCCCAATTATCATGACTTTAAGTGCTTGCACTGTAGTCTAGAGTGTTGTTGCCATATTGGCCCCAAATATAAAAAACAGAGACAAAGGAGTTCAGATTATCTCTTTTAATGGACCAACTACCAAGTACTGTCACCAACAGAAGTTGGTCCAATAAAAGTTCTTATCTGAACTTCTTTGCTCTAAAATGCAAGTTGAAAAGTAAGTCCTCATGATTATGGGGGGATAGTTTGAAAACATGACCACTGCTATGCAGCCCTAAAAGCTGAGAAGGTAATAGGCAAGGAGAAAGTATCAATTTTTTTTAATAATCTCAGGATTTTAAACCTTTTTCTGTCTTTTTAGAGACCTGACTCCTGCTGTTCACAATCATGAATTATCAGTTACAGTTCAGAATAGTGACTGGCAAAACAACAGCAAAGGTGTGGATGAACAGGTGGCAAGGTGACAAATTCAGTGCATGCACCGTTCAGAGCTGTTGTTTAGGTTCTGAAAAGAGACGATATTGTAAGTACGGTGTGAAGAGGGTCAGCTCAGGTAGCTGAATGAAGGGAGAGAATATAAGGAAATTTTACTAGAGACCATAATTACCTGACTAGATGGTTAAAGGTTAAGTATGCTGTTCTTTCATTCATTCTGAAGCACAAATCAGAGCAGTATTATATCAAAACCATACATCCTACTCTTATTTATTGATATCACAGTGGGACTAGAGGCTCCAAATAACATCATGCCCCACTGTGCTAGGCAGTCTCTGCATATAGAGCCAGTTTCTGCTCTGATAGTCTAGGCCAGGGGTGGGCAGCCAGAGCCTCCAAGTTTAAATCAGAATTGCAAGAAGCTAGTAGGGGAATTGCACTGCTCTTGCTGCACCTGTTCAGTGGGAGGGAAGAGGCCTTTACTCTCCAAATGGTCAGCTCATTTTAGCTTGTAGGGTACATGTTGGCTATTCCTGGTCTCAACACACGAAGGTTGTTCCTTAAGTCAAACCACATGGACTGCAATGAGTAGCTGTTGGTCTAGTCTTCATTTTCTGTATGCCTCAGGCCTTCAGAATATTTAATTAGGGATGCAAGGGAGTAATGCTTAATGCATATGTGTCTGTGACACACGTGTTGGAGGCCCAATAGCTCCCTGCCATCCCAGTGGTTTCAGGAATCCATTTTTTAAAAGCCTATTTTCCATCCAGACTAGGTGAGAGGCTTGACTGAAAGAGATGTTCTAGTTCATGTGCCTTACTTTTCTTATCATATTATCTAATGTCATTACACATTTATTTATTTATTTTTATTTCTTAGCATTTTTACCCTCCCCTTTCCCAAAGGCTCAGGGTGGCCTACAAAAATAAGCCCTTGGATGCCACCCCTTAATATCTGATGTGCTGGTTCTGGAAAAACACTCTGCCTCTATGATTTCTACTGACTCTCAGAAGATATCACTTTAAACATAGGTGCAGTTTCACTAGGGGCAGAAGTTTCCAAATTGTGGGTCAGGACCTCAAGCAGGATTGCATTGCACCATCTGTAGATGTGATCATAAAACCATAAGATTGTGAGCCATCCTGAGTCTACGAAGAAGGGCAGGGTAAAAAGTAAATAAGTAAATAAATAAAATTAAATAAGAAGTTCCATACTGGCTGAGACCAATGGTCCATGTAGCCCACAACCTGCCTCTGACAGTGGTCAACTTCAGTTGCTTCACAAAAGTGCACAACAGGTTGCAATGGAGTGATCCATTAGGGATGGGCGAACAGATTGCGGTTCAGGTTCGGCCGTTTGGTTCGGCTGCGTTTGGTTCGGCCGTTCAGTTCGTTCGCCGGGTTCGGCTGTTCGGGAAATGTTTTTATATGGAGTTTTTTTTGTTTTTTATATGGTTTTTTATATGTTTTTTTTATTTTTATATGGGGTTTTTTTATTTACATTTTTATCTAATATTATATCTATCTATCTACACTAAATCTAACTGCTATTAACTATTCTAAATGCTATGAACTAAATGGATGATCTAATAAGTACACAGGCCTACTCCTACAAACACTAAAACTAAATCACTAACGCTATCTCTATCACTAAGCTCACTCCTACAACTGTCTACTATCTCTAACCTATATCTATCTATATATATATATATATATATATATATATATATATATATATATATATGGGATGGAGGGAATCACAAACAACACAAGGTTTCAGTTTAAGGTTTAAGTTTCATTACAGTACAAAACTGAAATGAAACTTAAAGCAATCTAATAATCCTACTCTAAATGAAAAAACAGGGAAAGGGAAGGGAATCGGGAATGGAATATATGGGAGAGGGAAAGGATTCAATGCAGAGCGGGGAGGGAGGAAGATTGAACACAGGAAACACAGGGAGGGGTAAAAACAAAAAATAACCACTAAATCTATCTAAGCTAAGCTAAATAATAATAATAATAATAATTTATTGTTTCAACCAAAGATTATAACAACATAACAAAATATGTAAAATAACACAAAATAAATAATAAACATCAAAACAACACTCCCACAATGAACAGATCCAGAATGGCCTCTTACAGTAAGGCAAACCCCCTGGCCAAGTTCAGTAAAATCACAATATAACAAAACATGCTTTCAAGTAAATCCAGTTAACTCTCCCTTGGAACCATACTGCTTCAGTATTTTGACAGATTAACCTCTAGACCTTACATAAAACCTAAAGGTAGGCCTATGAGGTTACAATATGGATAGCCCGAAGAAATTTTCCCAATCGGGAGCTTTAACCCGAGGAGGGCCCTAGCTCTTCCACAGAGCTTGAGTGCGGGAAACTCTTGACCCCTGCTTGATTTAATTCAAACCATTTCTTTTGTGGCACTGGCTCACCCCAACCCCTTAAGGCACAAAGTAGGAATAATTTATCTATAATCCTAATATTCATCTATCTGCGAACCATCAAGGAATCATTACAGGGAGCACTACAAAACACTTTGCCCTGGGGGATACAAACAAGCAAGCAAGATCAGGATTACTGGTTACAGAGAGTTAGTGGCCCAGGCCAGCACCATGCCTTTGGGCACAAGATCGCCCCCAACTCTCTCCTGATCAGGATAAACAGAGTCCCCCAACAGCTAAATAAATGAATGAGAATATGGGGGTAGATGGGTTGGATGGGTGAAATGGGAGGAGGATTGCAATGGATTAGATACCTGGGACATGCTGGGAGAGGGAGCCTTCTGAAACGCCTGCTGTTCAGGAACAGTGACTAGCTTAGAAGGTGTTGGGAAGGGGGGAGGCAGATAGTTTTGTTTCTTGCAAGCCTCTCCACCCCTGGTGCCTGGAAATCTGTTCCTCAGCTGACTACCCCTCCCTGTCATGTTTGACCTTCCAGTGACCCTTTTTTTGCCACCCGAACATGATCCGAACTGACTGAACTGTTCGGTCATTTCGACATTCGGAATTGAGTTTGGTTCGGTCAGTTTGGGTTCGGGTTCGGTCATCCGAACAGGCCGAGTTTGGGCCGAACTCTGAACTTCCGAACCGCATTCGCCCATCCCTATGATCCATTTCCTGCTATTCACTGCTAGCCCTCTACGGTCAGAGGACTCATCCCCAACTAGCTTGATTAATAACCATTTATGAACCTATCCTCTAAAACTTATCCAGACTCTCTCTTTTTAAAAAAACAAACCAGTTATGCTCCTGGCCTTCACTCCTTTGATAATGAGTTCTGCAGGTTAATTTTACATTGAGTGAAAAAGTATTTCCTTTTATTTATTTTAAATCTGCTGCAAGTTAATTTCATAGGGTGTCCTCTATTTCTAATATTTTGATCATGTTTCTGGTTGACATTTGATCTACTTTTCAGGTCTTCGTTGCTGTCTGGGGTCACCGATGTCTCAAAATGGAGTGTCACAGGCAAATCATTTGGGAACTGCTGCACAAAGGGGCCAGGATTTGGCTTCCCAAACTTGCCTTGTCTGCCACAGAACCATGGCTGCAGCAGGGCTGGAGCTCCAGCACCTGAAATTAGGCTTGGTGTGTTCTATGTTTGTTTATTTCCCAAGGAGACGCTCACATCAGCTCCCCAAAAATCCAAACCATGCCCCTGGCCTCAAATCTCTGGATTGGCTACACAGTTGCAGGAACTGCAAGTAAAAATCTCATGCAACAAAGGGTGAAAATAAATGAGATGATAGCCCCCACATTAGCCACCAGCAGGTGCATGTTCGCCTGCCTGCCTGTCTATTAGGTGTTTGCCAGATGTTTGCTCGCTTCCCACTCACGGCATCATCCAAGGACATTGCAGGCCCACCATGTGGACCAGTGCATGCTAATGTGCGCCCATGTTGCTGCATCTTGTTAATTGGGGGTGTTTTCAAATGAGACAATAGCCTGCTGGAGTCTGTGTTCAGTCCGTGCAGCCCCCACTCACATTGTTTAGTGTTTAAAGCTAATAAACAAGTAGCCCCTTGCCTGCATTTCATGTGTTGGCGGTAGCTGCCACTGATGATGCCACTCAGCACCTTCCCTCTCCCCAGCCCTGGCCCTGAGGAAAAGGGGGGTCACAGCCAGAGAAGAAGCCTTATCTGGCTGTGACACCCACACCCACTTTCCATCAGAAACAGCACGCTGCAAGAGGAGAAGGTCCTTCCTGTTTTCTCCTCTCTCAGCCTCCTCTAGCAGCCACACTAGGCACGGCACTGTGGTGCAGGTGAATCTGGATGTGGGCTGACAGGAGGCCGCGAGAGGAGAGAGTGAAAGCAAGAGAGCTTTGATAGAAAGGGAGGGGGTCACGGTCAGTGAAAAAGCCTTCCATGGCTGTGATGCCCCCACCCCCTTTCCATCAGAAGCTGGCGCTCATGTGCTCAGGCAGCTGCAAGAGGAAAAGTCCTTCCTGCACACGCACATGCACCCTTGTCTTGCAGCCACTTCACAGCTGATGGCTCTCTTCCCTTGCAGCCGCCCGAACATGGGAGCGCTGCTTCTGATGGAAAGGGGAGGGGGGTCACAGCCAGGGAAGAAGCTTTCTCTGGCTGTGACACCTCCCCCCTCCCCCCTTTCCACTAGAGCCAGGGCTGGGGAGAGGGAAAGTGCTGAGTGGCATCACCAGTGGCAGCTACAGCCAGCACGTGAAATGCAGGCAGGGGGCTGCCCATTTATTTATTTATTTATTCTAATTTCTTACCCTGCTCTTCCCACCAAAGTGGCTCAGGGTGGCTTACAATATTAAAATTCAAAATACACGTAAACATAAATACAAAACATAAAACACCCCACACCATTCCCCCAATCCCTCTCTACCCCAACCCCCTCTACCTCGTAACTCACCCTTATCCCACACAACCTCCTCCACTGCCAAGCGCCCTTGTGAATACGACTGTTTTACACGGCCTCCTAAAGGCACTCAAGTCCTGACATATATGAACCTCCTGGGGGAGGGAGTTTCACAGCTGTGGGGCGGCGACCGAGAATTCCCTCCTCATTGTAGAGACCGAGTTAAAACTGGTACCTCCAGACAGGCATCCCCAGCCAACCGCAGAGACTGCAATGGGATATGGTAGACCAGACAATCTTCTAAATAAGTGGGTCCCAAGCTGTTTAGGGCTTTAAAGGTCAAAACCAGCACTTTGAATTGTGCCCGGAAGACCATACCAGTGCAGTTTTCAGAATTCCGGTGTTATGTGGTCCCAGTGACTCCTCCTCATAAGGAGTCGAGCCACCACGTTCTGCACCAGCTGCAGCTTCTAAACAGTCTTCAAGGGCAGCCACACAGAAAATGCACTGCAGTAGTCTAGCCTCGAGGTAGGCATGGATGGTGGTTGCCAGATCCAAATCAGAAAGAAAAGGCTGCAGCCTTCTCCCCAGACGGAGTTGCTGAAAAGTACTCCTGGCCACCTCCGCCACCTCAGATTCCAGGTGCAGCGACGGATCCATGAGTGCTCCAAGATTGCGAACCTCAGTGATCCGGGGGAGGGTGCAGAACCCATCAACAACTGGGGGCCCAATCCCCCCCAAGTCACAAGGCCGGCCAACCATCATCACCTCAGTCTTGTCAGGATTCATCCTCAGTTGACTCACCCTCATCCAGTCGCCCACAGCAGCCAGGCAACAGGTAAGAACCAAGACTGCAGGACCTGTGGGCTGGATGAAAAAGAGAGTTAGAGTTGGGTGTCCTACTGATGACACCTCACTCCAAACCTCCGAATGATCTCACCCAGCAGCTTGATATACATGTTGAACAAGAGGGTGAACAAGATGGAACCCTGTGGGACCCCACAGGGAACATCATGGGGTGACGACAAGCAATCGTCCATGACTATCTGCAGAGCCCTCCCCGACAGGAAGGAGCAAAACCACTCGAGTAGTCCCGTGCACCCCAACCAGGTCCCACAGTTGTGTCAAAAGATCAACAGTGTCAAAAGCCACTGATAGATCTAAAAGAATCAACAGAGCGGAATTCGTTCTGTCGATCTTGTAGATCATTGACCAAAGTCACAAGTGCAGTCTCTGTGCCATGTCCAAGATGAAAGCCAGACTGAAAGGGTCCAGGAATCTGATAGCATCCAGATGGGCCTGGAGCTGGTGTGCCACCACTTGCTCAGTAACCTTCCCTAAAAAGAGAAGGTTAAAGGCAGGCCGACAGCTGGCAGGGGAATCAGTGTCCAAAGATGCTCTACATGGTAGTAAATTTGAGTGGGGGCTGCAGGGACTGAATACAAACTCCAGTGCACTGTTGTCTTGTTTGAAAACACAGAAAAGCAAAGACTGTGAATGTCCCAGTCAAATGAAGGCTGTGGACAAGTACGCTGGATAGACACCTCTTGAAAGATTGTCTCTGCATGGACCAAACCTTGGGAAGGAGCAAGAAGCCAAAATGTCTCGGCATTCTAGCTATGTATGAGCTGATAAATTTGTTCCACTTGACATTTTGAGGAAGGAGGTAGTCCGGAAGCCAAAAGATTAAAATAGGGTCTTTTGTTTTACAAAAATATAACAATTAGCAGTCTCTTTTGGTCACACAGTAACATTGTGATGGAAAATTTTCCGCAGTAGCTTCTTGAGTCAACTCTTATTTCCCTTCCCACCATTAGATGGCAGCATGGTAAAGGCTGTCAGCAGAGTCCTGCATGGTATCATTGGTATGAGATACCCAAACTGCAGCTTGTTCTGTGCCAGCTCATAAACAGCATCATGCCATCTTTAATTTTCAGGATAAAAGCAAATCTTCCCCTCCTGACATGGTGGACCCTATTCTGAATTGCTCCTTTCTCAGGGGAGCAGGGAAATAGATGAGTTTGAAACCAAGGCTCAGCATTTCCACTCTTTGCTCTCCACAGTCACCGCATCTCTTCAGCCAGCTCTTCAAGGAACAAAGCTGCATTTCCTTTTCTCCATGTCACTGTCTATCACCGTCTGTACCTGTTCCCTTCCTGCTTAATATCTTCTTTCCCCTTCGCTCAGGGTGTTTATAAACAATTGGCAAGGAACATCGGGAGAAGAGATATTTGATTGTATATTTGTTGGCCAACACACAGGCCTCCATTACTAGAAAGGTTGCTACACATGGATCTCCCAGGGTTTTTAAATCACCTAGATCTTGCGGGTGTGTGGTCTCGACGTAAACCTTCCTTATGCTGCTAATAAAACTCCTGCATTATCTGTTTCAAGTAATCACATGTCTAGAAGTCTTCCTGGTGCTGGGCAACAATCCCATAGTGCCCCACTGAACTGACATTCGATCCACGTGATGTCCTGATGTAACGTCACATGATGATCTGGAATTGTAGGAAGGAGATGCCGACATCTTTTAATTTGATTGTTTGGGGCTGAGAGACCGAGGTGGGATTGCTGGGAAAGCCATGCAGAGTTGAACTAAGCAGGGACTCTGTAGAGCAGGCTCCAAAGGGCATAAAGCCTGGTGGGTGGAGGAGGGGATGAGAACGAAAGGGGGGAGGACAGCAACACTTCATGGAAAAAATGAAGGGGGAAGGCCTTGAGATTGGGGGTGGTTGTCTGTAAAGGAAGGCCTGGATGCCCTTCACTTGGGACTTCTGGAGGCAGTGCTGGGGTGGGCTGTAGTTTCTGCTTTAAGAGACTTCTAATCACCTCTATCCCCAGTGCCTCTTGGAAATGGAGGCTGAAGAGAAAGACAGGAGGAAGACTCTTAATTTATTTGTTTATTTTTAAAAATTATACCCCACCCCTCCTGCCAGGCAGCCCAGGGCGGCTAACAAAGTCAAAATACAATAAAACATATAAAAACATCACATAGCAATAATAACAAGAGTAAAAATGAAGAGAGAGAAAACACCAACCCCCCCCCCCCAAACCCAGCACCCCCCACCCTCACCCTTCTCCCTCACCAAACGCCTGACAGAACAGCCAGGTCTTACAATTCTTGCGGAAAACTGGGAGGTCCAGGGCCAGTCAGGTCCCCACTAAGAAGGAATTCCAAAGGCGCAGCATGGCCACTGAGAACGCCCTGCCCTGCGTGGACCCCTGGCAAACCCAAGGGACCTCCAACAGGGCGCCCCTAGATGACCACAGGGGTCGGTCTAGAACCCGGGGAGTGAGGCGGTCTCACAAATCCACTTTGATAAGAGAAGAACATAAAAATGGACAGACTCCATAGCGCTTCTGAAGCAATTGATATTTGGCTATGAATGCCTTTCCTAAGTATTACAATTGACTAGTGGGGTGACCACTGACCTAGGGTCATGTTTTTATTGTTTTGTTATGTTATGATGAATTGTATAAAGACTATGTATCCGGTTACGGGTATGCTTTCGTGAATATTGGTTCTTATGGATTTTGTTATGGCCTTTGGGCNGGGGGGTGTCCCCCCTTCCACCCGCGCAGCCTGGGAGGGGGAGGGGGGAGGAATTAATTTATTTCATTGATTTCAATGGGGACACAGTGCCCCATTGAACTCAATGAAATAAAACCGGTACCGGTATACCGGATTTAATCCGGGAATCCGGTTCTTTGAGAACCGGAAACCGGTAAATCCGGTATTTACCCTGGGGTCCCAACGCTAGTGTAAAGAGCTAGCACTCCCTGGCTCCTGAAGGGAATCCGATGGGCCAATCCAGGGTTTCCCTTTGGAGATTCTGCATGGTCAGGGGTGTAGCTTTAATACATGTAGGTTCACGATACGCACACTGGAATGGAGTGTCCCAGCAGGGGGTCCATTCAATCTTAGGCACCAGAGCCTGTTCCCATCTAGCTGTGCCCCTTGTGCATGGTAGTGAGGGAAACACTGGTGTTATCATTGTCCTTTCTCCTGCATGGTCCATGGCAATGCCTCTACCTTTGTCAATGTTTGATGCTTTTGGGAGTGGCGCATGAATGATCCAGTAACAAGGGAGCTTCTCCAGCTCCTGGGAGGAGAGCAGCATCTTCTCTTGCCGGTGCTGTTTCTGCACTTGGAGACTGGCTGCATCCTCAACTGGCTCCATATCTCTCATCTGTCAACAGCAGCCTATTGGGCGACAGGGGCCTCTCTGCAGTCTAAACCTTTTCAACAAAGCTGGTGGATCCAGGCCATGCTGGCAAGAGCAGAGTCTCCATTGGCAGGATCTAGCTGCCCCAAGGGAGGAGGTGGGGTAGGGAGATGAGATTGTGACAGCTTGTCATGGTTATCCTGCCATACCTCAGCCTGAGGTCAGAAAGGAAGCGCGTGCCAGTGAGATATCATGTAGCCCCTGACGTTGGACAAAGAAACTTGATCTTAGTTTTCTGGGTTTGTGTAAGGGCCCAATGCCCATTGATAAAGCTATTTTCCAGCTTAGATAAAGGGGGAAGGCTTGCCTCCTTCCCAAACTTCAGCAGGAACCAGGATACACTTTGGGACCCTTTTTACTTCAGCATAAAGAGAGATTGGTTATGCCCAAGTTTGTTTATAATGAGGGCTTCTCTTGCTGCAGCAAAACATGCAGGGAGGGGCATGTGGACACAGGCAGTTGCATGCTGATGGATTTTGGAGTTGACATATCAAAATGTAAGTATGCAAGACAGAACCCCTAATTCTGCATTAATGTAATCAAGTTTGACCTACATTTGCATGAACAGACGAATTCTCCCTCCACCCCATGCAACTGGCTTCAGTGGTGACAATTCACTCTGCAGAGTTAAAGTTTAAGGACAGCGAACAGACGGTGTACTGTTAAGTGCCTTAACGCACTTTAGTTAACCCCTTTCCTTGTTCACATGGTCACTTACTTCTGAGGATAAGTTTCAAAGTATTACTCTTTAATCAGGAGTACATACCCCAGGAGCGAACTACCCATACCTTAAATGCTGTTTTTGTGTTAACAAAATCAGAGTTAAAGGTAAGGGGTATCAGCGTGTGTGAATAAGCCCATTCAGAGGCATGGATATTCCAAAGGGAGGTCCAAATGCAGGTGTGGATACCCTAGCTCACTGAGCTCCTGCTCAGGAGACAAGAACTCATCCCTTCTTTAGCCAGGCTGAAATGAAGGAGAGGGAAGCAGTAACCAGAGCCCATTTGATGCTGGTTGATGCTGGCCTGTATTGCAAAGCCTGAGAACGCTACTACAGAGCTGGAAGCTGTTTGGAGACCAGAGGGTCTGGCAAAGTGGGAAGTAGTGTCCTCTATCGCTCCCATCCCTATGAGTAACTCGGGCTGTTGAAGGGAACAAGTTGTTGAGACGGTGATACCCCTATGGGGGTGAGTATAGCTGGGGTGGCAGAAGTTTACACTTCTCACCTAATGAATGGCTGTGTGGAGGGAGTGTCTTTCTGCCATGTAGATGGGTAAAACCTTAGGCCAGGTTGGAGACTGCCCCTTTCAATTGGTGGGCACCAAAGGGTGTTTTTGCCTTGCCATTGGGATGAACATTATGAACACCGGGTCCTGCTAGCAAAGAAGACTGAGGGATGGGAGTTCTGACTATGCTGGTGTTAGTGGGTGGGTTTAGACCAGCCCCTCCCCACCCATCATGCATGATGCAGGACTGCCTACGGTATCAATGTGGCCCTGCAACATGCATGATGGGTAGGTAATGGGTGGGGAAGTGCTTGTCTAAAAACACCCAAAGTCTCTTTAAGGAAGATACGCCCATTTGGCTACAAGGGATGCTTTCATCAGGGAGGAGAGCCCTGCATGGAAAGGAGTTTCCCTTTTCCTCCTATCTTACCCCACATAAACCATCTCCTGCCTGCTCATGTATTCTGTTCTTCTGTCCTGCTTACGTTCCCCTTCATTCCAGCTAGGAATAGGCAAGGATTAAGTGTGAGACTGGGGGAAGCAACTGTAAGGACCAGGGCTTGAACTGGGGCCCAGGAGATGGTGGCTGACTCTGCAGCGCCACTGGCTTGCTCTGGCCAGGGCCCAGGGTTAGTGCTGAAAGCCCACCGCAGTGCTGGTCAGGCCTTGCTCCACCACCCCATTCTCAGCTTCCTGGTTGGCTGCCTACTACAGTTGCCACCTATGCAATTTTTTAAGGAACACTTATGAGAAATGCATGATGCAGGCCCTGTAACATGTATTTTTCATAAATGTCCCTTAAAAATTTGCATAGGTGGCAACCCTACTGCCTACCATATAAAAGGCAGGCTTACAGCCACAGGCAGCCGAGTGGATCTATTCTGGTCAGCTCTTCCTGTCACCTTCCTGATTCCTGTTTGCTTCCTGTCCCTATTTTGATCTGCCCTTGGACCAGCCCTGCTCCATCCTCTTCTGCTTGGATCCCTTCTGCCTCAGTTTTGTTTGGACACTGGTCCTTCTGCCCCTTGCCCTGAAACTGGTCCTCCTGCCATTTGTTCCATCTGTCTGCCCATCCAACGCTCCAGTGCCTGAGGTTTGGCATCCACTTTGATGCCAGTTCAGTGCTCATGAGCTGGCTATGTGACCCTGATTTCTTCTGGCCCATCTGCCTGTCTGTCATGTGTCTGTCTGCTTCCTGATCCATGTATCACTTCCAGCTTGCCTGGCTTCCCAGACCCAATCCTGCCATGACTTCTGCGCTACTTCCCGGATCCTGATTCCCAGCATGTTCCTGACCCCAGGAGAGTTTTCACCCTCCATCCTGCAGTGCTGAATCCCAGCTCTGGGTGAGGGAAGCTCCTATGTTCTTGGCCATTTTTGAATGGAACTTGCCCACTCATCCACGCAAGTGCCCATCTAAAGATGTTGTGGGTGGGCACGTGCTCCCATGAGTGCAAGCTAGCCCCATTACAGCCTGCTGGCCACAGATGAAAGCAACACAGAACAGCAAAGGGTTGTTTGCACTGCCCACTCATGCGCATGCATGGAGCATCGGGGGAAAATCTGGGATGCTCCGTGTGGGGGCAGGAGCAAGCGGTGCATGGGTAGGGGGGCACACCCATCCCAGCCCATGTAAATCCCCCCCACCCCTTACCAGACATCTGTCAGTGCTCCTTGCAGCACACACAGACCACTCCCCAGCCGTACCCATTTAAAAACAGTGCTTGACCAAACAACTGATCAGCAGGGAACAAAGCAGCCCCATCTGCAATGCAGTGAGTGTGAATGGCCATGCAAGGGGGAGCAGGGGCACGCATGTCCTTCTACCTGTAGAGCAAGCCCCATCTAGGAAAAAGGTGGGCTGGGGCTTGCATAGCAGGCTGGACGCAAGGAGCAGTCTCACAGGAGGGGAAGCATTTTCTGCAAATGGAGACCTGGCAGAATCCACTCCTATTGCAGTTCCCTGACACACAGTAGAGTTGCTAATCCTGAAGCTTCCAAACTCAAGAGTTAGACCCCCAAAGACTCACAAAAGTGGCCTTAAAATCCTGTAACGTTTGGGAAATGTGGGTTCTTTTGTGCTGGCCTTGCTTTTAGGTCACACTGCAGGCATGTTTTCAAGCTTTGCCCTGTCACCGTGGAAGCTGCAATATTCCGTGCAGTGAAAGAAGAGTCTCTGGATTTCAGCAACTGGGGCTTTAAGAAAACACCTCTTCTGAGCCTAAGTGCTGGCAACCCTGGCCAAGCTCAGCTGGGCGAGACTTGGAGAGAAGCAGCAGCAGCCTCCATGGGAGCAGGCAGCGTTCTTAGTGGGAGAGCCCCTCTTTGCACTGTGTTTGTTGGTTTTCCCTTTTCCAAGAATTGGTTCCTCACTTGTTAACTGCAGCACTGAGTCATGGGCTGCTCTCTCCGGCCTCTCACCCATTTCTCCCTCCCTAAGCTCTGTAAAGAGCTGCCACTGGGCCCAAGGAGCCTGCTCTCCTCTGCCTGTGCGAGTCCTGGAACAGACCTAGCCCCCTTGCAGCCTGCTGGCCACAGATGAAATAAACACAGAACAGCAAAAGGTTGTTTGTTTGAAATCTCCTGCTGTGGGGGGGAAAGAATCTAGTTCCTGGGGATGTTTTGTCCATGTGAGCGCTGTCAGGCTCTGAGAAAAGGGGAGGACAGTTTTAATTATAGCAGAGGCCGGCTGACCTGCACATACTGTCCGGGGGATTAAATGGCAAAGCCAGCCCCCCCTAAAATCCTGCTTTTCAAAATGGCCTGGCTGTGCCATCGTGGTGGTGGCCAGCCACTGTGCTCCGGTGACTGCTCTATTACGTACAAGATAGCTCATTCTGAACTTGAATCACACTTTGCAGCTATCAAGCACAATCCGAAACTCACAGCTGAACGCCGCTGTGCAGGCCTCCTCCAAGCATGTTAGAAACAGGCATTAACCCCAACAGCACCAAGTCTTCATTTCTGTCCCCATTCCCTAAAGGAGCACTCAGGGAAGGGAAATTGTCCCTTCACCTAACAGAAGCACTCAGGTGAAGGGACAATTTTCTGTGCAGTTCCTAGCAGACCTGGGTTAGTGTCTCATAAGACAAAAGAAATTGGAGTGGTGCAGGGCTACTGATGTTGCCATGAATGAATTCCTCCAGCTGCCATGGGCTCCATCCCTCTCATCATTATTAGTAAGTACTGTTGCTCCCTCTTCCCTGAATGGTTTGGGAAGTTTCAGGACAGCCTTTTCTGAGCTGGTGTCCTTCTCAAGAGAGAGACTGGAGTCTTATGGCAGGTTATAGAAATCCATCTATTTACAGATGCACAGCGTGAGCAGGCTGGCTGAGAAGCAGCCAACAGCCCGTGCAATGCTCCCTGTCACAGAGAAACATGGGGTCACACATGTGTAACATGGGACTACATGTTTGGTAAATGTGTGAGGCCAAGGGTTTCACATGGATGTAATGTTACTATAAATATACATTATGTAAGGTTAAAAGTTCCACATGTTGGTAATGTTGACTCTGAGAATTGTAGAACTCAAATTGGGGGCTCTCCTTCGTCATCAGCCTGTAAGAAGTGGAAACAGCTAACAACGTGTATTGAAAGTTGGCTTGCTAGACGAGCCTATGGAGATGCAAATTGGACTCCATGTTTACCTGGGGCTGCGTACGTGCTCTGGGACACATCCCCCAAACGCGGGAAAACCCAAACAAAGGGATTACATCCTATATAAATGGAAGTGACATACAAAGAGAGAGACTTCTTGCAAAGCTTCTTGGAGAGAACGTCTACATACGAATGAGGAGCTTGTCAGCAACAGGCTGGGGGAAGATGAAGAGAGAGATGATTTAACTCTTTGCCAAATAAGAAGCCAGAGCCCAGCCAGTCTCCTTATGGCTGAGAAACTAGAACTTATGGACTTTGCTTAGGGTAAGATGAATAACTTAGAAACTCAACAGTATAAGTTAGGAATGCGTTATGTTTACCTTTGATTTCTAATAACACTCTGTTTAACTATCTTGTTTATGTAATCAATAAATATACTTCTTACTTTATAAAGAAATGGAAAGAGTCTAACATTGGAACACACGTGAGCTACAAGAGCCCTGAAGCTCTTGCGAACCCAGAGAGTAAAGAGTCGGGAAACAGGAAGCTTGTGTGACAAGAAGTTTCATTGTGGCACACTTGAATTAGCCAGTGAGAGAAACTGATTCAAGAGAACTGTGCGCAAGGGAAACTGAGTCACTCAAACCCGGTAAAGTGAGGATGTGGACTCCCAATCCCGTGACACTCCCTCAAACAATCGCAAAGTCCAGCTCTACTGAGATTCCTCAAAAAACCCATCTCTGGCTGCAGTCTTTTCCCCAAGACTTCTCATCCCACTGCCTTGCCTGCCAAGCCCAAACTGCTCTGCTGCTCAAATGCATCACTCCTCCTCCCCACGGGGTTGTCACCTCTCTGGGTTAGAGATTCTAGGTTTCTAACCAAAGTCTCTGGGCTCCAGGGGAAAACTTCAATTTCTCCAGGGCAGCCAACTGTAACTAGTTACAGTCCTCTAGTAACCCAGGGAAATTAGAGCTTCTAGGTGTGGCAGGAGGCAGCCACATCAGAAAGAGGGTTGGTCATAGGGCCTTACCCACGCCCTTTAGAGGTGACCCCTCAGAAAGGGGCATGGCAGGCAGGGGCGTAGCTAGGTTAGAATGTGCCCAGCTGCAAGAAATGGACTTGCCCCCCATCACCATTCTCTCCCCTGTCCCACCCCCTTCCCCACTTCCTCCCCCGAGCATCTCTCCCTTCCTCTGCTTGCTGTGCCTGAGTGCAGCTGTGCTGCCTGCCTCACGCTGCCGCTGCTGGTGCTAGCGCCATCCTGAACTGCCTCAGTGGGTCCCATACATGCTGTGTGCTACAGGCACCTCCGCTTCTGCTCATCTCAGTCTCTGCCCGGCTGCACCACAACAGGTCAGGGTTTGTTCACACACATACCCAGCTTGGGCTCCAGGACAAATGTCCCTCCTGTCTCTGATAGCTATGTCCCTGGTGGCAGTCCCTTTGCCTTGGCCCCTTTCAAACACAGCCTCGTGCAGAATGTTGTGATGTCAGGGGAGTGGTTATGTCCAAAAGGGGCAGGAGAGTCCATTTGCCCTGCCTCCTGTGAGTGAAACCTCAAAGGGCGGTGTTAACCCTAGTAGTGTGTCTTCACCTACACCTAACAAAAGGCTCAGTGGCCCAGTAGCCAAACCTATACCCACCCAACATTATCTGGAGCGTTCTATTCCCAGGGAATAGGGGCAGCAAAGCTCACCATCCCAAAGGACATAAGAGTGCTATATATCCTGAGCTCTGTGTCCTTGGGGGCACTGCCTGTAACTAGCATTCCAGTGACAACCTGCCCAGTGACAATGACAGCACCCTATAGCTGACGTTATATTGCTCCATGCTAATAAGAATTTCTCTTCTAAAATAACCATGATTCTGATGGCTTGTTTCCACAAGCCATTTATCCCTGCATTGCTACGCCATATTCCCAGTAGTACTTGGATGCACATGTGAACAAAGGGGTTATGCCATATATATGTGTGTGGCTCACCCAGGGGCTCAAACCCCCTGGGGTTACTTACTCAGTCTTGGGGCTGACGTTTGCGTAAATACTCCAGGAGATGATAGCCAAGCCTCCAGCCGTGGACACGCAGCATCTCAAATGCCCTCATGGTAGGGTGGCCAGAGATGCAAATTTTAGCATATTCTGAGAAATACACGTTGCAGGGCTGCATTGGCTCCAGTGCAACCCTGCAACTTGTATTTCTCATAATTGTCAGCTAAAATTTGCACACCTAGCCACCCTACCTCATGGTGCATATAAAACTGACCACAACGAGTGAGGTACTCGAGAAATTTCACAAACAGAAAAACACTGAAAACAGCTTGAGATGTTTTGTCCCGCCCCGTTGGTCACATGAGCATGCTCACACACGTGCTACAGACACTGCACCTCTGAGGGCATGTTCCGACGAATAGTGTTAAACCAGAGTCACTACTTTGATTTAATTAAATTGAAATAACTACTCTACTTAGTTTGCAATCTCCCCCAGCTGGATTAGCTGCTGTTTGGTTGGTGTAATATTGCTCAGAACTGCCTGGACTACGAAACTAGTGCATTGCTTTGGGTAGGGCAATGTTTCCCAAAGTATAGGGCACATTTAATGGGGAAGAATGTTTGTGTAGAGGACTAGCTGGGTGACAGACTTGTTAGTTGTTCTCAGCAATCCCAGCTTTTATTTTATTTATTTATTTATTTATTTAATATTTAGCCTAGTTGTCATGAATGTAAAGAGAACAAAGCATGAACCGGATGTAAGCAGTACAGATACATCTGCCTGAGTTTGCACAGAGCCTGAAACGATAGCTTGGGGGGGTGGGGGTGAATTGAACTGTGTTGAACTTGGTTGAACTTGGAATTCAAAGTCAGGTGCAGCGTGCTGCATGGGCTTTTCCTATCTCCACTGATTACAGCATTCATTTTTGACTTCTCCTGCCCCTTGGCTCCCACTGCTGTGAGGATCAGAGACACTAGGCATTCAGCTGCAGGAGTGTTAGTGAGGGCAGGGGAAGCTGAACTTCCACTACAGCAAAGCTCCCCAGCAGAAGCTAGGCAACAGAGCTCTCACTGGACATAAGGCCCCCAATTTTTCTAGTCCCCATGAGGGCTGCGGCAGCGAGGTGCCTGGCTTCTCCTGTCTCCACTGTACTGGGAGCCCCAGCAGGGGTAGGGGAAGCCAAAAATGAAATTCTTAGAAGAGCCACATTCAACTAGTCCTAGGTATGACCGCCTATTCATTTCAGTACATGCTCACGGAGCTGTCAGTGGAGTGGATAACAAGAGAGAGGAATCTCCTATTGGATATGCAATGTACTCTGTAACTGCTCTTTGGGGCAGGCAGCCTCTGCAGTTAACGAGGCTGTGGTTGGTTTAATTTTCCTAGCGAGGGATTCAGCATTTCTGAGTTAGGAACATACTGCTTGAGAGTGTTGGGCACTTTCTCCTTGTAATAGAGGAAAACCAGGTACAGGTCTCACGCTATGAAGCAGAGATCAGACCTTGAGAAGGTTGGCAGCAGAGCCTAAAAGCAGATTCCATGTATATGCCTGTAGTCCATGCTCGCAGCACACATCCTCTGTGTCCAGGTGCTTTGCCTCTGGTAGATGAGTCGATCCCAGTTGTTCCCTGACAGGGCTTGGTTTAACTCCCAGCATGCTCTCCTTTGGCTCTCCCAGCCTGCCCTTGACCCATCCCCTCCTGTACAAGGAAGGGACCTGAATTGGGAGAGACTGCACTTAAGGTCAGAAGGGGAGGAAGCACATTGAAGGCCCTGCTGGGGCCACTTTCAGGAAATGAGACACTGACAGAGTTGCAGCACAAACATTTTGAACTGTCCATGAAATAAGTCATTTGCCTTACTTGTCCCATGTGACACCATCATTCAGGGTGTATAACCTTAATTTCTGAGTGAGATTGTAATTCAGAGCAGGCAATGGAGGTATCATTAGCAGATTCTTGCTGTGGGTGGATTGTACCAAACCCCTGGTTTGTTGTAAGATGCTGTGTGTGTGTGTGTGTGTGTGTGTGTGTGTGTGTATTTGCATTAGCAAGTAAAATTCTTCCTAGGTGTCTTTGTTGGAGTATTAAGTGGGTAAAAACACTACCCACTTTCACCCACTGCAGCCTGGCCCTGCTGGCACATGTAAACACATGCCGCCAGATGTTGGCCCGGGATTGTCTTGGGGAGTGTTGGTGGCTAGCCCTGGTTGTGACCTCCGGATTATCTCTGAGGTCACAGCCTAGGCTAAGAGCCACCCATGCGGGCTACAGTGGGCTAGCATGGCATAGTATACCCACCCCGGGCCAGGGGCCACCAGGGGTAGAGGCCATGACTGTGCCCCATAGGTCGCCACAGCTGCCTGTCATGGTGGAGGATGGGGTGCTGGGAGCAGGACGTGGGCGGGACCAGTCACCCACATGTTTGTTGTGCTCCCAGCCCTACCGTGCAGGGGGTGGGGACAGCTCCCCAGCTGCAGGCACATCAGTTTGATGTCCTGACCCAGGCTGGGCTGTGTCGCCTGCGATTTTCCCACCCCAGGGCAGACTGGGGAACCGACCCGCCAGCCTCACATCTGTTTTTATCCAGCGTGCCCAATAAAACACACTGGCGACCAGCAATATTGATGCTCTGGTACACATAACCCAGTTCTTTATTAAAATGCATTTCATAATCAGTCATAATTTTATCCCAATTATCATGACTTTAAGTGCTTGCACTGTAGTCTAGAGTGTTGTTGCCATATTGGCCCCAAATATAAAAAACAGAGACAAAGGAGTTCAGATTATCTCTTTTAATGGACCAACTACCAAGTACTGTCACCAACAGAAGTTGGTCCAATAAAAGTTCTTATCTGAACTTCTTTGCTCTAAAATGCAAGTTGAAAAGTAAGTCCTCATGATTATGGGGGGATAGTTTGAAAACATGACCACTGCTATGCAGCCCTAAAAGCTGAGAAGGTAATAGGCAAGGAGAAAGTATCAATTTTTTTTAATAATCTCAGGATTTTAAACCTTTTTCTGTCTTTTTAGAGACCTGACTCCTGCTGTTCACAATCATGAATTATCAGTTACAGTTCAGAATAGTGACTGGCAAAACAACAGCAAAGGTGTGGATGAACAGGTGGCAAGGTGACAAATTCAGTGCATGCACCGTTCAGAGCTGTTGTTTAGGTTCTGAAAAGAGACGATATTGTAAGTACGGTGTGAAGAGGGTCAGCTCAGGTAGCTGAATGAAGGGAGAGAATATAAGGAAATTTTACTAGAGACCATAATTACCTGACTAGATGGTTAAAGGTTAAGTATGCTGTTCTTTCATTCATTCTGAAGCACAAATCAGAGCAGTATTATATCTGTCTCTTATACACACCCCACCCTCACCCTTCTCCCTCACCAAACGCCTGACAGAACAGCCAGGTCTTACAATTCTTGCGGAAAACTGGGAGGTCCAGGGCCAGTCAGGTCCCCACTAAGAAGGAATTCCAAAGGCGCAGCATGGCCACTGAGAACGCCCTGCCCTGCGTGGACCCCTGGCAAACCCAAGGGACCTCCAACAGGGCGCCCCTAGATGACCACAGGGGTCGGTCTAGAACCCGGGGAGTGAGGCGGTCTCACAAATCCACTTTGATAAGAGAAGAACATAAAAATGGACAGACTCCATAGCGCTTCTGAAGCAATTGATATTTGGCTATGAATGCCTTTCCTAAGTATTACAATTGACTAGTGGGGTGACCACTGACCTAGGGTCATGTTTTTATTGTTTTGTTATGTTATGATGAATTGTATAAAGACTATGTATCCGGTTACGGGTATGCTTTCGTGAATATTGGTTCTTATGGATTTTGTTATGGCCTTTGGGCAAAAACAATAAATGGTTTATTGATTGATTGACAATTGACTATTTCAATTTTTCTTTTGTTTTTTTTCCTTTTTACATTTTGAGGATGCAGAATATCAAACTAAATGATAACTAATTCGGTTGGGTTTTGAATAAATGTGAAAAAAAATGCATTGTTCTTCAAACTATTGTCTTGTAAAACTATTACTTATAAAACTGCAAAATTCACCTGAGTGCGACCTAAGGAAGGTATGTAATTATTCTAAAAAATGAATTAGTTACACTTTTTTGAACATAGTGGTGAAAAATGCTGAGAGGCGGGTGTGTGGCCACGGTGAGGGGCAGTACAAAGCATGCTTGTGGGGAAGCATTTTGTCCCTCATTCATTTCTTTATCAACTTCTCTCCAAATGGCTAAGGCATCTGTTTGGGATGCAGCCCCCGTCCATTGCACCCTGTTGCTTGGCTGTAACCGTACACTGACAACAAAAGTTTAGGACTCAAGACAATGACGTCACACAAAGTCTAGCCAAAGTGAAGATCAAACTCATTATTTGTGCTTTCTCTAGTATTCTCCCTTATGTGTTCCTTGCTTTGCCTTAAGAGGAGATAGGGAAACTGGCAGTGTCTCTGCAATTGTAAAGAAACATTGAATAGTAAACCACAAAATTCACCTGAGTGCAACCTAAAGAAGGTAGGTAATTTTTTGTAAAATTATTTAGTTATATTTTTTTGTAACAGTGATGTAAAATGTAGCATCTTAAAGTGTAGGTGGTTGCTTTATCTGCTGTCTCTTTATCCCGTTGTTAGTTTGAGTAATTTCAGACGTTACAAAATCACTGCTCACCACAGTGAATCCCAGTGGATTCCGTGTGGTGGCAGCGATCATGGGAACGTCTGCGCCTGCCTGTCTCCCCGAGGGCGGGCAACTGAGGGAGCGTGGGGGGGGCGGGGCTGCGCGGTCGTGCCACGCAGCCCCCTCCCCGCGCAGCCCTGCCCCCTTCCCGATCCCCGTTAGTGATCAGGCTGGCACGTCTAAAGGACGGCCAGCCCGGTCCAGGGTTCAGCGTGGCGGGCCAAACGGCCCGTCATGTCTGAAATTACCCTTTGTTTGTTTTCTTTTTAACGTAGGGTGATTTTAGATGTTACGCCGTCCCCGATTCACCACAGTGGATTCCCTGCGGTGATGAACCGATCAACCACCCCCCGTGGTCCAGGAAGGCCCCGAAGAGACGTGACGGGATCGGGACCATGGCAGGGAAACGGGCCGGCAGACCATGGGCCGGGGCAGCACAAAAGATGTGACGCCGATTCCCTGCCATGGTCAAAACACCCAGAAGGCACCAGGGAGGGGCGGGAGTCAGACATGGCTGACTGAGGGCAGAGGAAGCCAAAAGCGCCTCGTGGTCCAGGAAGACCCCAAACAGATGTGATGGGAGTGGGACCACGGCAGGGAATCAGAATGACAGACCACAGCCTGAGGCAGCGCAAAAGATGTGACGCCGATTCCAAGCCGTGGTCAAAACACCCAGAAGGCACCAGGGATGGGTGAGAGGCAGACATGGCCAACTGCGGGCAAACAAAGCCAGAAGGGCCAAAAGGAAATGCCCACACAAGGGAAACGGGAAGGGAGGGGGAGGAGGGAGAAGAGCCACTGAGGCGGCACACACAACAGACACAGAGAAAATGAGGTC
>QEPC01000541.1:532306-577941 GCA_003113815.1 Sphenodon punctatus
GTTCAGCGTGGCGGGCCAAACGGCCCGTCATGTCTCAAAACACCCAGAAGGCACCAGGGAGGGGCGGGAGTCAGACATGGCTGACTGAGGGCAGAGGAAGCCAAAAGCGCCTACAGGGAATGCCCACACAAGGGAAACGGGAAGGGAGGGGGAAGACGGAGTAGAGCCGCCGAGGCAACACACACAGTAGGCGCAGAGTCAACGAGGGCACAGTGGAACACACAGCACACACACACGCCTGGGTGCATGCACACCCGCATAGGAAAGGAAGGGAAGAGGGGACACAGCGGGACAGACAACACACACGGCACAACGGACACAAGGGGGGAGGGGGGGAAATGTCCAGGGGCCAGTCAGGACACAGGAAATGGCACCCAGAACCCCCACAACCAGCACAGTCCACACAGGCACCCCTACAGCTACACAGGCAGTCCCAGAACGGGGGGGGGCAAAACGCCAGGTCACAGGCACAGGGGGAGGCCACACAGAACAGGGAGCGGCCCAGGAACAGCCCAGGAGGCAGACAGGCACCCCAAGCGCCGGCGAGGGTGACATGGAGGGGATGCAGGAGAGCTGGAGCAGTGCAGGCGGTCCACAGAAGCACACACACCCCTGGGCGGATGCCGGGAGGTGAAGATCATGCACCCCAGAACCCCACGGTCACAGAGGCACCCAAGGGGGGCGGTGTGTCATGGGCACAGGAGGGATCACAGGGGGACTATGACGGTCAGCAGCAACCTGGGGAGCCTGGTGGTGGCACAGATAGCAGGACTTGGCTACAGGAGAAGGAAGCCACCGAGGGGAGCACTGGTTGCAGAAGTGAACAGGGGGAAGGGGGTTGGAGGGGGCACGGAGCCACAGGCAGGGGTAGTGGAACCCCGGGAAACAGGCAGCACAGTTGCAAGGCCGGGACATCATGGAGGAAGCAGGCACCGGCCCGCNGGAGGGGCGGGAGTCAGACATGGCTGACTGAGGGCAGAGGAAGCCAAAAGCGCCTACAGGGAATGCCCACACAAGGGAAACGGGAAGGGAGGGGGAAGACGGAGTAGAGCCGCCGAGGCAACACACACAGTAGGCGCAGAGTCAACGAGGGCACAGTGGAACACACAGCACACACACACGCCTGGGTGCATGCACACCCGCATAGGAAAGGAAGGGAAGAGGGGACACAGCGGGACAGACAACACACACGGCACAACGGACACAAGGGGGGAGGGGGGGAAATGTCCAGGGGCCAGTCAGGACACAGGAAACGGCACCCAGAACCCCCACAACCAGCACAGTCCACACAGGCACCCCTACAGCTACACAGGCAGTCCCAGAACGGGGGGGGCAAAACGCCAGGTCACAGGCACAGGGGGAGGCCACACAGAACAGGGAGCGGCCCAGGAACAGCCCAGGAGGCAGACAGGCACCCCAAGCGCCGGCGAGGGTGACATGGAGGGGATGCAGGAGAGCTGGAGCAGTGCAGGCGGTCCACAGAAGCACACACACCCCTGGGCGGATGCCGGGAGGTGAAGATCATGCACCCCAGAACCCCACGGTCACAGAGGCACCCAAGGGGGGCGGTGTGTCATGGGCACAGGAGGGATCACAGGGGGACTATGACGGTCAGCAGCAACCTGGGGAGCCTGGTGGTGGCACAGATAGCAGGACTTGGCTACAGGAGAAGGAAGCCACCGAGGGGAGCACTGGTTGCAGAAGTGAACAGGGGGAAGGGGGTTGGAGGGGGCACGGAGCCACAGGCAGGGGTAGTGGAACCCCGGGAAACAGGCAGCACAGTTGCAAGGCCGGGACATCATGGAGGAAGCAGGCACCGGCCCGCAGCAGCAGGGAGAAGGCGGGAGCTCTCCACAGGGCCACCAACCGGGGCACGGTAGGCACAGGGGGCCTCACAGCCAGCTGCAGGGGCCAACAAAGGGTCCCGGGGCCGGGTGGCCCACCAGTTGAATGAAGTGCAGCCACTGAAGCATGCTCCGATGGTAGCCCAGCACAGATATGTGGTGGGCAACCAGGTAGTAAGCCTCGAAGGGATCCTGCGTGGCGAGCCCCAACTGCACATCGGAACGGGACCACACACCGGACAGTGCCACCAGCTCCACCTTGGTGGGCTCGGACAAGCCATAGTCAGCAGCAGGGGGCCACAGAAGGTGACCGAGCTCCAATAGCCAGTGATACACCGCCCCACGTGATGGCTGGTATCCATGGGCCCCATGAACACAGCCAAAGTAGGACACAGCCAGGGCAGCCCCCCCCCCCATTCAGACAGGCCGTGTAGGCGGCCAGGCTGCACACAGACAGAGCAGACACGGTCTCCACTGCCAACCACCCCACATGCGAGCACCTCCTATCCGGGACGCGCCCATCGGGAAAGGGAATCAGGCCCAGGATCTCCACATGCAGCCGGCAATCGCGGGCACTCGCCTCATAGCCAAAGTAGTGCAGCCCCGAGCTCAGACTCGCATAGGCACTGGACAGGCTGTCCGGACACCTCAGGAGCAATTGCACGGCTGGGGAATGCCACAGGTCACACAGGGCCATGGTCCAGCGATGGGGGGCCCCATGGGTGCTGGGAGCTGGGAGTCCGGTGGAAGTGCAGACAGCCATGGTCCAGGAAACAAAGGAGACTAATTGCAAGGACAGAGGGGCCCCACAATCCCTGGAGGGATGGGAGGGGATTCAGGGGGGCCTCAAGGCTAGCCGATAAGGCCACAGGCCGCAACATGGCATGGCAAGCGAGCGAGGCGTGGGGTGCGGACCCAGAACAGCTGCAGGAACAGAGCGCACACACAGGACAGCCTACATACTAATCAGGGTGGCAAGGACAACAGGCTGGCTACACTGAGAGGTGGGAGGTTGAGGACAGCAGGAATGCAGCTGAAGCCCGCACATGTCCGGGTACAGGCTGGACTGTGCGCCAGGCCCCTTGCAGGGACAGCAGGTGCACTCAATGGACCGCCCCCGGCTCCCTGGCATGCCCGCCATGCAGTAACCTGCCCAGGCAGCCAGGAGGGGGACTGCCCATCACCCACCTGGGGGCCCCCGGCAGGGCCCCAAGTCATGACCCGGGGGCAGGGCTACACGTGGCCCGGCCTATATCAGGGCCAGCAGCCCCCCATCTGGGGCAACGTGCACCATGGAGCTAGGCCGGTTGAGTGCCTGCGGGATGCACCTAGCACTCTGCGCAGAGTGGTACCACTCACACACTGATCTCTTGCGCATCCAGACCGCGGAGGTGCACCTGGCAGCCCGCCTGAAGGTTACCACTGCCTGGAGCGCTTCTAGGGCCCGGAGAGCCCACCATGCCCGCAGGCTCTCCCTGGCCCAGCTCAGGGCCTTGTGGGTGTCCGGGGCGGCCCGGCAGGCCCGCGGCCAGGATAGGGTTGCATGGCTCTGCGAGGCGGTCAGCCACCTCCAGTGGTGGAGGGAGACCATGGGGCTTGCAGCCCTGCTCACTATGCCCATTGACCGGTGAGTATGGGTCACGGAGCGGGTACAGGGGTGGTGGTCCCGGGCGCTGACTCAGTGGGATGAGGCAGCCTGGAGGGCACACTTTTGGATGGACAGGCACACCCTACTGTGACACACGGAGCTGTTAACGCCCTGGCTGGAGCGGCAGCACACCACCATGTGGACCCCAATCCCTATGGTGCAGCGGGTGGCCATCGGGGTCTAGGCACTGGCAACACCTGACTCATGCCAGTCTGTATCGCAGCACTTCGGCGTTGGGGCGAGCACTGTCTCCGGGATCCTGCGGGACGTCTGTGAGGCTGTGAAGGGGGTGCGCCTGGACCGAGTGATCCAGCTGGTGGACCAGGCAACCGTGATAGCCGGCTTCACGGCTGGACAGTTCCCCAACTGCATGGGCACTGTGGACAGCACCCACATTGAGATCCTCCGCCCCTCCACGGCGGAGGCCGTGGAATATGTTAACAGACACAGATACCACTCCCTGCAGCTGCAGGCTGTGGTGGATCACCGGGGGCGGTTCATAGACATCTTCACAGGCAACTTTGGGCGCAGCCACGATGCCCGGATCATGACCATCTCTCCCTTCTATGCCCGGATGTACCGTGGGGACTTCGCGGACATGGGGATGACCAGGCTCGAGGGGGTGCTGATGCCCCCCTGCATCCTGCGGGACCCGGCCTATCACCTCACCTGGTGACTAATGAAGGCATACCCAGTCTCCTGGAACTCTGTGGAGGCTCTCTACAATTCCCACCTGTGTGCAAACAGGACAGTGGTCGAGAGGGCCTTCGGGGCCCTCAAGCAGCGCTGAAGGAGCCTTGTGGGCCACCTGGACTACACGATGGAGACCTCGGCCCTGGTGATCGGGGCCTGCTGTGTGCTGCACAATGTGTGCAAGACCGATGGGGCTGCCCTTGAATACCCCGTGCCCCGGCACCTTCCCAGTCCTGTGCCCCTGTATGTGAACGCAGAGAACCCGCGGGAGTACTGATATGCCAAGCGTATCCGTGCTGCCCTGGCCAGGCGGATCATCCGGGAGGCCGAGGCATGAGGCACACACACCCGTCTCCACCACCCTGGGGTCCCCACCAGCGCCCTGGGCATGCCCCTGTATGACCACCCACCTGCCTACAGCCCCGGGCCCATGAACTGACCTAAGGACGTAATAGTGGTGCCCATACCTTTATTTTGACACACAGCTCCATGTCCCCACCACCACCACCCACCTCCCTGTGCTGTACTCCCCCCCTAAGACCACTCTCCCCCTTCCCCCCCATCCCCCACATCTCCGGCGCCTCCCCCTCAGCTGCCTTGTGGGCGCTGTGGAGCTCTGGGAGCTTCCCTCCCCCCCGCTGTCCATGTCCCCAACTGTGCCCTGGGAGACCTCAGTGTCCTGAGGGGTGGGCGGTGGTGGGAGGGCAGGCGAGCCCGGGGCCTGGGCAGTTGCTCCCTCCAGAGGCCTACAGGGACCGGGAGGCGGATGCGCGGGCCGAGCAGGCATGCCAGCGACTGGGGCGGTGGCAGTGGGGGCGCCAAGGGGCCCAGCATTGGGACCTGGGTGGGCAGGGTGCCAGGCGGGGCGGCTGCCATCACGTATGCACTCATGGTGCCGGTGTGCAGGAGCAGGGAGGTGCCAATGTCATGCGAGTGGTCTATCTTCGCTGAATGCTCCTGCACCATTCTTTAAATGGCCCGCTCCAGCTGCCCAAATGCTTCTACCTGCCTGCTATGCTCCTGGCACTCTTGCCTCCAGTCACACCTCCGCTTGGAACCTCTAGTCCCTTGCCTCCATTTGTTGCAGGGAGCGTTCCATGGCCGCCTCCATCCGATCAATGGCCGTGATCATCCGCTCACCCTGCTCGGTGGTAGAGTGGACAATGTCCTCCACCTGCTCCTCCCTCCGATGCCGTACCCGTGCCCGGTGTTCTCTCATCCGTTGCACCGGGGGCACGGGCACGGCTTTCTGGGGCCCCTCAGGTTGCCCTGTTGTACAGAATAGGTGCTAGTTAGGTGCCCCAGCTGGCCACCCCCTGTCCTGTGGCACGGCTGGGCAGGTCTCTTCCCCCCCCCCTTGGATTGGCGGATGGTGACCTCCCCCAGCACCCCTCCCATCCCCCACTTGGCAGTGTGCCTCACCAGGAACTGCTGGCTGCTCCCGGGGCTGCTCTCCGGCATCCTCATCACCTGTCTGTCACCAGTGCCAGGGCATGCCATGCCCTGTGGGGATATGGGAGGGATTGGGTGGGGTGGGCTGCCCCTGTCCCCCAGCGGCCCCCCAGGCCCCTTTCCCATGTTCTGGGGTGTCCAGGTTGGCTGGGGGCAGCCCCATGCTTGGTGTGTCCCCCTCCCCTCCCTCAACCCTTCCCCCCCAGTCAGGCCCCCCTCCCACCCACATGCTTACCCTCAATGTCCATCTCGGAGCCCTCTGAGGCCAGTCCCTCGGTGTTGCTGGGGTCCCCCTGTGTCCACTGGCTGAGGGTGACCAGTGTGCCGGCCTCGGAGTCTCCTGGTCCGGACAGGGGGTGGGGGCTGCTGGGGCTGGGGCTGGTGGGGGGGCCTGCAGGTCCCTGGGCCTTCCTCCAGGGGGCTGGGGAGCCTGGAGCCGGGGTCCTCACTGGGGGCAGTGAGGGGAGGGGGTACTTTGGCCCGTTCCCTGCCCTGGACCACGGTGCTCCCCACGAGGCGCAGGGCGACAATGGAGCCCTTCATATGGAGTATGCAATCCAGGGTGTCATAGTAGGGGGCGGTCCGAGCTCCGTGTCCAGGCTTCTGGTTGTTGTCCCAGATGGCCTTGTACCCCCTCTTTAGTTCCTTCGCCTTTGAGCGGCACTGGGCCACGGTCCTGTGGTGGCCCGTTGCCTCCATGTCCTGCACGATCTCCCGGAAGATGTGCTCATTCTGCTGATTGACCGTGAGCTCCAGTTGATGCTCCAGGGTCCCCCAGATGTGGATGAAGTCCTAGGTTTCCCTGTGGCCCCATTGCCCCCCTCGATGGTAGGGCCTTCTCCCACGTGGGTCCTCTGGATCCTCCTCCTCCTCCTTCGCCTGGCCAGTGCCCATCTCCTCCGGGAGCTCGGGCTCCCAGGCCCAATTCCATGTCTGTGGGTCATGGGGGGGTTAGGTGTTGTTTTGCCCCTGTCCCATGGCCCCCCTTCCCTCCCTCCTGCTGCCCAGGCCGCCCCCCTCGATGCCCCTGTGCCCCCCCTTAGGTCGCCTTACCCATTTCCGGGGTGCCTCTTCCCCCGGTCTGGTTGCCATCTCCGGGGCTGCCTGTCCTGCCGGCGGCTGCTGCTGCTGCTGCCCCTCCACCACCTGCAGGTGCAGCACTACCCCCTCCTCCGGCTGTGCCTCCACCTCCTCCTGCCTTGCTCTCTCTCCCACCGCTCTCCTCTCCCTTCCGCCTCGCTCCATCCCGCCATGTCCCCATGCCACTGTGNATGCCCAGATCATGACCATCTCTCCCTTCTATGCCCGGATGTAATGCAGGGACTTCGCGGACATGGGGGTGTCCCGGATCGAGGGGGTGATGATGCCCCCCTGCATCCTGGGGGACCCGGGCTATCCACTTGCCCGCTGGTTGATGAACTCATACCCGGTCACCAGGAACCCAGTGTAGGTGCTCTACAATACCCGCCTGTGCGCGAGCAGGACCATGGTTGAAAGGGCCTTCGGGGCCCTCAAGCAGCGCTGGAGGAGCCTTGCGGGCTGGCTGACTACACGGTGGAGACCTCTGCCCTGGTGATCAGAGCCTGCTGTGTGCTGCACAACGTGTGCGAGACCTATGGGGTTGCCCTTGACTACCCATGCCCACCTCCCTGTGCTTTCCTTGCCCCCTAAGACCACTCTCCCCCCTTCGCCCTGGCCCCCACATCTCCGGCGCCTCCCCCTCAGCTGCCTTGTGGGCGCTGTGGAGCTCTGGGAGCTTCCCTCCCCCCCGCTGTCCATGTCCCCAACTGTGCCCTGGGAGACCTCAGTGTCCTGAGGGGTGGGCGGTGGTGGGAGGGCAGGCGAGCCCGGGGCCTGGGCAGTTGCTCCCTCCAGAGGCCTACAGGGACCGGGAGGCGGATGCGCGGGCCGAGCAGGCATGCCAGCGACTGGGGCGGTGGCAGTGGGGGCGCCAAGGGGCCCAGCATTGGGACCTGGGTGGGCAGGGTGCCAGGCGGGGCGGCTGCCATCACGTATGCACTCATGGTGCCGGTGTGCAGGAGCAGGGAGGTGCCAATGTCATGCGAGTGGTCTATCTTCGCTGAATGCTCCTGCACCATTCTTTAAATGGCCCGCTCCAGCTGCCCAAATGCTTCTACCTGCCTGCTATGCTCCTGGCACTCTTGCCTCCAGTCACACCTCCGCTTGGAACCTCTAGTCCCTTGCCTCCATTTGTTGCAGGGAGCGTTCCATGGCCGCCTCCATCCGATCAATGGCCGTGATCATCCGCTCACCCTGCTCGGTGGTAGAGTGGACAATGTCCTCCACCTGCTCCTCCCTCCGATGCCGTACCCGTGCCCGGTGTTCTCTCATCCGTTGCACCGGGGGCACGGGCACGGCTTTCTGGGGCCCCTCAGGTTGCCCTGTTGTACAGAATAGGTGCTAGTTAGGTGCCCCAGCTGGCCACCCCCTGTCCTGTGGCACGGCTGGGCAGGTCTCTTCCCCCCCCCCTTGGATTGGCGGATGGTG
The DNA here is from genome assembly GCA_003113815.1 of Sphenodon punctatus. Lineage (NCBI taxonomy): Eukaryota > Metazoa > Chordata > Lepidosauria > Sphenodontia > Sphenodontidae > Sphenodon > Sphenodon punctatus. The sequence continues at coordinate 540,452 of QEPC01000541.1, forward strand.
ACCTCCCCCAGCACCCCTCCCATCCCCCACTTGGCAGTGTGCCTCACCAGGAACTGCTGGCTGCTCCCGGGGCTGCTCTCCGGCATCCTCATCACCTGTCTGTCACCAGTGCCAGGGCATGCCATGCCCTGTGGGGATATGGGAGGGATTGGGTGGGGTGGGCTGCCCCTGTCCCCCAGCGGCCCCCCAGGCCCCTTTCCCATGTTCTGGGGTGTCCAGGTTGGCTGGGGGCAGCCCCATGCTTGGTGTGTCCCCCTCCCCTCCCTCAACCCTTCCCCCCCAGTCAGGCCCCCCTCCCACCCACATGCTTACCCTCAATGTCCATCTCGGAGCCCTCTGAGGCCAGTCCCTCGGTGTTGCTGGGGTCCCCCTGTGTCCACTGGCTGAGGGTGACCAGTGTGCCGGCCTCGGAGTCTCCTGGTCCGGACAGGGGGTGGGGGCTGCTGGGGCTGGGGCTGGTGGGGGGGCCTGCAGGTCCCTGGGCCTTCCTCCAGGGGGCTGGGGAGCCTGGAGCCGGGGTCCTCACTGGGGGCAGTGAGGGGAGGGGGTACTTTGGCCCGTTCCCTGCCCTGGACCACGGTGCTCCCCACGAGGCGCAGGGCGACAATGGAGCCCTTCATATGGAGTATGCAATCCAGGGTGTCATAGTAGGGGGCGGTCCGAGCTCCGTGTCCAGGCTTCTGGTTGTTGTCCCAGATGGCCTTGTACCCCCTCTTTAGTTCCTTCGCCTTTGAGCGGCACTGGGCCACGGTCCTGTGGTGGCCCGTTGCCTCCATGTCCTGCACGATCTCCCGGAAGATGTGCTCATTCTGCTGATTGACCGTGAGCTCCAGTTGATGCTCCAGGGTCCCCCAGATGTGGATGAAGTCCTAGGTTTCCCTGTGGCCCCATTGCCCCCCTCGATGGTAGGGCCTTCTCCCACGTGGGTCCTCTGGATCCTCCTCCTCCTCCTTCGCCTGGCCAGTGCCCATCTCCTCCGGGAGCTCGGGCTCCCAGGCCCAATTCCATGTCTGTGGGTCATGGGGGGGTTAGGTGTTGTTTTGCCCCTGTCCCATGGCCCCCCTTCCCTCCCTCCTGCTGCCCAGGCCGCCCCCCTCGATGCCCCTGTGCCCCCCCTTAGGTCGCCTTACCCATTTCCGGGGTGCCTCTTCCCCCGGTCTGGTTGCCATCTCCGGGGCTGCCTGTCCTGCCGGCGGCTGCTGCTGCTGCTGCCCCTCCACCACCTGCAGGTGCAGCACTACCCCCTCCTCCGGCTGTGCCTCCACCTCCTCCTGCCTTGCTCTCTCTCCCACCGCTCTCCTCTCCCTTCCGCCTCGCTCCATCCCGCCATGTCCCCATGCCACTGTGTGCCCTTTAAATCTCCCTCCCTGGCCTGTGGTGTTGCTGGTTGCCTGGCAGCGATGCTGTGTGCTTTGTCCCCGGCTGGGAATCATTTTTCTTGATTCCTGCTAGTGGTTGCCATCCAGACGTTACTTTTTCTTGTTTCCCGTTGGGAATTGCATTGACCACGCTTTCGGAGATGGTCCGGGCTGGAGCTCCAGAAGCATGGTTGATTTTACCCCTGGTGGGGACTGACTGTGGTGAACATCTGGCGCCCGCGAAACAGACGTTCAGGGCACTTTGGCCCCGCCGTGGGATTGACCGTGGTTCACTGTGGTTGACTGTGATCTCGTAACATCTGAAAATACCCTTAGTTTTAAAATACTAGAAAAATTCATATCGTAGGTTTGAAATGAAGTATCTTATTTTCGGAAGCCACTCTGCATAAGTGGCATCCCTAGGTAAGTTTCATATATTTTTATATATAAATTTGTTACTCAATGGAATTCGGCTACTTCAGGGATTATTATTGTACTGGTAAATGACACATTATTTACTCAACAGTAAAATAACATATCAAACTGGTTATGTCATGTAAATAAAGAATGTTTTAACTGTATATGTTGTTTACCTGAAGTAAATTCATCAATGTTTGTTTACTTTCTATGTGTTTTTTTAATTTGACCTATGTGTATGTTCTACGCAGGAACTGAATTGAGTCTTTCATATTTTTAAATGAGCAAAGGTGCTTGCTTTCAATTTATTCCTAACATATTTAGCATTAACACTGGGGGAATATTCAGTGGTAAGTGTGCAATACCCATGTCACACATAGTTAGTTTTCTTGTTAATTGTATGGAGTATAGCAGAAATGGGATTAGGAGGTAATCGTATTTTTTAAATGGTTCTAGGTTGTAATTACTTGTAAATGCATTGTGATAATATTATTTATTTATTAGATCACACTGTTTGTCATGATCCTCAGGAATGTCAAAGTTTTCTAGCTGCTGTTGCTCATTTTTTGGATTTGTTAAATGAACTACAGATGTCCTTAATAGCTTTGCAGGTGATATGTGAGGAGGAGGAGAATGAAACACAAGAATCTGAAGAAATGATGGCTGAATTGACTCATCTGCAAGTCTCTGTTGCCCTGGTAGGTTTACCTTCATATTTCTCTTTTCCTCTTCAATGGTTAACATTTGTTAACACATTGACAGTTATGTAAATGTGTTACTTGCATGGTATAACTTATTCCAATGTATAATCTATAATTGTAATTTATAACAATCAATGTTAACTTATAATGTAACCCATCAGAAATTTATGTTTGCTGGTGTTAAGTAGGTATATGCGAAGTTCAAAATCAAACAAAGAAACAAACACATACTGCTTCCATAAACTGCACATTTCAGGGTACCCTTAGGACAACACAGATGTCCCTCAGAACGTTCAGTGGTGTAGTGTGAAAGTTGGTGGTGTAGGGTGTGTGTGTGTACTGCATGACAGCTACCTTACTAATAGCAATTAACTGTTGCAACTTTATTTTTTAGTGTCATATTTTAACTTTACTTTTAGAAAATAAATTCTACCTGTACCTGCATGTATTGATGAAGCTTCAGGGGGCCTCTGGAAAGGCATGTTGTGCTGTTGCTCAAATGCCTGCAGACAACTATATTACTGCTGCTTCAATGTTGCCCACAAACAGAATGTCCTGGAAACTGCCTCAAAGCACTGATTGGTGGGAGAATATAGTAAATTCTCTGTACTTCGGAAATGACTGATGGATAGAACATTTCAGGATGAGAAAAGAGGTTTTCCAGTCATTAGTAAGCATTCTCCCTCCAGTAATACAATGCAGGCATACGCAGATGAGATCACCTATCGCTCCTGACAAACATGTGGCTACTGCGTTATGGAAAGTAGCTCCTCCCAATAGTTTTCATAGAGTAGCCGCTCAGTTTGGGGTGTGTACATCTCCTGCATCAACAATTACACATGAGGTGTGTCAGGCAATTATTGATTGTCTCTTACACAGTAGTGTCATTTGGGGACATGAAGGATATTACAGATGGGTTCAGGAGGGAAGGTTTCCCTAACTGTATGGCCGTGGTTGATGGGTCACCTATTCCCATTTGTGCCCCTAAGGAAAACCCAGAGTGTTACTTCTGTCGCAAGAAGTATTTCGCAGTAGTTTTGCAAGCAGTTGCTGATACAAGGTGCCTCTTTAGAGATGTCTTTGTGGCATACCCTGGGGGAGCACATGATTCAGATATTTTCCACAACTCACTCATATTTGCAAGGAAATTTAAGGGGATTTTTAGACCTCGGTATGAGGAAATCATAGAAGGACATCCTGTACAACCAGTTCTTCTTGGGGTCCCAGCATACCCTTTACTCCCATGGCTAATGAAGGCCTACCCTATGGGTGGTGGTGCTGATCAGGGTCGTTTCAATTTTATACTCTGTCACTGCAGAAAGAAACATAGTGGAGAGGTCCTTTGGCCTTCTTAAAACAAGATTTCAAATGCTTTCTAAGTCCATGCGTGTGAAAACTGAAAATGTTCCTCCAGTTGTGGTTGCCTGCTGTGTCCTTCATAATGTGTGCCAAACAGATGGAGCTATCCTTGACTGGGACAACCTGCAGCCTGATGATGCACCAGACAATGGTGTGGAATTTCCTCATGCTAGAGTTGTCCCGCCTCGACCATCAAAGGCTGAAAGTAACCGTGCTAGGGATGCATACTGCAGGTTTTTCACTAGACAAAACAGAGAGGGTCGCATTTAACGGGTACAACTGCAACACTAGAGAAAATGCAATTTTGTGGCATATTTGAATCGGGTGAGGTCAGTACCTGCAGATGTATAATTTTTCAACACTATGTTCAAAAGTGTTACTAATTCATTTTTCAGGAAAAAAACATACCTTCCTTAGGTTGCACTCGATTTAATTTTGCAGTTTTTCTATTCAGTGTCTCTTTACAAGTGCACAGGAAGGCAATAGTGTGAACAATGCATTGTTTTGACATTTATTCAAAACACAGTGGAATTATTTATCATTTAGCTTTATATTCTGTATCCTCAACATTTAAAAGGAAAAAAACAAAAGAAAAATTGAAATAGTCAATTGTAATACTTTGTATTGGGCTATGAATTCCTTTTCTATTGCTTCAGAAGCGCTATTTGGAGGCTGTCAGTTTTTATGTTCTTCTGTTATCAAAGTGGATTGGAGATTAAGAAACTCCCATAGATTAAATTTTTATTCTATGACTGGTTTTCAACAATATTTTTAGATTTTATTAATTATTTGGGTTAATGACTTTAAATCTGAATCTTTGCTGGGAATAACATTTATCAAATTGGTGGAATTCCGTAGAATATCTGAATGAAATTAAACAAGGTAAAGGTGCTGTTATATGGTGAAAACAGACACGGTATAATCCCATATTGTCATATCTGTTTCATGTCACAAGTTAAAACTAATTGTATAATAAAGAATATATTTACAAACAGAGGTGAAATGATTAAATTCTCCACAAGAGGTTTTTATTGTCACTATGCACTGATGCAACATGAATTTGTTAGTATTCAATCTTATCATATGAATATTAAATGTTTAAAACTGTTTTGAAGCCTCTATAAAACCTTCATTTCATGCACATTGATCCAGTTATCTTTATTTGTACTGAAATGGAAGATAATAAGAAAAAAATAAACCTGTTGATGTTCATTTGTGGAAAAATGAGTACAATAAATTGGGTTTCTGCAGATAGCGATTAAATTAGGGAAACAGTTAATTGTACCCATTTTAGTTTTCATCATTCACTCTTTCAGTAACAGTTCTATGAATGTACCCATTACGTTTCCTCATAACTTACCTGCAAACAATTATGTGGGGAAAGAGAAATAGACTTTCATTTCCAAATAAAACAATCGTTTATTTCAACAATTGAGTTGAGGTCCCATACAGAAGAAAATCAATATGCAAGTACACAACAAATACAGTCTCACATTAAGGTACAGTGGACTTTAAGAAAAATGTCTGTCCAATGTATCTTTAATGACATCTAACTCTACTGTATTACTCACAACATGCAATATAGGGTCCATTTTGTATATCTATCAGCAGTAAAGCAAAGTTAAATTTTGCCTGGTTCCTGTATATTCCAACATGTGTAAGGTAACACTGCATGGAAAGAGACATAACTCTACCTCCAGTTAAACAACTCTATAATATTTGGTGTTCATGTTACAGTGGGTATTTCAGATGTGATGGGCCCATTGGCCCCGGCATGGAAACTACCCGTTGATTCCCCGCCGGGATCACTCCGGCACGGCCAACAGACGTGCCGGGGGATCCCGGCGGGGAATCGGGGAGGGGGTGGGACCGCATGGCGCAATGTGTGGCCGCACACCCCCACCCCCCACGCTCCCCCGCCGCCCGCCCTATGGGGAGACGGGTGGGCGCCATGGCCAATGAAGCCGCAGTGCCTGCCCGAATTGACCACAGCCCGGAATCCCAGTGGATTCCAGACGAGACGGCTTGGTTCATCACAGCGGGGAATCACATTCGCCACGCGATCGGCTGAACCTGCGGGGCCGGCGCCGATCGTGTGGTGAATGTGATTCCCCACCGCAATTGACTGTGATCAACATCTGGGGGGGAACTTCCGTTCCCCCCATCAGACGTTACGGTATCACTTTCACCATGTGCAGATTCACTGTGGTTGACTGTGATCTCGTAATGTCTGAAAATAGAAATACCCAGTGTTTGGAAGGTTATCAAAGTAGCATTTCTACCTGAAATTGGCATGTTACAACAGTGTGATGTAACAGTTAGTGTTATGTCTGCTCATTCCCTGACAATTTCAGTTTAAATCATACTGCCATTCTACTTACTCATATTACATTAGAAAGTAATTTGTTTCAGAAGAAGACAGTCTGTTAAATCCAAGTGCTTGAACCACTGTCATGGTAAACTTACTACATTTGAGGTTTTGAAATTTAAATTGCAAAAAGCAGTAGGAAAAGAACAGTCAATCCTCAGTTTTTTTGTTATATAAACTAATTACTTCGTAGACATCTTCCTATATTATGTGGTATTATGTTAAGGTAACAATTACTTAGCTCATATGGGACTCTGCATATACCATATATATAGAATGCCACACAACTGTGCTTAACTAACGTATTAGGTTGTGCTACACCATCACTGCAAACTGCAGAGGAGTTTAGGAACCTTCAGAGAGTGGTAGGCAATGGCACGTTGTCATGCTAAGTTTCAAAGTGAACATGACATTATTAATGGTACGCTAATACCTGCTTCTCACACAGCTTGGATGAGTGTCACTCAGGTTATTAGTGTACCATCCAAAGCTGTCATCATGCTTACTTTCAAACTTACCATGACAATATGCCTGCCAATCTCTAAAGGCTTTCTACTTTGATGGAGGAAACTTTTTCTTAGGCAATCTTGTTTTCTTTCCCTGGACAATTTCCCCACCTGCATCCGCAGAGGAGGTATTAGGTTGTGCTACACCATCACTGCAAACTGCAGAGGAGTTTGCAAAATTGAAATTTCCAGAATTAAAGAAGCCTGTGGATGAAGGGGATAGTGTGGGAGGATTTACTACTAATGTAGGTACAAAACGGTCAGCCATCTTCTCAATGGCTTTTGCAACCGTTGACACTGCTGTATCCACAGAGCCGGTGGGGGCCCCAGGGTGGTGAGGTCAGGGTTTAGCACCCTCACACCTCGGACTCCCAGCTGATATGCCTGGCCAGGGCGGCACGGATGCACTTGGCATATCGGTACTCCCTCGGGTTGTCCGCGTTCATGTACAGAGGCACAGGTCCGGGAGGGCAACGAGGCACGAGGTATTTGAGGGCTGCCCCATCGGTCTCGCACACATTGTGCAGCACACAGCAGGCACCTATCACCAGGGCCGAGGTCTCCACCGTGTAGTCCAGCCAGCCAGCGAGACTCCTCCAGCGCTGCTTGAGGGCCCCGAACGCCTGCTCGACCACGGTCCTGCTTGCACACAGGCGGGAATTGTACAGCACCTGCACGGGGGACCTGGTACACCTTCGTCAGCCACCTGGTGAGGGGATAGGCCGGGTCCCCCAGGATACAGGGGGGCATTAGCAACCCCTCAATCCGGGTCATCCCCATGTTCGTAAAGTCCCCACAGTACATCTGGGCATAGAAGGGGGAGATGGTCATGATCTGGGCATCGTGGCTGCACCCAGAGTTGCCCGTGAAGATGTCTATGAGCTGCCCCCGGTGGTCCATGACAGCCTGCAGCTGCAGGGAGTGGTAACTGTGTCTGTTAACATACTCCACGGCCTCTCCAGTGGAGGGGCGGAGGATCTCTATGTGGGTGCTGTCCATGGCGCCTATGCAGTTGGGGAACCCTCCAGCCATGAAGCCGGCCATCACGGCCTCCTGGTCCACCAGCTGAATCACTCAGATGGACCGGCAGGAGTCGGGCGTTGCAAGGGCCCAGACCCCAATGGCCACCCGCTGGACCATGGGGATGGGGGTCCTCATGGGGGTGTGCTGTCATTCCAGCCAGGGTGTGAGCAGCTCCGCAAGCCGCAGTAGGGTAAGCCTGTCCATCCAAAAGTGCGCCCTCCAGGTGGCCTCGTCCCACTGAGCCAGCTCCTGGGACCACCACCCCTGTGCCCACTCCGTGACCCATACCCGCCAGGCAAAGGGCATTGCCAGCTGGGCAGCACGCCCTATGGTCTCCCTCCACCATTGGAGGCACCTGGCCACCTCGAGGAGCACAGCGGCCCTGTTCTGGCCATGGATGAGGGCCAGTCCACCCCAGACACCCGCTGAGCCCTGAGTCAGGCCAGGGAGTGCTGCTGGCCCCATTATAGCCTCGGCCACATGTAGGCCCGCCCCCGGGTCGCGACCCAGCGATCGGGCAGGGGCACCCATGTCGGCCCGGGGCGCCACCCCAGATGGCCCGGGCAGCTCCTGGAGGGCGGGAGGACCGGGGCAGCGGGTGCAGCCCTTTGGGCACACCTGCTGTCCCTGCATGGGGCCCTGCGCACAGACCAGCGTGCGCCCAGGCATGCTGGTGGCAGCTGCATTCCTGCTGTCATCACCTCCCACCTCTGTGTGTTGGCAACATTGTGTCCTCGCCAGCCTGATTAGTGTGTCGGCTGTCCTGTCTGTGTGCTCGGTTCCTGCAGCTCTGCTGGGTCCGCACCACACGCCTCGCTTGTTTGCCATGCCTTGTTGCGGCCTGTGGCCTTATCGTTTGGCCTTGGGGCTCCCCTGCGTCCCCTACCACCCCTCCGGGGAATGTGGGCCCCCATTTCTGTGATGTCAGTTCCCCTGGCTTGCTGGACCATGACTGGCTGCACTTCCACCGGGCTCCTGGCCCCCATGGGGCCCCCCCATACATGGACCTTCCGCGAGACGATGTCCCTGTGTGACCTGTGGCATATCCCAGCCCTGCAATTGCTCCTGAGCTGCCTAGACAACCTGCCGGGTGCCTATGCGAGTCTGAGCTCTGGCCTTCATTACTTTGGCTATGAGGTGAGTGCCCGCGATTGCCAGCTGCGTGCTGAGACGCTGAGGCTGGTTCCCTTTCCCAATGGGCGCATTCTGGAGATGAGATGCTCGCATGTGGGGTGGTCTGCAGTGGAGACTGTGTCCGCCCTCTCCGTGTGCAGCCTGGCTGCCTACACGGTCTGTCTGACGGAGGGGGGCCCTGCCTTGACTGTGTCCTACTTTGGCTGCATTCACGGGGCCCGTGGGTACCATCGTTCTTGTGGGGCGATCTATCACGAGAGTGCTGTTGGAGCTTGGTCACCTTCTGTGGCCCCCCACTGCTGACTTCTGCTTGTTGGAGGCCACTGCAGTGGAGCTGTCGGCACTGTCAGGTGTGTGGTCCCGTTCTGATGTGTAGTTGGGGCTCCCTATGCAGGCTCTATTCAAGACGTACTACCTCGTCGCCCACCACATGTCCGTGCTGGGGTACCACCGGGGCATGCTTCCTTGGCTGCACTTTGTTCACCTGGTGGGCCACCCGGCCCCTGGCCCCCACATGGCCCCCTGCAGCTGGCTGTGAGTCCCCCTGTGCCTTCTGGGTCCCAGTTGCTGGCCCCGCTGTGAGCTCCCATCTCCGTCCTGCTGCCATGGTCTGCTGCCTGCTCCCTCCTTGATGTTCCACCCATGCTGCTGTGCTGCCTGCTTCCCGGGGTTCCGCTGGCCCTGCCTGTGGCTCCGGGGCCCCCCCTGCCCCTCACCTGGTCTGCCTCTGCAACCATTGTTCCCCTCTGTGGCTGCCTTCTCCGGTGTCCGGATTCAGCTCTCTGAAGTGCCCCCTGGCTCCCCTGGGTGCTGCTGACTATCCTCGTCCACCTGTGCTCCCTCGTGCCCCCCCCCTGGGGTGTCTGTGTGACATTGAGGTTCTGGGGCCCCCAGACTGCACCTCCCGGCTACCTCCCGGGGGGGGATTGTGCCTTTGGACCGGCTGCACGGCTCCAGCTCTCCTGCCTCCCCTCCATGGCACCCGCACCGGTGTTTGGGGTCTGTGTGTGCCTCCTGGACCGTGCCGGGGCCACTGCTTGTTCTGCATGGCCTCCCCCTGTGCCTGTACCCAGGGAGGGAAAAGGTCAGGACCTTTCGGGGTCCCCCCATTCCAGGACCGATTGTGTAGCTGTGGGGGTGCCCGTGCAGGCTGTGCTGTTGTTGGGGGTCTGATTGCCATTCCCCGTGCCTGGCCCTGGCCCTGCCCCTGGGGCATTCCCCCCCTTCCCTGTCCCACTGCCCCCTCTCCCGCCCTGTGCCCATTGGGCCGTGCATGTTGTCTGTCCCACTGTGTCCCCCCTTCCCTTCCTTTCCCATCTTGGTGTGTGCGCCCGGGCGTGTGTTTGTGCTGTGTGTTCCACTGTGCCCTAGTTGTCTCTGTGCCTGTTGTGTGTGGTACCTCGCGGCTCTTATCACTCTTCCCCCTCCCTTCCCGTTCCCCTTGTGTGGATGTTCCCTTTTGGCACTTTTGGCTTTGTTTGTCCTCAGCCGGCCATGTCTGTGTCCCACCCCTCCCCGCTGCCTTCTGGGTGTTTTGACCACGGCTGTGATTCAGCGTCACATCTGTTGCGCAGCCCTGGGCTGTGGTCTGGTGACCATGATTCCCTGCCGTGGTCCCGATCCCGTCACATCTGTTCGGGGCTCTCCTTGACCACGGCGGGTGGTTGTTCGGTTCCCCACTGCTGGGAATCCACTGTGGTGAATCGGGACTGCGTAACGTCTGAAAACACCCTCTGACACAGCATCATCCAAAGATGTGTGCAGTGTGGTGTTCAAGTCCCAGGAGGCTTCCCTCCCCTGCTTGGCTATTTCCCTGGCAAGGAACAATCGTTGATCTCTGCAGTGATTTCTAAAATCTTTCATTCGCTGACTTGAACTTCTTGGTTGGCGTTCGGGCACATCCTTTTGTTTTATCTGTTCTGCAACAGCTGTGGAAAATAATTACAGTACATAATTTTTAAATTGTCAAGTAGACACGCTTCATGCATTAAATTTAAAGGTGAAAGAATTAAGCTAACATTGAAATTAATGTTAAGTCCATTAAAACTAGAAGCTAGGGAAAAAACTGACTACATTTAAGTCCAAATGAGCAAGATGATGAGAAAAATATGGTTTTGGATCATGATGCAACCACTGTCCTCATCCACACTGAAACGTAGCTAGCAAGCAAGCAAGTCTGCAGTAGCTCTAAATAATTGCAATGGACGGTCACATGAGCTAATCGGACAGCACCTACCTAGGGTTGCCATACCTCACCTTTATTACAGAGTCAACCCATACAAGCTATTAGTAGCAAGATCCAGTCTAGGCTTAAGGATATGACTCGCCAGGAGGATATGGCTGCTATAGGGAGCTGGAGGGTTGCTCCAGGGTTCGGGTCAGTCAAACTTAAGTGGGGATTTGAGGAGTATTTGGATATTCTCCTAAATCGTACATTACGTAGGAGTTATTCCCTTCTTTGGTTCCATCTTGTGCAGATTGCAGTGGTAGAGGGGAGATATAGAAGGACTCCCTATGTTGGACGATTGTGTACTTGTCACCTGGAAGAGGTGGAAACGGTCGAGCATTTTTTGCTCTTTTGTCCTCACTACCGTGAGTTGAGAGCTGTCTGGTTGTTTCCTCTGGTTACTGATTGGGAGTATAAAGATCTGAGAAATGGCTATAGAAGGCTTCTCCTCCTACCTACAAAGGAGGATTTAGTTGCGCTTGCAACCTTTGTACGGTTGGCCTCTCTCAAGCGCAAACAACTGATCGAAGGTTAGGATACTATGATCTCTCCCATCGGGGTCGGCCTATAAGGGTAGGTTGGAGTTGCATAAACTAGGACTATATGATTACCAAGTGCCAAGAGAAGGGACGATACAGTTAAATCATTCCATGTCAGGCTGGATACAATCTGAGCTAGGGGATGATGGAACCATGCAAAATAAATAGTAACCAATTTTTCAACCGCTAAGGAGGCTATGCCAAATGGGGTGTATCTTGATTGTTTTAATATTCACAAATGCATTGTTGAACTCAAATGCTGACAAATGGATTTTGACAACATGTCTCGTAACAAAATAGAGGCTGTTATCCATGCTCATAATTGTTTGTTTCTTCGTTTGTATGTATGTGTTTTTGGGTTTTAGCCATGGCGAAAGCCGCGCTAATAAAGTATTATTAATTATTATTATTATCTATTACAGAGTGTTTTCAAAAATGTACTTGGTGCAGAGATGCAAGGAAACCCATGCTGACCATCACTTTTTTTTTTTTTTATCTTTGATTTCACAACATAAATGTCAAATAAAATTGAACATCTGGTGGTGCAAAACAAATTCTCATGCCATATAAATATGAAGAATAAACATTATTGAGGAAACTTACCATCATTTTCTTCAGCACCGTGCTCCTCCTGGGGCTGCAAATCTGAGACTGTCTCAGATCCTGTTGTATCTCCAGCACCATCTTCACCACATGACACAAGGTTCAAAATCACCTCAGCATCCTCTCCAGCTTCAAGCACACTTTCCATGCTTTCATTTGCAATTAAATCTGGACTGTCTTCATGGGGGCTTGGATGAGGTTGAGCCATCTGCAATTGAATCCTGACAAGACGGAGGTGATGTTGGTGGGCAAGGGCTTGGGGGACCTGGGGGTGGTTGAATATCCTCTTGTTGGGGGGGGGGGTTCGCCCTCCCATGGTGTCTCAAGTGTGGAGTCTGGGTGTGCTCCTCGATTCACGGCTCAGCCTGGAATCTCAGGTTGTGACTGTGGCGGGGAGTGCGTTTCGGCAGTTACATCTTGTCCAGCAACTTCGGCCGTATCTCTCAGACTCCGACCTTGCCACTGTCATCCATGCCTTCATCACCTCGAGGCTGGATTACTGTAACGCGCTCTACGTGGGGCTGCCAGAAAAGCTGGTCCGGAAGCTGCAGCTAGTGCAGAATGCCGCAGCCCGTCTCCTTATGAGAGCGGGCTGCAGGGAGCACATGACACCAGTGCTCCGGGCTCTGCACTGGCTGCCTATACAGCACCGAGCCAGGTTCAAGGTGCTGGTTCTAACCTTTAAAGCCCTTCACGGCCTGGGCCCTACTTATCTGCGGGACTGCCTCACTCCCCATGTGCCTGTGTGACCCTTGAGATCGTCCGTGGGAGCTTTTTTTGGAGGTTTCCCGGGTGAGGTGGGTGGCCACTGATGTTAGATCTTTTTTGGTGGCCGTCCCTGTGCTCCCAGAGAAGGCTCAGTTGTCCCCCACTCTCCTGCTATTTTGGCATTTATGTAAGACCTGACTGTTCCTCATTCAATACAGTAATCCCACTTGGTGACAACAAAATCGCCAGACTACATCCTAACAATGTAACTCCCTCGTCTCAGAGGAAAAATAGAACAGGCAGCAACTGGTCGATAACCTGGAGTTATTGTTGTTATAATTATTATAACAGCCTTAATGCATAATATCCCCAGTTTGCATTTCCCTTTCCCTTTTTCTCTTCTCTTCTCTTCTCTTTTCCTTTCTTTCCCTTTCTCTTCCTTTCCCAACCCTGTTTAAACTTACATATTAATACTATCCAACCATCATCCAATGTTCCCATTTTAACTTTACAAATTGTGCCTCTTATTGACTTTATTATCCCTGGTCTGCTGCAGTTGCCTTTCTTTAGTGGCCAGCCAAATAAAAGTAGCCACTGCCAAAAGTTCTTCTTTATTTTCAAGAATTAATAGGAATTTTAAAAAGGTTTCCCCTCCCAATTGCCTCCTAGCAGCCCTCAATGGCTTCAACCATGATTCGCATAACCAGTGGTAATAAGGGCAGTACAACATAAATGCTCAACATAAAATGCTTAACATAAAATGTTTCTATCTCCTTGGAATTACAAGTACATGTTCTTGTATAGAGTGGTTTTTTTCTCATACCTTCCCTCGGTAACTGCTGTTTTAATCAGCTGAAATTTCAACCTAGTATAACTCTTCCGTAAGACCGGGCTTAATATCGAGGAAAGATAAGGCTCAGATAGAAACATGAACTTGACCTACACCAACCACGGTGCCACCTTCCAGTTCTGTACGACAGCCATGTGATTTCTAAAATCTTTCATTTGCTGACTTGAACTTCTTGGTTGGCGTTCGGGCACATCCTTTTGTTTTATCTGTTCTGGGCGATCTCCTTGACCCTCAGGCATATTTCCTGCCTTATCTTGTCTATAGGTTTCCCTCCAAACGATCTAAAGGTGAACCCCAACCCATTTAACAGGATAGACAAGTATTTTAACCAGGGGTATGTTCTCAATCCTGAGTGCTCAAATTGCTCTAGCACGCAATCAGTCGTTAGGGCATCTTCTTACTGTTCCAAGAGCCTTGACCAGAATCTTACCAGAGCCAGTTTCCCAGCATACTTTATTGAGCTAACCCCTGTTCCTGCCTGTACCACCCCTCCTGGGACACTATTTCCAACTCCCAGGGCCCGTCACAAAAATTGGTTTGTGGCTCTTTCAATATCCTCTAGGTTAGAACCCAAATACTAATAAAAGCAAGGGTCTTGGCATCTGACCAATATGCAGACCGCCTACGTCCCTCACAAGAAGTACTAGAGCCATTGGAATCCATTCCTGAGGCAAATCTTCAGACAAGCCAAGCACTTCACAGCTCGTCGGCTTTTGGGGGCGCAAACATCCCATTGAATGAAATGCCACACTGCATCTTGGGATATTAACCATAGAGACAGAAATGCTCCTCCGCTCTACTACTCAAAACATGGCTTCCGGATGACCACACTGTCCCGATAGCTATGATTACATGACAAACGATGCGGAAGACACCAAGCTTGAAAAAAACACGCAGCTGAAAGCCCTCAATAATGTAGCTTCCAAAAGGTGAATTTTTTCAAAGAAAACATCCGGGTAAGCAAATTATACATGCCTTAATCACCCGCATTTTCATATCAAAATGCCGCCAATTTCTCCTGTCTAAAAAGGCCATATGTATGATTATGCATTTTATGTATGTGTGACGTCATTTTATTTTTATTTGTTTGTACAACCAGTTGGTTATGACAATACATTTAATTATCTTTTTTATAAGCAAGACAATTACACGCACCAGGAGAGTGTTTAGCCTGTTTAATAGGTGGGTACAATATGCACTCCCATGTGCCATGAAGCCTCCACTCGTGGCGTAATCCTGGGGCATTGCAGGCCCACTGTGTGGACCAACCCAGGCCGATGTTCGCACACATGTCCGCCCCTGCCTATTAGGATGCATGCAGCCTCTGTGCAGGCAAAGCACCTAGGATGAGGCAAAGCACTTAGGATGGTCCCAGCACTCAAAGCAGCAAGCATGGTGCACTGCTTTTGCTTTCCCTGGGGTGTCTCCTGTTTACTTTCACTTTGGAGCACTCAAAAATGGTGTTCCAAAAGGCAGGGGGGGAGCCAGGAAACAAACAGCGTGGGGAGCTTCCTAGACTGTGAGTCATGAGGAAGGGGTGGTGGTGGGCGAAACGCAGTGCCTGCCCGTGTAATGAGTTTGCTGTGCAAAATCCCCGGAGTGGGGGCTGCCCAAACTGCACATAGGACTCCTGCAGACTATTGTCTCATTTATAAACACCCTTAGTTAAAATAGATGCTCATAGACCATGTTTGTGTCCACACTCTTATCTTCCTATCCATTCTGTTCTGCACAGACCCTTCTCTGGCTCTAATCGTCACCATGGTATCTGAGCATCTTACAATGACACATCAGGAAAAATGGCTAACATTTATCACACCTATCTACAGAACCTATATGGACTCCACTATCGTAGCATCAGAGGCAGAATAGTAACAGTCTTATTTACTTGCAACAGTCATGGAAGGTTGAACAGGAGGAGACTAAGCAATTTGTCCACGGTCACAAAAAAAGTATGAAAAGAGCAAGGAACTGAAATCTGGTAATTCCAGTTTAGTAGCCAAAAAACTGGATGCTCCTTACTCCTGTCAGAAGAATACTTCTTCCTCTCTTATAGTCTTCCTTGCTAGGAGAGTTCCACGTTGGGTTTTCTACAAGAGACTTGGGGGTGCGACTTTTGCATTTCCTAATAAAACCTCTCAGATCAGCTGCCAGCTGGCAGGCATTCAAATCAATCCTGAAGCCCCAGAACCAAATGAGACTTACTCTGCATCATGAGCTTCCTTGCTATTTGAGAAGACCCCTTCAAGTTAGGCAGAGCGCTGGGAAGGGAAATTGAGAATGGAAGTTTGTTCTACTGCTACTACTGATTAAGCTGCCCATTCTCTGTTGCAGAAGTGGGGAACTTACAACCCAGGGATCAAATCTGGCTTACACAGCTATTATTTCTTTGCCCCCTTGCCTTCCCAAGTCGTAGATCAGGCTGGTGGATCCATCTCCTGTCCTCAAGGACAGAGAGGGTGAACTCGGGGAAGGGGACAGAGATGAGGGAATACAGCGGTGATGGATCCATCCATGGCATATAGATCCACGATCTAGACACCCCAGTCCCAATTCTTATGCAGCCCATGGAGAGGGGTGGAGCTAGGTGGGAATGGTCCCTGGTGCAGAAGTCCACTCCAGTGTACACATGCATTCTTATGTGCATCGGGGGCCCGTGAGACTCACAGGCCCCCGTTGTTGCATCTGTTATAGGTAGGCCCCTGCCATGGAGCTCATACTCATTTTCAAAGTGACCTGAGTGAGGGAAAAGCTTCCTCACCCCTGCTCTATTCATACCTAGAGGACTTCCGCCTCCATGGCTTTTGCCAACATCAAATTATTCCAACAAACACTTACCCATTTCTCATGCTGCCTCTGTCTGCATCTCATTGATACCTGATCAACAGAGGTACAGGTCCGGAGCATGCTTGCAGACCCATTGACATCAGTGGAACCGAACGGGCAAGTCCTTTCAGGACTGAGGCCTGTCAAACTGTAAGCCCTGCATATTTTGTTTCTGTGTAGTGCCTATCAAGGTCAGGGTCTTTGACACTGCTGAGGTTTCTAGGTGCTACTGTAACAGAAATTGCAATGATCCAAGGAGAATGATTCCAGAATGGGGTTTTCTTCACCTTTGCCAAGAATTTCTCCCAAACAAGGCATATGCTTCCTTGTATTTCAGGACACCACTGCTCTAGAATGTGATCTAGAGTTGCATGCAGATGGCATTTCTGCCTTCAAGCTAAATGTAAACTGGTACTGGCAAGAAAACTGTGACTGGGTGGTGATGACTCTAGACTAAACACAAATAAAAGAAAACAAAATCCAGAATTTTTTCTCTTGGAAAGTTCCATGAATAATAGACATCATGAAGCATGAGCAGTGGAGCTTCCGGGCATTAAGAGTGAGCAACTTTGAATAGGTCAGAATAACCTTTTTGTGGAAAATATAGATGGCAGAGTATGAGTCTCTGCCACTTTGGATCTCTGATGCATGATCCTTGAGTGTTCTGAAACGACAAACTCCAGATTACAAGAGCCATGATCCACAAACCACTTTCCAGTCTGGAGCAGCCCCTGAAGCCTACTCTGGAGTAAGTGGTGTGTGGATTGTGACCAAGGTGTGTCTAGACATGTTGGGGGTTACAATTCCCCAAACTGTTTTTTTTTTTTGGGGGGGGGGGAGGGAAATAATTTTAAAACACTTGTAGCTTCTGTAAATCTCCTTTGATGGTTCTGAGAGTGTGTCTTTGAAATAGTCTGCGGAAGTAGTTTCCCCAAAGCACACAATAGTTTCAAGCCGTTTTGAAACTTCTGAGCACATGGTTCTCATTCCCAACCTCTTTTTTGATGTCTGTAAAGTTGTATAATTGATAAATCTCAAAGGCACAATGTTGTTGTCCCCCCTCCCCCCAGCCCCTTTGCTATGGGATATATAGGATGTATGCAAGGGCTGGTGTCCAGACTGCCCCAGCTTGAATGTAATTAGAATCGGAAAGTTATGACATTGCATCCGTTTATACAAAGCTGGAGTTCTAAGCTTACAAGCTGATAATGTAATGGTATTTCTTTTTAGCTGTTTTGCTTTAGCTTTTAATGTTTATTTTTGCACTTCTAATTTGGAGAGTTTCCTCTCCTCTGCCCCCTCAAGTTAGCTGTTTTCTTCATATTTTTGTATCCCTTCTAAGAGCTTGATTCTGCAAAGACTTATGCTGATGCCTTACCTTATGCTCCACCGACATCAAGGTGGCTGCTGACTTCACACAGGCATGAATCTTCCCAGATCTGAGCATTAAATTAAGAGCCCCTGGCTATAAACAGAGAAAAAAGGAGTAGCTCCAATAAAATGGAAGTCCAATCACCATAGTTTCCCATTAAATGGGTAACAGAAAAAGTCTAGTTAGTATTATACTATTTACATTCCCCGATTCTCCTGCTGCACACATGCAGCACACACAGACTGATAAAGCACAAAACAGGGTGAAAACAGACATGCACATTAACTCTGCTTTAACCCCACTTTAACATTTCTTATGCATGTTGCAGGACTGCATAGGGTGCTAATACAGCCCTGCAACATGCATAAGAAATGTTAAAGTGGAGTTACGTGCATGTCTGTTTTCACCAGCTATGCACACACACATACAGGGAAACACACACACTCTCTCACTCTTATTTGTATGCTGACACACACACATACCTCCGAGGTTGGTGAAATATTCCTATCTTTAGACACAATAATTCCCTATAGTTAATCCCAAGCATTGCAAAATTGTGAGACTACCTTTAAAATTGGTTTTCCAAATAATAAAACTTGTGGAGAATTTTATTAATTTCCTGTTTTCTTAACCTCTACAATTCACATTTTCCAGCTTTGTTCAACGTCACTTGGGTGTTTTGATTTTTTAAATGAAAGCTGGGATTTTAACTAAAACACATGGGGCTGGGGCTTTTAAAATACCACCCTCCCTCCAATATAGCATGGCACTGCTGATGATACAATCATGAGGTGGCAACATTGATCACTGTATAAATCACATACAGGCCGGGGGAGTCTAGATTAGAACCTTAGACCTTTAGCATCAAAACAGTAGGATTCTCTTTAGCTACTCACAGTGGCATTAAAGTTCTTATCCTCTCTGCAGGCCAGCCACAAGAGGATAACATCCCTCACTCATTCACAAAAATAAAGCCAGCATTTTTCAGGCTGTCAACACTTATGAGCCCACGAAGAATCAGTCTCTCTCTCTCTCTCACCAGCTGGCATCCTGTGGCAGTTCCTGCCATCTCTGAATGAGAAAGCTGCTTCCTACGGCACAGCTGGCTGGGGCAAAGAGCTGATGAACTCGCCACACTGCTCCTAGCACCCAGACAAGATTAGCTTGTTTGCAGATGCCAGACAAGCCTGGGTCACGAGCCCTGGCAGACCACGGCTGCCTTTATTCTAGAAGTGCTTGGCAATATTTGTTATTATGCACTTATTAATGGACCTCAGAGAACAAAAAAGGAAAGTAAAGGAAGCAAAACAACAAACAGCTGGAGGAGGAAATAGCAGGGAGTAATCAGCCATCCAGGTCCCTGTGGTTGTGCTTTCTGCAGATGGAGAGGGATCTTTCAATGATTCTAATGTTCTGTATGGTGTGTACATGCATGCATATGTGTGATCAAGAATCTGTGTATTCCTCTGTGTGTGTGTGTGTGTGTGTGTGTGCGCGCACGCACATATGTCCCCTTCCCAGTTTCTGTCTGTGAGTGCATGTGGAATTGCTGTGTGTGTTGGTGTGTCTGCATGTGTGTACATATGTATGTGTGTCTATGGGTGAAAACAGACATGATGCTAAGCACCCTTTAACCACTCTTGGTGGTTATTTATGCATGTTGCAGGGCTGTATTGGTGCCCTCTATACAGCCCTGAAACATGCATAAATGACCACCAAGGGTGGTTAAAGGGTGGTTAGCGTCATGTCTGTTTTCACCCTATTATTGTGTGTTTGACTGCAGCATGTGGCTATTCTGGGTGCGCATGGTTGTATGTATGCCCTGTGTCTGCATGAATGTATGCACATGTGTCTGCATGTATGTCTGTGCGCTGCCTGCTTTTGTTCCTATGGGTGCATGACTCGTGTATGACTGTGAATGCACATGTGTGCACAATTCTATTTGCATGCATATATATTTGTCCATGCATGCGCCTATGCATGTTTCAAATGTGCCTGACTGGTTACACCTTCAGGGAGAGAGATGATTACATCACAGGCAAGGACAGAAATGCGGATTGCCCCTTATAGCTGTGGTTCCCAAAGAATTGCCTGCATGGTCCTATTTTGAGACTCAAATATAATCCTGTGATGCCAGACAACAACAAAGACATGCAAGTTATAGCAAATATCGTTGTGATCAAGATCATATCTGCAGATGGAGTGACCCCCACTTGGAATCACAGCCCATCATTTGGAGAGCCCAAAGGCAGTCCTTTGGAAAGCTGAAGCCTTGTCCACCAAACTCAGAGTCAGGGTCACTCTATGTGAACAAATAGATAAAAGAGAAAAACTGCAACGGCACTGGAAGAATTAGTCAATGTGACCCCTGGTATCTGCCCCTCTGTCCATTTCCTACCACCCCATTCTGGTCATCAAGTCTTTTCTCTCCATCCATCCCCCTCTATTCACCCCCTCCCTGCTGCCTCTCACGTCTTTTCACCCCATCTCTCTCCTTTATTCCCTCCCTTATGCCCTGCTACTGCTGTTTCCCATCTGTCAACCCACCTTCTCTTCACGCTGTTTGCCCCCCTGGATCCCACACCCTAGTCTCCACACATACACACTGTCCGTTGATCTCCCAAGTCCATCACCTATATACCCTATGCCTCTCCACCTTTTTTTTAATCCCACACACTTCTCTGCCCATCCCCCCTATTCATCACCCAGCCCCTCTCTCCTCTGCCCAACTAGTCACCCCATCCTCCCAGGTCCTAGCCAACCCTTCCCTGTGGTGCCCACCCTCACCCCACTCCTGATGCTCACCACTCCTCTCTCCCCCTTCACTCCAATTCTGGTGCTGCTGCACACCCAGGGCTTAAACAAATAAAAATAAAAATTAATTGCTGGGGCTGAAGCCTGCCCCACTCCTCCCAGCCCAGAATTTGTCAGAGCAGGGGACTGAACCCTTAAAGTCTAACTAACAACTCAACCACTGGACTAACCTGCTTCTCTGCAGCTGAGTGTAAAACAGTTCTTTATGATGGCCAGCACAGTTGGTGTCAGGGTAGGAAAGTTATTAATGAAAGCCAATAAGCCATCCAGATTTTTTCTGAGTTTTTCCAACCCTGAAATCACCCTTATCCTCCTGATGCCCACCCCTCCCCTCTGCCCCTCACTCCCTTCCTGGTGCCCACCCCTCCCCTCTGCCCCTCACTCCCTTCCTGGTACCCACCCCTCCCCTCTGCCCCTCACTCCCNNNNCCTCACTCCCCTCCTGATGCCCACCCCTCCCCTCTGCCCCTCACTCCCCTCCTGGTGCCCACCCCTCTGCCCCGCCAATACCACCTCCTTTCTGCGGCTGCCCCTCATCCCTCCTCCCCTCTCCTCCCCCCGCTCTCCAAGCAGCCCCTGCCCCTCGGCAAACTTGGCCGTGCGAGCGGGATTGCAAGGGGCTCGCTGGCAGGAGCTGCGGGAGGAAAAGGAAGCGGGGCTGATTCATCCCCCTGCCCCGGTCCGGGACAGCGTCCGCTCTGCCGCCCGAGCCGGAGGCAGCAGCGCAGCGCAGCGGGTCCGCACCTGAACCTCCTGAGTGGGGGAGCCGCGTCCTGCTGCTGCCCCCGCCGATTCCCGCCGCCCCTCGCTCGCCCCGGAGCGCTGGAAATGAAGAGAGTTTGCAGCACTTTGTCCCTCTGGCTCTGGATCGGATTCGGCATCGTCTCGGAGGCAGGTGAGCAGCCAGCCGCCCTGCTGCTAGGGACCGGGAGCGAGCGGGGGCTGTCCTGCCGGGCCCCCATGGGGTGCATGGAGCCCGGGCAACCCACTGCACCTGTGCCATCAGGCTCTGCACCCCCGGGGCTCTGCTCCTGCCCCAACGGCGGCCTCGAGCACCACTTATCGGGGCAGCAGGAACCAGGGTTTCCTGGGGTGCATGGAGACCCACACAATTGCTTGGTTGTTGTTTACTACTTTATAACGAAACTAAAGGTGCCAGAGGTTTTGGAAAATCCCGCGTGACGGCTTGTTTTTATGAATGAAATAACGTTTGCTTTGGGGAAAAAACGTTTGCTTTGGGAAAACTTCTTTGAGGGCTCGATCCCCCTTCAGCTTTCCCAAACTATGGCCTTGCCCCTATTTCCTCCTCCCTCCCCCCCGTTGGCATCTGCCACCACCATCCCACTCCTGGCATCTGCCACCGCTTGCAGCTGTTACACCTATCCCTCACCTGGCATCTGCCACCTCTCCCTCACTCCCAGACCTGCTTCCCCAGCTCCCCTATGCTGGCGTCTGCCACTCATTCTCTCCTCATTCCCTGGCATTTGTCAGGGGTGGGGTTGGAAACCCACAGGAGGAGGACTGCTTGTTTTTATTAATACTTAATTTTAGCCTTTGGGAGTTTTTTTGTGTGTGGGGGTGTGTGTGTCCCTCCATCCTTCCTAACTATCGTCTTGCTCCTATAGCCTCGTGGGCATCTGCCATTCCCCTCTATTCCTGTTCCCTTCCCCCTTATCCTGGTATCTGCCACCTGCACTCCTTCCACCCCGGCATCTGCCAGTGCCATTCAATCTCTTACTGACCTGAGCATCTCTACCATCCTCCCTTCCCCTCCCCCGGGGCCCTGGGACTTGTTACTCCCATACCCTTCTACCCCTGTCACCCTCTCACCATGTCTGTTTCCCTCTTGTTGCATCTGCCACCCCTCACCCATGGCATCATCTGCCAATCCTCACTTCCTAGCTCATGCTGTTGCTAGCGGGTGCATCTTTTGATGCAGCCTTAACTGAACGGCTGAGTCTGTGATTCAGTTCACCACGAGAGGGCGCTGTTATGCGAATACTATGCACGTCCTCTGCACCCAACCCAGCCTTCGCTGGAGTGAGGGGAGGGGTTAATCCTTCAGTCCACACTAGAACATTAGAGACTGCTAGTTACTTGTAATGGTCTTGCAGGAAGCCCATAGGGGCTACTCCCATATTTTGCATTGGGACTCTCTCCTGTGATCCATCACTTAGTCAGTCTTCTAAAATGCTTTGCTCCATTTCTGGGATCACTGCTGTGTGTGTCATACTGTGGGTGCTTCACAAGCAAGGGTCATGAGCCATATTCACGGCCCTGACAGGAACAGGAGTGTGTCTGAATGTGCAGGATCAGTCTTAGAATTTGCGGGACCCAGGGAGAAAACAAAATGTGCACCCCACCCCCATGGCCCCACTCCACCGCCCTGGCCCCAACCCTTTAACATTGAACAAAAGCCATTGCATTTGGGGGCCCACTGGGAGGGAGCCCTGCCATCTAGGGTTGCCACGTATGGGAAATATTTAAGGAACACTTATGAAAAATACATGTTGCAGGCCCTACTTTAATGCATAAGGCACCAATACAAAGCCTGCAACATCATAAGTGTCCTGAAAACATTTGCATGGGTGGCAACCCTGCTGCTACCCCTGCTGTAGAGTGCCAGTTGGGGGTGGGGTGCAGTGGAGGGCATTCTGCAGGGTCCGACTCCCAGAAGTGCAAGAAAGCATGGGACCTGGCGCCACATCCCCTGCCTAAGGCTGGCCCTATGAATGGGCACTGAGGATGGGGAGCAAGTGGGCAACCTCCTTTCCCATCAACAAGGGAGCGTTTTTCAGCAACACTGGGAGGACCCTGGCAGGGAAGCCTGAGCTTTCTGCAATCAGTCTTGGGGGGGGAGAGGAACTGTCTGATGGCTCGTTTATTTGCTTTTCATAACATCATTCATTACTTAGTTGCTGTTTGTGCAGTGCTTTGAAGGTGGGGAGTGCTATGAAAGGGCAGAGTATTGTTATGATCATTCCATTCCCTTGGGTGCAACAGCTGCCCTCCCTCCCTCCCTCCCATTTGTTCTCTGGCACTTTCAAGGCTAGTTTGCCAGGCCCCATGCTGCCACGGCTGAGGGAAGAGAAGATAGACTGTTAAGTGGTTTCCCCCTCTAATACCAATACTGAGGGACGGTTGGTGGCTTGGATGGTGAGTTGCCCAGTTTCAATGGTGGTTCAACCAGATTAAGATCTCAGGCTGATCCATGAGTTTGATCCACACAGAAATGAAGGCTCCAAAGGCCCATTTGTGTCTGGGGGAGGACAGTGGGCAGTGGAAATCCCTAAAGGAAGACTTTTCCTGCAGACGCAATGGTCTGACTTCCTTACGCAAATCAATGAGGCGCTGTCTAGGTAAAGCAAAATAGCCTGGCGCTGCTGAGACCAACTCACTGTTGTGATGAGTGTTGTGGCCCGCTCTCTATGTTCAGTCCACAGAAAACAGCTCTCACCCCCCCCCCCCTCAGTTCTTGAGTCATAAAAGGTGTGAGAGTTTATAGCTACAAAGTCCGCCTTCAGACACACGATTCTAGCTCTGGAGGTCCCTGGATCAATCATTAATGCAGTAGCCAAGATGGCTGCTGTCACGCTGATCCACGCTGGACTAATATAGCTAGATTTGGACAAACAGTACCCCCTGGGCAAGTAACTGCATCCAGAAGCAAAGAACCCTAGGCCGGCACAGCCATCCGAATGCGAGTGCTGTGCTGCTGTTGCTAGGAGAAGCCTGGTAGTCTGGCAGGGCTATCTAGGAATGGAGCATGTGGGGCCAGTGCTGCTGGGATGGAGCTGGGCCAGCGTATGCTGTCTCTGAATTGCTATGGCTGGAATGGGGAACATAATGGATGCAAAAGACCACAAGGAAAACTTAGTGCAGGAAGCTTCAGAGAAGGTAGGATCAATTTTTGCCACACAAATAGCCTTTTCTATAACCTCAGCTTCATGACTCATCTTTGCTGTGATACATTATTTACTGCACCAAAAAATGAGATGACAGTGGGTTTTGGGGAGGGAGTGTGACTTTGAAGCTCACTGAATGAGGAAGTTGGAGCAGTTGAGAAGTAAGGAACAAAGCACAGGAATGGCAAGCAGTCTCTAACAGATGGTGCAGTTGCTCTGCACCAAAACTGTACAGCTGGCACTGGGCCCACGCCACACTGGTACAGGGCAGCCATTACAGAGCACACCATATTGGGACAGAGCAGGCCTACTGTTGCTGGGTAAGCCTCTTTCCGGTAAGCCCCTCCTCCTCTGCCTCCACTGGAGTGGCTCCCTCTACCTGAACACATTTAGCACAAGCTCCTTCTGTTTATCTTCATGGCCTCGCCCCCCACCCCACCCCCCAATCTCTGCACTTGTTTGTCCTGTCCGGGAGCTCCGCTCCTCATCTGCCACTACCCTCACCTGCTCATGACTCTCTTCCTCCTCAAAACATATCTACCCCTTCTCTCTTGCTGCTCCCTGCCGTACCTGGAACTCCCTCCCTGAATACATTCATTCTGGTCTCTCCTTTCCAGCCTTCATAACCCTTCTGAAAATCTACCTGTTCCGTTAGGCTTTCCCTAGCTACTCAACTACTCCCCAATTTACTCATGGCCCCCTTCTCCCCTGTAACTAAGCTAAGTAACCTGCAAGTTCTCAACTTTATGAATTCCTGTCTCTCCTTCTGTTTCCCTCCCCTTCGTCTCTTTCCCCTTGTCTCTCCTAGATTGTAAACCCACTGGGGCAGGTACTTATCTATAATAGATTATTGTAAAGCACCAGGCACATTGTTTGTGCTATAGAAATACTTAACAACAACAACAACAACAATGTGGTTGACATTACTGGGACTGAGTATACATTGTGATGTTGCTGATGGGATTGGGTAACCACTGGCACCAGGATACAAGCAGGATCCTTGCTATTGGTACTAGGAAATATTACATCCATTTGGGGCTTTCTTGGTAGCAACTTGTACAACATCTGACAGCTGTTGCTTAAATTCTTTGATCTGGTCCTAGTGCCAAAGTCTTTACTGAAATGAGTTTCTGAAGATTTGTGTGATATATGGTCAGTAACACCTTTTCCTCACCTGAAATAATAGTTAGAGAGAAACAGACACAGCATAATAGGATGGACAAATGTAAAAAGCAACTAGGGAGTGGCTAGAAGCTGTTTGGTGTATGTTATATACAATGGTGGACTGGGAGAATCCTCTGGCATTAAGTTCAATGGCAAAACTCCCATTGACTTTAATGGAATAGATCAAATCAGGAGTTTTGGAGAAAGAAATGAAATAGCCTGTTCTCCCTCAGGTGCCAAAGGTAGGGAAGTGATTCCTGAAAATGTGAGGGAAATGAGTGATTGAAGGACTGAACCAAAGAGATTATGAGACTGCAATTGCAGCTCTGGTAGAGAAGTCCTCACCAAACAGAAACCAAACCAGGCAGCAGCAGCAACAGTGGCTCTATGTGATGAAAGAGGCTACATTGAGTCTAGGTAGATGCAATTACTTACGGTTTCTGCATCATCTTGAACCAATACAATGTTAAGTAAAAGCTTTGTAATTATGTTAGTACTGTCATCATCATTATCATAAGGATGCTAGTATAGCTGGGTATGAAATGTGGTACCGTACCAAGAAAAGAGTCTTATTTTTCAGCTCTTTCTAGAACCAGAGATGTTCCTAAGTGAAACACACATTTCTCACCACATTAGATCCCTGTAGAAAGATATAATCATCATCTTCACAGTCCAACTCAGACCGTTATAATCACTCCTCCTGGAACCCCCAGCATGTAGCCTGAAAACTATCACATTCAATGAGGTATAGAAGGTCTATTCTATGCTATTCTGTTCTGTTCTAATTTCTCATAGTGTACTCATCGCTGTTATGTGATTGGTTGAAATGATTTGAATTATTAATTATTATTTAGTTATAAATAATAACAAATAAATATAGCACTTTCAATGTTCAGGTGATTTACAATTTTTATTTAGTTCACCCTCACAACAACCCTGTGAGACAAGGTCATTATTATACCCATTTTACAGATAGGGAACTGATGCTGAGTGATGATCACTTGATGA
Source organism: Sphenodon punctatus (assembly GCA_003113815.1). Taxonomy (NCBI): domain Eukaryota; kingdom Metazoa; phylum Chordata; class Lepidosauria; order Sphenodontia; family Sphenodontidae; genus Sphenodon; species Sphenodon punctatus. Next base: position 567,333 of record QEPC01000541.1, read on the forward strand.
TGATGATGAGTTCAAGGGTAAGGATGAGATTTGAACACCTTATCCACTAGCCTACACTGGCCTTTTATTAATTCAATGTAATATATTTCCAAGAGAAAGAGAGAGATGGGCTGCATGATTGTCATTTAGCATTCATGGATTAGGATTAATACAGGTGCACCCTCCTTTCTCACTCAAACTACATCTTGACCATATTGGGTATTATAAGGAGGTGAAGTAGCTCTTGTATTTGGATCAGAGTCCAGCACGTTTTGCTCTTGCAAATGGGTTAGGAGAGCTGCCACTGAATATGTCAGAGGCCCTATTGTTCTGTTTGGGTCGAGAACAGATAACACATTAGACCTGGCCCTTATAATAAGTTCTGTGGGAGTGAAATGTCTGCCTGGACGATCTTGTGGGGAAACTAGCTCTACATGGTGAAGTCCTACAGTACAAGCCTATAACTGAGAGAAGCCCAACAGCAACACTACATTGACAAAGGAGTCTGCTCCAGTACAAGCTTGGCCCTTCATTGTGAGTTTACAAGGACGCCACTTACCTACCACCCAGGAGTAAGGAGGAACCCTCACCCCGTGCCCCACAGGAGGCTGTGTTCTGAAGCTACTAATGGAAAGACCTCTGCAACTGAGCTTATCACAGAACCATACATTATGGAAGAGACCTCAAGGGGTATCTAGCCTAGCCACCTGCTTGGAGGCGGGAGATCTAGAGTGCAGCCACACATGAGTTGGGGTGAGTCTGATCGCACACGGCCCATGGTGAGCAGTTTACGGCCTGCGTGGAGAGCAGGGTGGATGGTCCACCCCCTCGCAGGGATGCTGGGCAGGCAGACTGCTGTAGGAGATCCCGCCATGCTCCAGGGTGGGCCGAGGCGTAGGCCACACAGTCAGCCCTTGCCCCAAGCCTTTCCACTATCCCGCCCCCGGCTGCACGGAAATGGACGCACCACTCAAAGCCCTGCGGCGGACTGGAACCAGTTCCACAAGTGGCGGCTCCCAACCATGCATTGGACAGCCTTACCCCACTTTGGGAAAGGCTGCTATATGCTGCATTCCCTGCCTTTTTCCGAGGATGTAGGGTGTGGTAGCCACACTGCAGGGTGAACATCTGGTGGCTGCCGGGCAGATGATGCACTGCATCATGCAGTAAGGCTGCCCAATGTGGGGTAAGGCTGCCCAAGCTGCAGTAATGGCTTTGTGTGGCTGCACCCCTAATTACAACATCTCTGACAGTGTGTCCAGCCTCTTTTTGAAAACCTCCATGATGGTGAGCCTAAACCCTAAGTCTCTAGGCAACTTGTTCCACTGCTGAACAACTCTTACTGTTAGAAAGGTTTTCCTCATCATTAACTGAAATCTACCTTCTTGTAATTTGAGCCTATTATTTCTAATCCTGCCCTCTGTAGTAAAGTAAGAGCAGTTTCTTGCTATCGTCTCTGTGGCAGCCTTTTAGATATTTGAAGACTGCTACCATGTTTCCCCTTAATCTTCTTTTTAGTAGGTTAAACATACCCAGTTCCTTCAACCGTTCCTCATAGGATCTGCTTTCCAGACCCTTGATCATCTTTGTTGCCCTCCTCTGAACCTGCTCTAGTTTATCAATGTCCTTTTTAAAATGAGGTGCCCAAAACGGAACCTAATACTTCAGGTGAAGTCTCACCAATGCAGAATAAGGCAGAATTATTACTTCCCATGACTTGGAAACAATTCTTCTGCTAATGCAGCCTATAATTGCTTTAGCCTTTTTTGCAGCTACATCATATTGCTGACTCGTGTTCAATTTGTGACCAATCACAATCCCTAAATCCTTTTTACATAAGTTGCTGCCAAGCAACGTATCCTCCATCATATACTTGAGTACTTGGTCTTTCTTTCCTAAATGTAGAACTTTGCATTTATCTTTGTTGAATTTTGTTTTGTTAATTTCAGCCCAGTTTTCCTATTGTGAATTCTAATTTTATCTTCCAAAATGTAAATTACCCATTCCAGTTTTGTGTCATCTGCAAGCTTGGTAAGTATTCTCTCCACTTCTTCCATTATTGGCACAATCCAATAAAAATACATGACAAGATTAACATATTACAAGCTTAACACTTCATATAAAGAATCCTTGTCTTTGTTCCTAAACGGGGTAATAGAGCAGACAATCTACACCCCTGAAATTAAAAAAAACCTAACAGAAATATAATAAAAAACAGATTACATTACATATTCTTTATAAGACTGACCAGTGCTGTGACAGAATACTAAATATATCTTTGTTGTGCTGGCAGAGCCATAACAAATCACAACGTAACAGACAAACACATCATAACACCCAAGTACACTGCAACTATCATCAAGAAAATAGCATTTCCAAACCAATTTAGTGAGGAAAATAACCAACCATTGCTATAGATCATTATGCCCCTGATGACTGAGAAAGATTCCACAACTCTCATAACACTCTCCCATTTGTCTGATAGCAGAATCATCAAAGATTGGAATCTTGGTAGGGAAATGTCCAAAGCCACTGACTTGAAAAGTTGTCCCCAGGGCCACGAATACAAGGGACAAACAAAGACGTAATGAATTATGTCTTCAATCTGGCCTGACCCACATATACATTTACGCTCGATATATTCTATGCCCATATATCGTCACCACGTGACTTCAGTTGGCATAGACTGAAGCCTCAACGCTGTGAAAGCCTTCCTATTAATCGTCTTGGTCATAAAGGCTAGGTAATTTGCCCCCATCCTACCTGGGGCACCCAGTATTTGTACCAGGGTGAGGGCCTTGACTTGGAAGCCTGTGCTCTTGACATTTGATGGTCTATATCCATGATCCTAAGCTTAATGATCTGACTTGCTTCCTTAGGTGGGAGGGATTCAAAGAATTCAAATGAGAAACCCAGGTGTCTGAGTTTAAACAAAACCGCTCCACCAGGGATCCCAAACAGAGTGCATTTTCTCTTCCAGACACATTCTGGGCAATGACCAGGGCAGTGAGCGGAGAGTTTTAAACAAAAAAGTCAACGGAAAGCTTGTTATTCTAGAGGTCAGTGACTTCATCCCCACTTCCAACCTCAGGATTGCTGGTGAGGTTGCAGGCGGAGTGCCAAGCATACTCCTAATAAAATCATTCTGTAGCAGCTCGATAGTATCTGTGATAGATTGGCCATACCCCCATACTTGTTCCCCATAACAGATTTGTGAGGACACCTTGGCTTCAAAGATCCTTGAGGCCGGCTAGACCATACACCCTCCTTTCACCCTAAAAAATGTAAACAATGATTTAACAGAAGGGGTCGCTGCCTGTTTGATTGCTCTAATATGCGGCACCCAAGATCCATTGAAAGAAAAGACCATCCCTACATATATGAATAAATGTACTTTCTCTAAATGTTGTCCATTCAAATACGAACCATCCTTTTAAAACCTTTTAGCAAACACCATAACTTTTGTTTTTTTATTATTAATGGTCAGTTCTTCTTTGATACATTCAACCCTCAAATTGTTCAGTATGCAAATGGACCCAGTCTACTGGTAGACAGGAGGATGGTGACATCCGCGTACGAGAACCGACTCCCTATGTCCCCCAATATTTGGCCCCATATAATAAGCATTCATGCCAGACTTAACAATCAGATGGTTCACATATAGGTTAAAAAGCATTGGTGCCAGGAGACACCCTTGCCTGACTCTTTGGGTGGCCAGCTTGTCAATGATCTTGTCCCTGATTTAAGTAGTTGGTGGGATTTCTGAGGATGCCCCATGGATGGCTTCAGCCTGCATCTTGAGAGAGGTGAAAGTATCTAGGCAGATCTAGGAGAACCTAACACTATTGCATTGCGGGCACAAGGGCATGTGGAATTTTAACCACACTTTACCCTGAAAAATAATGGTACCACTGGTTGCACTGTTCAGGAGAAGGCACCATAACATGGTGCTAGCACACTGCACAGCGCTAACTGCTGTTTGTGAAGTGACAATAGGTTTCCCCTTGGATCTTGGCTGGAGCTGGAATTTCTCCTTTATGAGAACAAAAATAGCAGCTGCACTGGCATATAGTGTCTGGTTAAATTAATCCCAGGGTTTTATTGCCTCTGGCTATCCCAGACCTTTGTTTCTTATTTCAAGTTGTTAAAGAGGAGAGTTAGGATAGTCCCTAGGGTGCATTTCCTCTGTGGTCAAAATTGTTATGAAGTTTTCAGCATAAAGTGTTTTTGTCCATCTGCAGCATCTCATTGCTAAAGCAAAATAACAAGCATTAATGGACATCCCGAGTGGTTAATTGGGGTGGGAGCCAGGACTCTTGAGTTCTAAGCCTGCCTCTGCCCCCTCATTTGCTTTGTGGCCTTGGACAAACCCTTGAGCTCAGAGGACCAAATTCAGAAGTGATGCATATGGTGGATAGAGAGAGTCTCCATCAGATCTACTAATAGCCACTTAGAAATGAGTACAGGGGTTCAAGCTGGAATTACTTACATGCTGAAGAGCCTGGATAAGTTATAGCAGGAGAGGTATAACTTTAACACAGGATGAAAATAGACATGCACGTAGCTCTGCTTTAACACCACTTTAACATTTCTTATGTTGCAGGGCTGTATTGGCACCCTATGCAGCCCTGCAACATGCATAAAAATGTCGAAGTGGGGTTAAAGCAGAGTTAAGGTGCATATCTGTTTTCACTCTCACTCTATCCCATTAAGTTGGCTTACAACACTCTTCCCTTGCACCTTGATATGCAAGTTTAGCTCACCTGAAATTGACACTCAATGAGTCTTAGTAGGCCAAATTCAGAAGCAGCGTTTTGTCAAGTGGCGTGGCCATGCATCTAAGGGCGCTTTTAAACAATACAAAAAGCACAGCTGATCCTTTAATCAGCCGCCTTTCTTTGTGATCATTTAAATGCTTGGCCAGGTTTGATGCTGGATCTTTCCCGCAACAAACCGGCGGAGGATTCCTGCCCCCTCACTTCCGTCCCTGGGAACCACACGGTTAATTACGGCTTCCCCGGTTTGCATGCGGGGGAGGGGAGGCGGGGGAAAGTCGTCGAAAACTGCCTCCTCCGGACAGCGCTGCTAAACCCCCTCCTCCCCCCCCCCTATAAAGCCCCCAGCCAGCGATTAAATTTAATCACTGGCTGGGGCAGAGAAGACGGCTTCACCGCGGGAGCCGTCTTCTCCAAACGCGCCTGGGAGAGCGCACGTTTAAAAGCGCCCTAAGAGAGTCTAGAAAGGATTCAAAGTGTTCATTGCAAAAGAGATATAATTGTTGTATTATTGTTCTATTAATATTTTTTTTTTTTAAATGGTATAAAAGATAGGATAGGGCATCAAGAAGAAGGCAGATATTAACCAGGTTGATCTCCCTATATCTGACCCTCACTCTTGTTTTCATTTTCCGCACAATACTCACCTACCTGACACCTTGAACTGACTGAAAAAGTTCTTGTTTCAGGGGTGGAGCTATAATAGGGGCAGCTGCACTGGGGCCCACACCTATAGAGTACATATGCACACTGAACTAGAGTGCCCCAGCAGGGGGCCCGTACTGTTTCTGCACCAGGGTCTATTCCCACCTCACTATGCCCCTGTCTTGTAATGTCAATGGACTCGGGTTGGCTGAAAGCAGGGGAACAGACTGGAGCTGGGGACATCCCAAATCACCTGGGCTTTATCCTACAGCACTGACCGGAATGGGTGGTGTTGCAGCAATGGGGTGGGTTTTACCTTCCTATGGCAACAAGCCTAATACTGGTTAGAGTTCCCATCAGTATCTGGAAGGACACAGTCTGCTCCCTGATGGGAATGACTCACTACTGTGTCATGGGATCCGTGTACAGCTGTAATGTAAACAAGTAGTAACAAACCTGCCTCTGAGGAATTAGTGTAACTAAGTGATATTTCAGAGACGTGCACAGGCGTATTCGGTTTTTAGCTGTGTACAACCAAGAGCTGCCAGACTTCAAAAGGTTAAGACTTTGCACTGCTGGATTTCCACTCAATGGGCAGAAGTCAGTTGGTATGCTGGGATCCAACTGCATTGATTTTCTGCTCCCAAAGTGGCACCTCATTGAGTGACGCAGCATCCCCATCCTCCACACGGTGCAATGGCAGAACCATGAGACCCACCATGCTGGGAGGGTCCTAACTGGTCCCCACCAAGTCCCTCCAAAGGGTTAAATGAAGATGAGTAGCTGCGATGCCAGGTTTGGTGTCCAGGATCTCACTGGTGGAGGTCAGCAGTGGTTCATGGGAAAGGAAAAATTGGCAGCTGGGCCGGATGTCCTGCATTTTCCCTCTTCCTGCAGCCGCCTGAACGACGTTCCTTATTTAGCTTTCCTGACGGACAGGAGGAATCTGATGGCGGAAACTGTCATGGCCTGATAACAGCTCAGGGACTGCTTTATGTTGGGCAGCATGGCAGGGAATGGGGGGAGCTTTCATTCTATCCAGGATGGGAAAGGAGAGCAGCATAGGCTACCCCCCTTGTGCCATGTGTTTTCGCTGGCCGTTTTATAAACACCCTCCTTGAGGGCAAGGAGTGTTTGTCAGTTGGCTTGTTTGTGCCCTCACTGCCCTGAATCCTACTCGGAAAACAATCCAGGACAAGAAAGGGTGACGTCTGTCAGTGAAGTTCTGATGTGGGCGGCTGAGCTGGCTGACGCAGGGACGAGCACGTGGGGAGAGGGGGGATCCTGGAGTAAAATCTCCTGGCTGATCTCCAGGACTGGGCAGAACTTTCCACTCACTAATGGTGATGATGTGTCAGCAAGGTCAGTGCAAACAGGCTATGGCACAATGACACGGCATGGCAACCGGGGGAGAGAGGCAGCTGCGTGGATACAGCATTTATGAAGCAAGGCAGGAAACGTGTGTGTGTACATATGATGATGATGTACAGTACATGTTCCAGCTCCCACATTTAGACATACATGCATGTATGCACAAAGAGCTACATGGGAACCAATCAAGCAAATAAATTCCCAAAGGAAAAATCCACCATTCATTTGAGCCACCACCATTTTCTCATGGGAAACAATACATTGGCTCAGAGACGGATTAAATATTCTTATTGTAGCCACATTGAACATATGTGGTCATTGTTACCATCCCATAAACCAGGGGTGGGTATTTCCGCCCATGGGCCAAATCTGGTCAACAGCTGGGTTTTGTTTGGGGGGTTTTTTACTTGGCCTCTTTCCAGTTCCTGGATCTGGCCTGTGGATCCAGCCCCAACCTCAAGTATTGAAAGAGTGAAGGGAGTGGTGATGAGGCGGGCATGCGCTCAAAGATAAGGGATGGGTCCTATGTGATACTAGGTTCTCAAACTGGGGGTGGGGTGGGGTGTCAGACCTCCCTGGGGTGGGGGTACAGAAGGTATTTCCCTTGAACTCAGTCGTTCAGTGTTTGGGGCCAGGAACTGGATCCAGGGGCCATATCCAAGAACTGGAAAGAGAACAAATAAAAACTAGTTATGGGCTGCATTTGGCCCTTGGACATGAGGTTCCTTATGTCTGCTATAAGCATTCATATGTCCCAAACTATGGTCTGTCTTTTTAATACTTCATATCTGCTGACTTTTATCCTGCTTTTAAGTGCCTCCTATATCAACAACTTCATAGTTTCCAAAGTAATTAATGTATTTTGAAGGGGTAAAATTTGCAGTTTTTTATTTTTTTATTTAACAAAGGGAAATACTGTACTATGGAAAATAAAGTACTAGGGAAAAGAATCAGATAATGCTCCCAGTTGCAACCAACTAAAGCCAAAGGATTTGCTCTGCATTCACACCAGAATCCAGTCCAGAATGGGGCTGCAAAGTTATTCTTGTCACTTGTCTGGGACTTCTCTGCCAGTGGGGTGGAACTGAAAGCTGATATACGTTAACTTGTAACAGCGCAAGCAGTGCACGGGGTTCTAGCTGGGTTGGGTTGGTCAGAGTAGGCAAAGACAATCTCTAAAGGAAGAAGTGAAGACAAGTGGCTGTAATGCCAAATTACACATCTGGAAAAGTACCAGTGTCCATCAAGTGCATTGCTAGTTGCACCAACTGGTCCACTCCCTTTTCCTTGCTGACAGTTGAAAGCTTGCCTCACTTCCACCATGGCAGTAAATGGCTGCAGCTGCAGGAAGGGATGAGCATGATCCAGCAGATTGGTATAGTGTCAACCAAAATAACTGATGGCTCCAGTATCAGAGGTAGGGTTGCCATCTTTTGCAATTTGACCCTGAGACTCCCAATAGTCCAAAATGGGAGTCTTGGGGTCAAACTGCAAAAGGTGCAAACCCTACTCTGGGGAGATGGACAAAACAGAATGGGACATGGTGGTGTCCCCCAGAGCAAGCATTAGACGAAGGAAGTGTTATTATTGGGCCCAATTCTTTGTCTTTACTTGGTGACTTCAGAAGAAATTTTGCCTAGTGCCAACATGACAATTCAAAGCAAACTTGAAATTCAGTTAATTCTCTGCATTTGAGGAATTCAGAATTGAAATCATGTTGGATTTTAAAAGTTTGATTTTTGGATTCAAAAAGTTCAAAGAAGCAGATGTTTAGTATTTAGCACCTGGGTACTCTGCACTCAGGATTTATTCACTTTGGTATATTCATGCAGTTTGGTTTTCAGCAGTTCTTTTTGAAAGTCCTTTGATTGGTTAACTTGTGTCACATGAGGAAAGTGACAAAGTAACCAAAAGTAATAGCTGAAGAACTCAATACTGAAGTGAAAAGGTCGACCAAAAAACAAATAGCCAAACTGCAAAAGTCCCAAATACTTGAAGTGATTAATTCAGCAAGCTTCACAAGATGCTCTTTTAAATGAGACGACCCCATGCATGGACACCCAGTGTCCATGTGTAGGTGTGTCTCATTCGAATGTGGAGGTGCGTGGGCAAGCACTCCCACGACTCACGCACTTCCACCCATCTCCACCCACCTCCCATGCACGGAGCAATCAGCGAAAAGGCAGGTTGTTCTATGCCTGTCTCTTATACACATCTAGATGTGTATAAGAGACAGGGGTGGCCAGCTTGTCAATGATCTTGTCCCTGATTTAAGTAGGTGGTGGGATTTCTGAGGATGCCCCATGGATGGCTTCAGCCTGCATCTTGAGAGAGGTGAAAGTATCTAGGCAGATCTAGGAGAACCTAACACTATTGCATTGCGGGCACAAGGGCATGTGGAATTTTAACCACACTTTACCCTGAAAAATAATGGTACCACTGGTTGCACTGTTCAGGAGAAGGCACCATAACATGGTGCTAGCACACTGCACAGCGCTAACTGCTGTTTGTGAAGTGACAATAGGTTTCCCCTTGGATCTTGGCTGGAGCTGGAATTTCTCCTTTATGAGAACAAAAATAGCAGCTGCACTGGCATATAGTGTCTGGTTAAATTAATCCCAGGGTTTTATTGCCTCTGGCTATCCCAGACCTTTGTTTCTTATTTCAAGTTGTTAAAGAGGAGAGTTAGGATAGTCCCTAGGGTGCATTTCCTCTGTGGTCAAAATTGTTATGAAGTTTTCAGCATAAAGTGTTTTTGTCCATCTGCAGCATCTCATTGCTAAAGCAAAATAACAAGCATTAATGGACATCCCGAGTGGTTAATTGGGGTGGGAGCCAGGACTCTTGAGTTCTAAGCCTGCCTCTGCCCCCTCATTTGCTTTGTGGCCTTGGACAAACCCTTGAGCTCAGAGGACCAAATTCAGAAGTGATGCATATGGTGGATAGAGAGAGTCTCCATCAGATCTACTAATAGCCACTTAGAAATGAGTACAGGGGTTCAAGCTGGAATTACTTACATGCTGAAGAGCCTGGATAAGTTATAGCAGGAGAGGTATAACTTTAACACAGGATGAAAATAGACATGCACGTAGCTCTGCTTTAACACCACTTTAACATTTCTTATGTTGCAGGGCTGTATTGGCACCCTATGCAGCCCTGCAACATGCATAAAAATGTCGAAGTGGGGTTAAAGCAGAGTTAAGGTGCATATCTGTTTTCACTCTCACTCTATCCCATTAAGTTGGCTTACAACACTCTTCCCTTGCACCTTGATATGCAAGTTTAGCTCACCTGAAATTGACACTCAATGAGTCTTAGTAGGCCAAATTCAGAAGCAGCGTTTTGTCAAGTGGCGTGGCCATGCATCTAAGGGCGCTTTTAAACAATACAAAAAGCACAGCTGATCCTTTAATCAGCCGCCTTTCTTTGTGATCATTTAAATGCTTGGCCAGGTTTGATGCTGGATCTTTCCCGCAACAAACCGGCGGAGGATTCCTGCCCCCTCACTTCCGTCCCTGGGAACCACACGGTTAATTACGGCTTCCCCGGTTTGCATGCGGGGGAGGGGAGGCGGGGGAAAGTCGTCGAAAACTGCCTCCTCCGGACAGCGCTGCTAAACCCCCTCCTCCCCCCCCCCTATAAAGCCCCCAGCCAGCGATTAAATTTAATCACTGGCTGGGGCAGAGAAGACGGCTTCACCGCGGGAGCCGTCTTCTCCAAACGCGCCTGGGAGAGCGCACGTTTAAAAGCGCCCTAAGAGAGTCTAGAAAGGATTCAAAGTGTTCATTGCAAAAGAGATATAATTGTTGTATTATTGTTCTATTAATATTTTTTTTTTT
>QEPC01000541.1:578186-602918 GCA_003113815.1 Sphenodon punctatus
GCCCCTCACTCCCCATCCACAGCAGCCACAGCGTAACCCTGGCAGCCAATGCCTGTCCATACAAACTACTTTGCAGCAGCAGGGAGCAGCAGTGAAAAAACAAAGGGATCATTTAAAAAAAAGTAGCCAGTACCACACAACCAGTGGACCCACAAATTTACAAAATGTCATAATGAGGGTGCGGGGTGGGAGGGGAAAAGCTTATGGGGAGGGGGTGCAGGGTTGGAGGGTGCAGGCAGGGTGGGGACAGGAGGGACATCTTACCTGCTGGCTCCGGTGTGTTCGCTGTTGTCCCGGGCTGCAGGCGAGAACTTTAGGTTGTTTTTTTTAAATTGCCCGCGTGTCCTGCTCTCCTCCGCGGAGCCAGGATGCTCGGGCAATTTAAAACTTAAAAAAAATAATTTTTAAAAAATGTCCCGTCTTGCCGCTTCCCCCCCGCCCTGCTGCTCTGAGCGGCAGATTGTGGGGGAAGCGGCAAAGGGCAGCGGCAGGGAAGCGGCTGGCCTGACAGTGCGCTGTTGGAGAGCTGTAAGCTCTCTAACAGCACGCCGCCAGCCATGTTGAGCATGTGAGGCAGGGAGCAGCGCGCATGCGCGCTGGTCCCTGCCTCAGGCACCTGGCCCAAGGCATCTCGCCAGGGTGCTTTCAGCAAGCGCCCTGGCGGGAGCTTTCTTTGCACCCATTGAGCGCAATGGAAAGGCTAGCCCCTCCCTCCACAGCATGTCCTATATGTGCTGTGGACTGAGGAGCTCAGCCGCCCAAAACGCTGTTTGGGCTTAGCCTTTTTGTCCCTTCCGGAATCCACTCCTCAGGAGTGGATCCCGGAAGTGAGAACTGACAGCGCCGCAGAAGCCAGAGCAAAGTCAGAGCCTGGCTGCTGCGGCACTGTCAGAAGCAGCGGTGCGTTTTTTTTGTTTGTTAAACTGCCCTTAAAGCAGTGGCGGCGGGGGGCCCTCAGCGCTTGTGGGGCACTGCCCCAAATTTCCTGGGGGGCCAGCCGCCACTGATTGTCACTCAAGCACTCTCCCAATGTCCCATCACAGGTTTCACATTGAAACATCCCACATTCCATTCCCCCCAAGTTTTTACATTGTGACATTCATACTGTGTGACTTACATTGTGACTTTTACATTATATGACCTCTGGTTACAAGTATAACCACCTGCTGAGCCCAGGTGTCTCCTCTGGTTCCCTGTGACACTTCCTTTGTAAGTTAGCCAGAAAGTACAGCTCAGACGCATACAGTAAATGAGACCCATGGAGATAGATACCATATTTTTAATGAGATGGAGACAAAGTAGTTTACCGTTGTTGAGAGTGTGCAAGCTTTCAGGACACACAGGGCCTTTTGGTTGGTCTAATAAAAGGTATCATCTGGACTACCGTGTCTTGAGTGAGGAGTGGGCCATGACTCAGTTGGTAGAGCACATGCTTTTCATGGATAAGATCCCAAGTTCAATCCCTGGCATCTTTGATTCAGGATCTCTGGTAACACATCCAGTGATGTGGGTTTTCTGGAAAATGTTCTGATACAAGTTTTCTGAAAAAATTCCCAATGCCCTAAATCAACTAGGATTTGATTTAGCATGTTTACTTGACTTGTACTTAGTAAACAAAACTCAAAAAGTATACTATGTTAATTTTATGTGCTGGATAAATATCTCAAAAGTTTTTACAATAGCCAACAGTAGTTGAACTGAAATAAATTAGGGAAAAAAATCAATAAAGTGCACTTAATGTGGTTGTTCAAACAAATTCAAAACTTGGAAATTATTTATATTGCAATTAGGTAGTGGTATCCATTTGTTATGTTACTAATTAATTTTATGAAACAATGCATTTTTAGAACTGGAACATTTTCTGAAAAAATATAGTGGAAAATTTTCCATTACAGAAAATTTTCATGCCCCACATCACTGAGCATACCTGAGTGAGGTCTCCTACAGAGACCCCGGAGAGTCAGATTTGAAACCCTGCTGCCATGTCAAGTTGTGGCAATACTGGGCTAAGATGGACCATTGGAGTTAGGCAGCTCCTTATATCTTTACATTTGGAACCAACACAGCAATCTTTCTCTCTAGACCACTTTTTAAAAGGTAATACAGTGGATTTATTTCACCAGTAGGCTATCCTTGAAACTACTTTGAGATGTGCCTCAAGAAGACATGGGATTCCTTTCTTGTGCACCACGCAAGGATTGTAGTGCGTGCACAGAACTATGCTGTGAATCAAAAGGCCTTTAATTGGCATAGAAAGTTTGTAGAGGGTATATAGGTACTTCATAAGAGAAGATGAGGTTTGCAGATCTAGTAGAAGGCACATAGTCACCTTACGGCCACAGGAGACTTGTAGAAAAAACACAGCTGTATCACAAGTCCCAGGAAACCTAGGATAGCTTTCTCAACACAAGAAATGTACTGGTACATTAATGTGATATAAGTATATGAAGTTCATGTGCAGACCTCAAAGGATGTGTTGCTAGTAGGGATGTGCGAACAGAACAGGGTTTAGATGTTCGGCCGTTCGGCCTGAAAACTAAGTTTAGGTTCATGGGTTCAGTCCTGCGGAGTTCAGTCCCGTCGAATGTTCTGAAAGTTCGGCTGTAGCGGAGGCTTGGGGCGCTCCAGGGTGGGGCGTGGAGGCATGGTAGGCCGTCAGAGACACAGCAGTAGCAGCAGCAGCATGTTACAGGGTAGGGGAAGATGACAGAAAAGGGAAGGAGGGGGTGGCTCCGTAGCAGGCTCCTCTCCTCGGGGTACAACCTAGGTGTAGGTAATTCCCTCAGGACCTTGTTTGGGCTTTCCCTCCAGTATGGAAGGCAACCTGACTCATCACAGGGAGGGAGAGGAAGCCAATAGCCAGGAGGGCTGCAGGGGTACAGGTAAACACTTAGGTTAGTTCTCACTACGCAGCAGGACCCAGGACACCGTGCTCCGGTAATTGAATAGGGGTGGCGTCAGGGGTAAGGTTCCAGGGAGTGGGGGGAGGAAGGGGAGGGGAGGAAGTGTCTGACTCTCAGGAAGGTGAGTAGGACTCTGAAGGTAGTGGGGCAAAGGCTGGGAGGTAGGAATAAAACTGAGACTCTCACACACTCACGTACACAAGTCAGGGAAGAAACATGGGGACACACATGCACCACCCACACCACAAAACAAGACAAGGACAACTGCAAACCAGGACCAAGGAACTCTCTTTCTCTCTCAATGGGACCAGCTCCTCACAAATGATTACCGGTGGGGTTTGCTTGTCACACCGGTGTTTTTATCCCAGCTTGTGTGGCAAACGTGGCTGAGTGGGGGGTGGGGGCTCCGCCCCCTACATTGTCCAGCACCCCACCAGGCGTGCCCTGCACCTGGATGGGGCATCCCCTCCAGCATCTGTGGAACTCAGCTGTGCTGGCCCTGCCTCCCTGTTCCCTCCGCCGGCCATGGCGGCTTCCCTATGCACCCGCCTGGGTTGCCTGGCAACCCGGGCTGCGTTCCGTCGTGTTTGCGCTCCAGGACGCAGTGTGACACATCAGCAGAGACCGGGAAGGCTTGGTACTTGGCACCCCGGCTTGCTGAGGCAGGCAGACCCGGCGCTTGGCCCCCGGGGGTGCCCGTGGCACCATGTGTGGCCATCTGAGACCCAATGGCAGCAGCAGCAGCAGCAGCCGGGAAGACTTGGGGCTTGGTGGCTGGCCTGGCACCCCTACTTGGCCGGTTATTGCAGGCTTCCAGGCATCAGTGGAGCAGCAGCAGACATTGGATTGCCCGGTAGCAGAACCTATGGCAGCAGCAGCAGACAGACAGAACTTGATGAAAAGCAACTGCTCCACCAACTTGGCCCCCAGTCTCAGGCAGTACGGCAAACAAATGTCCCCCACTATAGAGAACACCCACTCACTGGGGACACTCGTTGGTGGGCAGGACAACAGACCCTTGGCCACTTTGGACAGGGCTGGCCACACGTCCCTCCGAGAGCTGTGTCGCCACCATGTTCTGCCCCTCCCATCAGCGCTGTCAGTGGTGCAGCAGCAGCAGCAGCCAGTTGAGGCCCAGAAGCATCAGTGCACCATGGAGGAGCTGGGGTGGGGGCAGCTGCCAAGTCCATCGGCAGCTGCAGGACGTGGAGGGTGGCGTGGCTTTCAACTGAAAGCCATGCGCATGTTGGGGGAAATGATTGCGCTCGATGGGCAGCCCTTCTTGGTGGTCGGGGACATGGGGTTTAGGTGCTTGATTGGCTTCCTGGCCCCCCAGTTTAAGCTGCCCTCGCACACCACCCTGAGTCAGGCTGCCACTGATGCCTGGCAGCCTGCAACGCCCAGCCAAGCAGGGGTGGCAGCCACCGAGCCCTGGCCGGGCCTCTGCTGCTCCTCCGTTGATGCCTGGCAGCCTGCAATGCCCGGCCATAATGGTGACTAGAATTGGAGAACCCATCATAGAGCGAGCAGAACTGGAGGCCTGCCAGCACCACCCTGAGTCGACAGGTGGTGCCAGCCCTGTACTGGGCTTTAAAGGAGCGGGTGAGGGAGCAGATGGCAGGGGCTGGGGGTTCCACCATCCACTTCACCACCAACCTGTGGTTGAGTAGGAACGCACAGCACACCTACCTGGCAGTGACGACGCACTGGTGGCAGGACCCGGAGGCAGCGTTTGGCAGTGGCAGGAGGGGTCCTGAAGCAGGGTATAGGTGGGCCCTGCTTCAGGTGGACGTCCTGGATGCCGCGGTCCCCACACTTATCGGAACATCGAGGCACCCCTAACCACCATGCTGAGGGAGTGGGTCATGCCGGTGCGCCCTTCATCAAGGGGTACGTGGTGACGCACAACGAAACCAACATATTGAGGACAGCCCGCAAGGGGGGCTTCACCAGCATCCCTTCACCTGGTGGTCAGGGACGCTCTGGGCTTGGGGGAGAAGGGGATTGGGGCAGGCACCCTTAGCTCCCTGATTGAGTGGGGGAGGAAGCTGGCCTGTTTCTTTAACTGGAGCGTGATGGGCAGCGACCTCCTTCGGCCGAAGCAGGCTGAGCAAGGCTCCCCAGTGCGCCAGCTGGTGCAGGATGTGTCCACCCGGTGGAATTCCTCCATGTTCCTGATGCTCGAGTGGCTTCTCAAGCAGAAAGCTGCCTTGCATCAGGTTCAACTGGTGACAGACTGCGGGGCACCTCCAGGGTACTATGGGGTGGAATGGGAGATCCTGGCTCACACTCTTTGTTCTGAGACTGTTCCTGGTCTTGACGGAGACCATCAGCTCCTCCACGGCCAGTCGGCCACCATCAGCCAGGTGACCCCTCTGGTGCAGAGTCTCCTCAGGAGGCTGGAGGAGATTCGCCAGGAGCGGGATTGTGGCCCTCAGGACAAGAAGCTGGCAGCTGAGTAGGTTGCCCTGGTGCGGCAGCTGAAGGCAGGGCTGAAGGCGTGGTTTGATGAGCTCCTGCAGCGGGAGGAATATTGTGTTGGGAGGCAACCATGTTGAACCCCAGGGTCAAGGACAGCGTGGCATGCCAGACAGCGCTCTATGGCCACTGGAAGGGTGAGCTGGTGGAGAGGGTACGGCAGGCAGGGAGGGCTCTGGCTAGTGCACAGCAGCAGCAGCAGGATGCCCCTGGGGATGGTGGGAGTGGGAACAGCCACCCCTTTCATCTGGTGGGGTCTATCCCTGCCCCTAGCAGCAGGCTGAGCAGCAGCAGCACCCCTATTGCTTCTGGATGACGTGGATGGACAGCCCTCCCTTCCTGGAACATAGGCCCCAGAACCCTGACGGTGGGTCCTGGGACTAGAGTGGCAGCTTCTGGATGCAGTAGTATGACAATCCTCCCTGCCTGTAATGTAGACCCCAGAACCCTGATGGTGGGTCCTGGGGCTGGAGTGGCTGTTACTTGATGCAGTGGAATGACACTCTGTGAGTGGAATGATGGCCCCAGAATCCTGACGGTGGGTCCTGGGACAAGAGTGGGAGCTTCTGGATGACATGGATGGACAGCCCCCCCTGCCTGGAACGTAGGCCCCAGAACCCTGACGGTGGGTCCTGACTCCTGGGACTAGAGTGGCAGCTTCTGGATGACATGGATGGACAATCCTCCCTGCCTGGAATGTAGGCCCCAGAACCCTGAGGGTGGGTCCTGGGGCTGGAGTGGCCAGCAACCCTGCTCGGCCAGGTGTTGCAGGCTGGTTGGCCTCGATGTGGGACACTTGCGGACAATGAAGTGAAACGACAGCCCTTCCTGCCTGGAACGTAGGCCTCAGAACGGTGGGTCCTGGGGCTGGATTGGCCGGCACCCCTGCTCAGCTGGGTGTTGCAGGCTGGCTGGCATGGTGGAGCAGTGGCAGAGGCCCGGCCAGGGCTCGGTGCCTGACACCCCTGCTCGACCAGGTGTTTCAGGCTTGCATCCTACTCTCAGAATCTCAACAAACTATTCTGCTAATTGGTCAAGCCTTGCCCAGTGGTGAATCATGTGGCCACCCAGTAGCAGACATTGGATTGCCGGGGCACAGTACCCGTGGCACAGCAGAGGCAGCAGAAGCGGACATTGGGTTGCTGGGGCACAGAACCCATGGCACAGACAGGAGAGGCAGCATTGGCAGAAGCAGCAGATATTGGATTACCCAGGCACAGAACCCGTGGCACAGACAGCAGAGGCGGCATTAGCAGCAGCAGCAGACATTGTATTGCCCGGTAGCAGAGGCAGCAGAAGCGGACATTGGATTGCCCAGGCACAGAACCCATTGCACAGACAGCAGAGGCAGCATTGGAAGCAGCAGCGGACATTGGGTCGCTGGGGCACAGAACCCGTGGTGCAGACAGCAGAGGTGGCATTGGCAGCAGCAGAGGACATTGGATCGCTGGGGCACAGAACCCGGGGCACAGAACCCGGGGCACAGACAGCAGAGGCAGCATTGGCAGCAGCAGCAGCAGACATTGGATTGCCCGGTAGCAGAACCCATGGCACAGACAGCAGAGGCGGCATGGCAGCAGCAGCGGTCATTCGGTTGCCCAGGCACAGAACCCATGGCGCAGACAGCAGAGGCGGCATTGGCAGCAGCAGCGGACATTGGGTTGCCCAGGCACAGAACCTGTGGCGCAGACAGCAGAGGCGGCATTGGCAGCAGCAGCGGACATTGGGTTGCCCGGGCACGGAACCCATGGCACAGGCAGCAGAGGTGGCATTGGCAGCAGCAGCGGACATTGGATTGCCCGGGCACGGAACCCATGTCACAGACAGCAGAGGCAGCATTAGCAGCAGGAGCAGCAGACATTGGATTGCCAGGGCACAGAACCCATGGAACAGCAGAGACGGCGGCATCAGGATTTGCCTGTGCACAGCACCCATGGAGCCAGGATTGTAGGATTTGCCAGGGAAGAGCTCCCATGGACCAGCAGACAGCAGCAGTGGGATTACCAGGCCAGTGGGGCACATCACCCAGTGTTTCCAGGGCAGGCAGACAGGCACCTTGGCATGAGAGGCAGGCAGGCCGGGGCAGGGCAGGGCTTCAGCTTTGCCCACAGGGCGGGCAGACACGCAGCGTGTCATGAGCAGAAGGCAGGCAGACTGAGGCAGGGTTCAAGCTTGGCACCCTGGGCGGGCAAACAGGCAGCGTGGCAGGAGCAGAAGGCAGGCAGACTGAGGCAGGCTTTGAGCTTGGCAACCAGGGCGGGCAGACAGGCAGCGTGGCATGAGAGGCAGTAGGGAAGGCAGGTTAGGACCTTGTCAGGGCTCTCAGATAGGCTGGCAAAGACTGTGCAGTGCGAGAGAGAGAGAGTCAGTCACATAGGCGGGCCGAGATCGTCTAGCCAGAGGCCGCCTGGCAGGCTTACAGTTTCCCAATGCTACCCTACGTCATGAGGTCAGTCAGATAGGCTGACCGAGGTCATCTAGTCAGAGAGAGAGGCAGGGCGGGCGCCGGGCATTGGGAGGGAGAGACAACACCTCAGCAGCAGCAACAGCAGCCCAGATTGAGTAGGAGCCACGTCCCAAGACTGCCCCTGGCATGGGATGGTGTGTGCCACTTCACCATCAATCCGTGTCCAGGGGCAGCTAGGGGAATCCCAGCAGCGGAAGGTTGACTTTTATAAAAAGCAACTGCTCCACCAACTTGGCCCCCAGTCTCAGGCGGTGTGGCGAGCAAATATCCCCCGCCATGGAGAACACCCGCTCGCTGGGGACACTGGTTGGTGGGCAGGACAACAGACCCGTGGCCACTTTGGACAGGGCCAGCCGCATGTTGGTCTTGCCGGCCCAGTAGCCAAGGGATCGCTGCTGGGTTCTATGTACAGCTCCTTCTCCAGTAGGTCTCCACTGCTGCTGAGGCACCGTCGTACTCCCCCAGATAACTCTGCCTGGGCACCACCTCCACCACTGCCCTCAGCCACGTTGCTTGCCCTGCTGTGCAAGAGTCCATGCTCCCCAGAGTGGCCTGCACATAGGAGCTGCTGCTTCGGGCAGTTGGGGTGCTGCTGATGCTCAGCCTGCTGCTGCTGCTGCTGCTGGTACCGCTAGGGTTGGGATAGACCCCGCCGTCTGAAAGGGGTGGCTGCTCCTACTCCCACCATTGCCAAGGGCGTCCTACTGCTGCTGCTGCTGCCATGCACTCTCCAGAGCCTACTCTGCCTGCCGACCCTCTCCACCAGCTCACCCTTCCAATGGCTATAGAGCAGTGTCTGACATGCCGTGCTGTCCTTGACTGTGGGGTCCAGCATGGTTGCCAACACGTATTCCACCCACTGCAGGAGATCATCGAACCGCGCCTTCAGCCCTGCCTTTAGCTGACGCACCAGGGCAACCGTCTCATCCGCTAGCTTCCTGCCCTGAGAGCCACAATCCTGCCCCTGGAAAATTTCCTCCAGCCTCCTGAGGAAACTCTGCACCAAAGGGGTCACCTGACTTATGGTGGCTGTAGAGGAGCTGATGGTCTCAGTCACTGCCAGGAACTGTCTCAAAACAAAGACCATGTGCGCCAGGATCTCCCATTCCACCCCCTTGTACCCTGGAGGTGCCCCGCTGTCCGTCACTAGTTGCACCTGATGCAAGGCGGCTTTCTGCTCAAGAAGCCCCTCAAGCATCAGGAAGGTTGAATTCCACCGTGTGGACACATCCTGCACCAGCTGGTGCACTGGGGAGCCTTGCTTGGCCTGCTTTGCCCAGAGGAGGTCGCTGCCCTTCACACTCTGGTTAAAGAAACCGGCCAGCTTCCTCCCCCGCTCGATCAGGGAGCTAAGGGTGCCTGCCCCAATCCCCTTCTCCCCCAAGCCCAGAGCATCCCTGACCACCAGATTAAGGGTGTGTGTGGCAAAAGGGATGCTGGTGAAGCCCCCCTCATGGACTGCCCTCAATATGTTTGCCATGTTATCAGTCACCACGCACCCCTTGGTGAAGGGAGCACCAGGCGTGACCCACTCCCCCACGATGGCGGTCAGGGCTGCCTTGATGTTCCGAGATGTGGGGGGGCCGTCCATGAATTCCGCTTGAAGCAGGGCCTACCTATACCCTGCTTCGGGACCCCTCCTGCCACTGCCAAATACTGCCTCCGGGTCCTGCCACCAGTGCGCCGTTACTGCCAGATAGGCATGCTGAGCGTTCCTGCTCGACCACAGGTTGGTGGTGAAGTGGATGATGGCACCCCCAGCCCCTGCCAGCTGCTCCCTCACCCTCTCCTTTAAAGACTGGTACAAGGCTGGCACCACCTGCCGCCTCAGGGTGGTACGTGATGGCAGCTTAACCTGGGGAGCCAGGAAGTCAATCAGGCACCTGAACCCCATGTCCCTGACCACTGAGAAGGACTGCCCATCCACGCCGCCCTCCACGTCCTGCAGCCTCCAATGAACTTGACAGCTGCCCCCACCCCAGCTCCTCCATGGTGGACTGCTGCTGCTGCTGCTCCCCTCTAGCAGCGATACCACTCCTGCTGCTAGAGACAGCTGTACGAGCAGGATGCTTGCCTGCTGATGGAGGCGGCCGACTGGCCACTGCAGTCGGGAACCTGCTGGCGTCCACTGCTCCTGCCTGCCCGCTTAGCAGCACAGCGCTGTGGCATCCCCTCAGATGCCTCGCCATGGCAGTTGTGCCAAGGTTGGTGAGCACCTGCTCACGCTTCACCACCTTCTGGCACAAAGTGCAATACACCTCCCTGGGATCATCCGCCCATACTAACTTAAAATGCGCCCAGACAGAGGATATTTTTCCCCCTCCTTCCTTCTGACCCACACCGGATAATGCACCGCTGCCAGCGCTTCTGGGAGGGGCAGAACATGGTGGTGACACAGCTCTCAGAGGGACAGCCATCACCTCAGCTCCAGATATCTCCTCCACGGGACTAGTGTCTGCCTTCCTGTCCCCAATCACAGTGATGTCCCACGAAGGGGAGTATTGGGCCCCTGAGGCTGATGGACTGCCCACCATGATGCTGCCACTTTCCCTGTACCCCCTATAGCTGCTGCTGCTGCTGCTGCTCCTCCTCCTCTCCCTGCTGCCATTGACCGGGGATCGTGCCCTGCCTCCAGCAGCTGGGGTGGGATGCACCAGCCCTGGACTGCTGGGGATTGCCTCAATAATGGAGGATGATGGTGACCCATTGTGAACTTCGGACCCTGCCCCTGAAACACCTGCACACACTCCTGCAGCCGCAGCAGAGACTGCCGCAGTCTCCTGGACTGCAGGCCTTCCAGTGCCCTGCGTGGCAGTGGAGGATGCTGGCACAAGGTGCCACCAAACCACACCCCGGCTAGTGGCACTGCTGGGAGGCTCAGAAGCCTGACTACAAAAATCAGGCCTGTGGAGTTTGGGTCACGGTGATGGGCTCAGACTGCTGCCACTCCCCTGGTCCACGTCCTACCACCTTGGCCACGTGCCCCACTGCCCGCCTTACGGGCAGCAGACTGGCCTCTCCTGCTTCCCTTCTCCATGTCTTCCAACCCAAAGAATGCACTTTTTAATTTATATATATTTTTTATTTATTTTATTTTATTTTATTTTATTTTATTTTATTTATTTATTTATTTATTTAAATTTGTAATCTAATTTTATATCTAAATATATATATATATATATATATATATATATATATATTTAGATATAAAATTAGATTACAAATTTAAATAAATAAATAAATAAATAAAATAAAATAAAATAAAATAAAATAAAATAAATAAAAAATATATATAAATTAAAAAGTGCATTCTTTGGGTTGGAAGACATGGAGAAGGGAAGCAGGAGAGGCCAGTCTGCTGCCCGTAAGGCGGGCAGTGGGGCACGTGGCCAAGGTGGTAGGACGTGGACCAGGGGAGTGGCAGCAGTCTGAGCCCATCACCGTGACCCAAACTCCACAGGCCTGATTTTTGTAGTCAGGCTTCTGAGCCTCCCAGCAGTGCCACTAGCCGGGGTGTGGTTTGGTGGCACCTTGTGCCAGCATCCTCCACTGCCACGCAGGGCACTGGAAGGCCTGCAGTCCAGGAGACTGCGGCAGTCTCTGCTGCGGCTGCAGGAGTGTGTGCAGGTGTTTCAGGGGCAGGGTCCGAAGTTCACAATGGGTCACCATCATCCTCCATTATTGAGGCAATCCCCAGCAGTCCAGGGCTGGTGCATCCCACCCCAGCTGCTGGAGGCAGGGCACGATCCCCGGTCAATGGCAGCAGGGAGAGGAGGAGGAGCAGCAGCAGCAGCAGCAGCTATAGGGGGTACAGGGAAAGTGGCAGCATCATGGTGGGCAGTCCATCAGCCTCAGGGGCCCAATACTCCCCTTCGTGGGACATCACTGTGATTGGGGACAGGAAGGCAGACACTAGTCCCGTGGAGGAGATATCTGGAGCTGAGGTGATGGCTGTCCCTCTGAGAGCTGTGTCACCACCATGTTCTGCCCCTCCCAGAAGCGCTGGCAGCGGTGCATTATCCGGTGTGGGTCAGAAGGAAGGAGGGGGAAAAATATCCTCTGTCTGGGCGCATTTTAAGTTAGTATGGGCGGATGATCCCAGGGAGGTGTATTGCACTTTGTGCCAGAAGGTGGTGAAGCGTGAGCAGGTGCTCACCAACCTTGGCACAACTGCCATGGCGAGGCATCTGAGGGGATGCCACAGCGCTGTGCTGCTAAGCGGGCAGGCAGGAGCAGTGGACGCCAGCAGGTTCCCGACTGCAGTGGCCAGTCGGCCGCCTCCATCAGCAGGCAAGCATCCTGCTCGTACAGCTGTCTCTAGCAGCAGGAGTGGTATCGCTGCTAGAGGGGAGCAGCAGCAGCAGCAGTCCACCATGGAGGAGCTGGGGTGGGGGCAGCTGTCAAGTTCATTGGAGGCTGCAGGACGTGGAGGGCGGCGTGGATGGGCAGTCCTTCTCAGTGGTCAGGGACATGGGGTTCAGGTGCCTGATTGACTTCCTGGCTCCCCAGGTTAAGCTGCCATCACGTACCACCCTGAGGCGGCAGGTGGTGCCAGCCTTGTACCAGTCTTTAAAGGAGAGGGTGAGGGAGCAGCTGGCAGGGGCTGGGGGTGCCATCATCCACTTCACCACCAACCTGTGGTCGAGCAGGAACGCTCAGCATGCCTATCTGGCAGTAACGGCGCACTGGTGGCAGGACCCGGAGGCAGTATTTGGCAGTGGCAGGAGGGGTCCCGAAGCAGGGTATAGGTAGGCCCTGCTTCAAGCGGAATTCATGGACGGCCCCCCCACATCTCGGAACATCAAGGCAGCCCTGACCGCCATCGTGGGGGAGTGGGTCACGCCTGGTGCTCCCTTCACCAAGGGGTGCGTGGTGACTGATAACATGGCAAACATATTGAGGGCAGTCCATGAGGGGGGCTTCACCAGCATCCCTTTTGCCACACACACCCTTAATCTGGTGGTCAGGGATGCTCTGGGCTTGGGGGAGAAGGGGATTGGGGCAGGCACCCTTAGCTCCCTGATCGAGCGGGGGAGGAAGCTGGCCGGTTTCTTTAACCAGAGTGTGAAGGGCAGCGACCTCCTCTGGGCAAAGCAGGCCAAGCAAGGCTCCCCAGTGCACCAGCTGGTGCAGGATGTGTCCACACGGTGGAATTCAACCTTCCTGATGCTTGAGGGGCTTCTTGAGCAGAAAGCCGCCTTGCATCAGGTGCAACTAGTGACGGACAGCGGGGCACCTCCAGGGTACAAGGGGGTGGAATGGGAGATCCTGGCGCACATGGTCTTTGTTTTGAGACAGTTCCTGGCAGTGACTGAGACCATCAGCTCCTCTACAGCCACCATAAGTCAGGTGACCCCTTTGGTGCAGAGTTTCCTCAGGAGGCTGGAGGAAATTTTCCAGGGGCAGGATTGTGGCTCTCAGGGCAGGAAGCTAGCGGATGAGACGGTTGCCCTGGTGCGTCAGCTAAAGGCAGGGCTGAAGGCGCGGTNCAGCAGAGAGATCAAGGAGGACAAGAATGGAATAGAGACGTTTAGATTTAGCCACCAGAAGATCGTTGGTAATCTTAGCGAGAGCAGTTTCAGTAGAATGAAGGGGGCGGAAGCCAGATTGGAGGTCAGTCTGGATATAAAACTTGCAGATAGGAGCTAAGCGGTCAACATTCCGTCACACCTTAGTATTTTTCATCTCTCAGGAAATAAACAACCCAAAACATAACGACTCACCACAAAACTTTGCAGACATTGTTCCTCTCATGTGTGAATAATGACTACCTCTCCAGGGTGCTTGGGCATATATTATTATTTATAAAGCCTCAAAGATCCTTGGATAAAAGGTGCTATAAGAGTACCCGTATGGAAGATGTATGGGAAGCACACTGTTTGTTTACATGAAAACTTCCACTGGTTTAACTTTGAAAGTTTAAGCTTTTTCAGTTTATTTAGTTTTATTTTTTATCTCACTCTGTCCCTTAGGCTCAGAGTGACTTACAGTTCTAACTGTAATATTAACAACTAGCTAATTAACTCAACTCTTAATCCTCACAACCACCCTGTGAGGTATGTTAGTCTGAGAGATCTCTGACTGGACCAAGGTCACCCAGTGAGTTTCTGTTTGGCAAGACATTTGGCAAGTGGGGATAGGGTTTGGGAAAGATTAGAGAGTGGGGATTTTAATTGGTTTTTATTTGTGTATTTTAAAATGTATTTTATGGATTGTAACCTGCACTGAGTCTTTGGAATAGGGAAGTATAAATATTTAAATAAGGCACTGTAATTTGTAGCTAGCTGTGACTACGAACATCTTCCTCACAAACCCCTGCTTCTAGGCTTCTTCTGTATCCCACTCAGAGCGCTTTTAAACGAGATGGAAATGGCGGCTGAGCCCTTTAACAGCCGCCGTTGAGACCGTCCGTTTAAATGCCCGACGCGGAATGCAGCCGAGTCTCCTCCGCGTCAAGCCGGCCCAGCGATCCTGCCCCCTTCAAGGCGGATCGCTGATGTGCCGGCTTTAACCCGCACTTCCGGGTTCCCTAGAAGAGTGCGCATGCGCAGAAGGAGATGCATGCGCACATACTCTCTACGACGTGTCTGATGCTCTTCTGAACATCAGACACGTCATAGAGAAGGCGGGGGGGGGCGGGGGAGAAGCTGCATAATGAACAAACCCGCTTGTGAGTGGGATCATTTAAAAGCGCCCTTGGACTTCATTCTCACCTTCAGGCCAGCAATCCCCCATCTAAATCTTGTTGCCCCTCAGCATGTCCTGTGCTATGACATTTCAGTTTACCTTGATTAATCATTTGTCTCTTTCTCCCATGGACATGTCTGTGGCTTGTCTTCTTCACTTGCCTCCTTCAAATCCCTTCTTCAGTCTGACTCCTTTCAGTTAGTCTTCCAGTGCTCCCTGCATCTTGGATCTTGCTCCAAGTCATCCTCCTCAGATTTTAATAGATAAATAATGAGACGCTCTAACAGATACTCCCTCTCTAGGACAGTTCCACTCCGTCCATATCTTGGTTTCCAGAGAAATAAAGCAAAGCTGTTCAAAATTCACCTCAGCCCCAGGTGATTTATAGCTCATGGAATAATAATCTTGTCTTCCAGGGTGCCCAGTAATTTGGAAGCTTGAAACAGTCCCTTTACATTTTGACCTCTTGCTTCAGGAATCCTCTCTCAGGAGCCTAGAGGCTTCTGCAGCAGTTTTCCTTAGTCTCACAAGGATCCATCTGGCCTTCCTTTCTGAATGTGGATACAAATTTGATCTGCCCTCAGCTCATCTCTTCTGACAAGGCCTTGTTCCAGGCCTGTCCTCCCAGGGCTTACCCTGACGTGGAGGCTGGTCCCTTCACACTATCCTGTGTTCTGTACCTCGAATTAAGTTTTTTAAACAAGTTTTGATTGAATATGAAGCTGTGTGCAGTCAGCATGACACATTGGTTTCTTTATTTTCAGAGCAGGACCCTGATATTACTTTGCTGATGGTCAAGTTTCTGGCTGCAGCTCTTAAAGATTAGAATGTTTTCCTTGAAGAAAAGTTAGTGTATAATACAAGGCACTGACCCATGACTGTATTTATTTATATGATTATTTTATCATAGCTTAGTTGTGTTTTATAATATGTTTTGTAAAGGCCTATGGCTATAACAAATAAACCTATACATATACTTTATAAAGCACCAGGTACATTGCTGTTGCTATATAAATGTTTGCTAATAATAATATACATACACACACTATCCTGTGCTTGCCTGCTTTTCCTGTCTCTCTCTCCCTGTGTCATCCTCTCCTTTATTGACAAGTCTCAGCTCCCTCTTTAATACACCTGGCTACTCTCCTCTGGCCAAGGTCCTGGATATGGCTCTTCAGACACCTACAGGCACTAATTTATCCCAGCTTGCCTCTCCTAAGGCAGGTTTGACCTCTCACACCCCAGTGATTGCCCCCCTCCCCCCGGCCACAGAAGCTACCCAGTGTCTCCAGACTGCAATAAAATGAACACACAAACTTCCTGTTTTCATTTTCCATTCTTTTCCCCTACCACGTTTGTTTACTGTAGACTAGATTGTAAGCCTAGTAATCAGTTATTACAGCAGTTAGCATGTTATTAATAGACAGATGGACAAGCAGACAGAGCTGTAATTTTTCTTTACCTATAGAGTACCATGCACATCTATGGAGCTGGAATAATAAGAATTGCCAAACCTGTAATTCGGGACCCATGGTCACCGCATTTTGTCCATTAGTGGCAACAGGAAAAACACAGCGAACACGGGTCCCTGCCTGTAATGCAATGTATTGCTTCTTGAGTTAGGTAATGGTTGAGGTCATAAGATTGAATTGGCTTGAGATACACATTCTCTTCCAGTTATCTTATCCACTGGCTAAAGATATTAAATAATAATAATAATAATAATAAACAATATAATATCCAAATGTAAAAGTCATATTTGTCCTGGGAAGCAAGTCAGTGTTTTTGATCAAAACAGGAAGAACCACAGTTATTGTTCTAAACAGTCTGTGAAAGTAGATTTCATGCAACATAACTGGAGTCTTTTTTTTTTTAAGGAATGAGGTCTGAAGAGAATACGCAGACTAAATTGTGCTCTTTGGAATAGGTATATCAGACATCCAATACAGCATCTAGGACAGTTGTGGAGGCCTAGCAACCCTAGTTTGGAAACTAACATTATTTTACAGTCTTTCTTCTTTATTGGGACTGACATCCTCTGCTGAAGTAGTGTTGGGAAAGGGGCAGTGGAAGTTTGATTGGAATGCATGATTCTTTGCTAGTTAAGTAAACTGCCTTTCATATCAGTCACACGCAAACCTAACAAAGCAGATCCTGGCCTTACATAATCTGCCACCATATTAGGGATGGTGAAGATAGTAAGCCGTAGAGCTTCAGCTGCACCTGCTTAAGAGTCTTCTGATCTTGACTGCAGAGATCTTTGAGGCTTAATTAAAGGGCTTTAGCAGCCCAGGTGGGGCTGCTAGGGCTAACTGGGGCATATGATAGGATGGGGGGTTGGTCAGGTGACCAAAAGCCCTGCACATTTAAGGCGGGATGGCAGTCTGGCCAATGGGAGATAAAGGAAAGTTAAAGGTGTGGCTTGTTTTCAGGTCCCAGCTGAAAGTGGCTAGAGAGACCTGAGGAACTGGATGTCAAAAAGACTGGCCAGAAGTCTCTAAGTACCAAATTTGGAACTTGCTGGTAGGGAGGCCAGGGACCTACACCATCAGGTACCCACAATACCTCAGGGGAGCCAGTATGCAGTCTGGAGAGGGGATTTACTGGTGACGACAAGGGGAAGAAACCTGTCTGCCCCTAGTTAGAGGAGTGTGACTCAAGGCAAGGTGAACTATTGTGGAACTGGTGGGCTGAATATACTGCATGTGTGGTGGTGTAAGCCAGGCTTGAACATATTTCCCATAGTGCCATCCAAATCTCCACTGAAGAAGAGAAAATACTTTCAGGTACAGCCACCATTGCCACCTCCACTCAATAAACATTTTAGGCCCATGAGGTGACTTGTTGCATTGACTTGCACTCGGTTTGCTCCTGGCTTTGCAGTTCAGTGGCAGCCAGACAAGGTCTGTGCTCGCAGTGTTTGGCATTTCACAATATTTACAGCCCCTCCCCACCCCCAGCTGTGGTTAGACAAATAAAGTGTAATGCTGACTGAAGGCATTTAATCCCCAGCTCTCCAGCCTCCAGAGCAATAACAAGACCTGGGTGGCATTTCCAAGAATGTATCTGGTGGGAGGGGAATGGAAATGGGGGAGAATTAGGATTTATTTTTTATACTGCAGTGTGTGGGGAGGGGTGGATGGGAATACAATCCTGCCTTTTATTGTAGATAAGAGTCTGTGGCTGAGCTGCAGTTTAGTAATCACTGAGTAATTATTGCTATGAATGGAAGGCAGAAGCTTCCACACAACACTGACGTCTCGGTAACCCTTGCTGAAAGAAAACATTTTTTAATACAATAATTGATAAAAAAAATAAAATAAACATGGCCCTGTATGAACTCCAGAGACCTGCGTGAGTGTAAAAAGATATGTCTGCAGTAAAACCCAGCAAATGCGATAGGGGATGTTATCCTAGTTCCAATTCACTTAGAAAAGGAGAACCGGAATTCCTGCTTGTTTATAGAATTTCATGGAACTCGAGGCCAGAGGGACATTCTCATCGGAACACAGACTGTAGGACTCCCCCCCCCCGAATTCCTGCATTGAACCCAGAACTCTTGATGACACATCAAGTTAGTAGTACACTTGTGGCATTCATCAGTTCTTGCCATCCTAATGTGCTCCGCCAAGCCTGTTCTTTTCTCATGCCGATTTTTGCCCACGATACTTACTAAGCCTTTTCATGGACTTTCCTGGAATCCTGCTAGATGACAAATTACAGGCTTCCCCCTCTTCAGTCATATTGTGTTAGTTTTGTGACTGAACTGCTGGGAGAAGGTGGCAGGCTGACAGCCTGGAAGTCTAGAAAGTGGCTGCTGTACTGGTCCTAAATATCAGACACACAAAGTAGTTAGGATGATAGCTTTGCTGGGCCAGAAGTCTTCTTTTTTTATCCATGGAATAGGTGCAGCATAGACACCAACACTGTAGGCATATACCAATCCAACACTGTATTTCAGCCTTGACCTGAAGAGCAGCCCTTTGCTGCCCTAGAGGGACAAGGTGTTTCACTGCCCTTTCTGTCTTTGCTCTCTCATTGGAGGGAATACTATGCAATGGTGTGATACTATACAGTTAGCAAAGACAACTTTGCTAACCTATTTTGCAGAGAAGATCGCTCAGATCCAGAGTAATTTCAACACTGGGTTAGAAGCAGGAAGTGAGGAGCATGAGGTTATGGAGGCACCGTCTGGTCAATCTTTCTGGGAGGAGTTTCAGGAAGTGACACCAGCCGATGCGGTGGATGTCCTGGGGTCTGTTAGGGCCACCAGTTGCGAATTAGATCCGTGCCCGTCCTGGTTGGTGAAAGCCTCCAGGGAGATATTGAGGACGATGCTGGTGAGGGTGGTTAACGTGTCCCTTCGGCAGGGGAGGCTATCATCCCACCTCAAGGAGGCTGTGGTGCGCCCCCTGCTGAAGAAGCCATCTTTGTGGACGAACTTGCCAGCTACCGCCCTGTCTCTAATCTTCCCTTTTTAGGGAAGGTTATTGAACGGGCAGTGGCTTGGCAGCTCCAGGTGCATCTGGACAGTATCGGTTTCCTTAACCCTTTTCAATCTGGGTTCCGCCCCAGCTATGGTACTGAGATGATGTTGGTGGCCTTGGTGGATGATCTCCGGGAGATGGATGCAGGATGTTCGATGGTTTCGACCTTTTTGATCCTGCTAAATCTCTTGGCTGCTTTTGATACCGTGGACCATGGACTGCTGTTGGGACGGCTGTGAGATCTGGGGGGTCTGGGCGGGACGGTCCTTGGATGGTTCCACTCATTCCTTTCGGATAGAAGCCAGCGGGTGGTGCTGGGAGCTGAAATATATAGCCCCCGGGCCTTGACCTGCGGCGTTCCGCAGGGTTCTATTCTGTCGCCACTATTATTTAATGTGTATACGCAGCCCCTGGGGAAGATCTTGAGAGGGTTCGGGTGCGATGTCACCAATAAGCTGATGATACTCAGCTGTACCTCTCGTTTTCAACTGACCCAGGTCTTGCTGTCTCTTTACTTTCCCAATGTTTGGAGGCCGTGGTGGATTGGATGCGGCAGATCAGACTGAAGCTCAATCCCGATAAGGTGATGGTGGTGGAGGTGATGGTGATGGTGGTGGGAGGGGTGAGGGAGGTGCTGGCCCGCCTGTGGCTCTTCAGGTTCAGAGTTTGGGGGTGGTTTTGGATTCGGGCCTCCGTCTGGATCGGCAGGTGGAGGCGGTGGCTAAAGCCGCCTTCCGCCAGCTGTATCTGGTACGGAGGCTTCGGCCATACATCTCCGGGCCTGATCTGGCCACTCTCATCCATGCCTTTATCACCTCGAGGCTAGACTACTGCAACGCACTCTATGTGGGGCTTCCCTTGTTTCTGGTTCGGAGGCTGCAGCTAGTGCAGAATGTGGTGGCCCGTCTCCTTACGGGGACGGGGCGGCGTGAGCACATAACACCGGTGCTCCATGCTTTGCGCTGGCTGCCTATAGCGTACCAAGCCAGATTCAAGGTGTTAGTACTGATCTATAAAGTCCTGGGCCAATATTGGATTCTGGAGGATTCAATTACTCTCTTGCCTCGCCAAGGGAAGGATTCCAACTTAAATGCAAATAGATAAACATTAGTTAAACTGTTAGCCAAATTAGATCTATATCTATTGAATGGGCAGGGATGGGACGATTATCTTGGTAATTTCACTTATTTCTCCAGTAGAGGATGTAGCACACTAGATTATATGGCTATTTCTGCTAACATTTTCCCTGTAATTGTAAATTTTGAGGTGCTGGCTTGGGCAGGTGGCGACCATCTACCCCTAGCCCTCTTATTAGAGGCCCCAGGTTTTGCCATTACGGGAGTAGCAGCGGCCGGAGTTTTGTCACCCCAAGAGTCTAGTGGTCAAATTAGGAAAAGATGGAGTAAGGATTTGGAGTCCGAAATACTATCTTCCCTTCATTCCTTGAAGGGGATGAATTTGGCAAGCAGTATAGAGTCTGCTGACTCCCAGGCTGGGTGTTTGAGCGCGTATCACCAGTTGATGGAGTGGCTGACACCCCAATTAACTATGGAAGGAGGTGCTAGAGTGCCCCCTGGGGTGGGGAGAGATACA
This sequence comes from Sphenodon punctatus, assembly GCA_003113815.1. Classification (NCBI taxonomy): domain Eukaryota; kingdom Metazoa; phylum Chordata; class Lepidosauria; order Sphenodontia; family Sphenodontidae; genus Sphenodon; species Sphenodon punctatus. Next base: position 598,802 of record QEPC01000541.1, read on the forward strand.
CCGACTCATGGTATGATAGGGAATGTAGAGTAGTTCGGGCTAAAGTAAGATGCCTATATAGGCGTTTTAGGATTACAAACAGGATGGACTTGTTAGATTAACTGACCGAGACTCACCGATATTATAAGACCATAATGAGGACTAAAAAAGAAGAGCATATTAGGTTGGCCTGGGAGGAGCTGGATAGGGCGGCTCGAGATACAAACTCCTTTAAATTTTGGAAGATAGTGAGGGGGATTAGGTGGGATGTGGGGGAGGGGATGAGTGCCAAAGGTAGGATGGTGGTTACGGAAAAGACTTGGATACATCATTATGCCTTGCTGTTTACTGACTCGACCCCCCCTACTCCCATTTGTGAAGTTTTGGAAACTTCCCCCCAGTGGGCACCGGTCTCACCAGAGGAAGTGAGAGAATTAATAGGTACGTTGAAAGGAGGGAAGGCTCCAGGGATCGATTTTCTCCCTGTTGAGTTGTTGAAGGTGGATGTGACTGGTGGGCTCCGGTGCTGGCTTCCTTGTTTTCAGCAATAAATGAGACTGGGACTATCCCAAATGACTGGGAAACGGCAATAGTTGTCCCTATATTTAAAAAAGGATGCCCCACGTTACCGGGAAATTACAGGCCAATCAGTCTCCTAAATGTGATTAGTAAGCTTTATGCAAAATATTTACTGGTGAGATTAAACGGCTGGCTTATGGAGCAAAATATTATAGCAAAAGAGCAGATTGGGTTTAGGAGAGGATGTTCTACCCAGGATCATTGTTTTGTATTAAACCACCTGATCCAAAAATACAGGCTTGTTCGGAAGCCTTTATATGCGGCTTTTATTGACCTTCGTGCTGCTTTTGACTTGATCCCACGGGATCGCCTATGGCAAAAATTATATGTTTTAGGAGTGGACCGTCATCTTTTGCTCCTCATTAGGAGCCTGCATCAGAATACCTCTACGAGAGTTTGGCTAAACTATCAGGGCGCCCTGTCGGGTAAAATAGCAACAGGGAGGGGAGTAAAGCAAGGGTGTGTCCTGGCTCCATATCTGTTCAATGTATATGTGAACGATGTGGTCCAGGCACTCTCCGTCCCCCATTGTCACCCACCCCAAATAGCCGGCACAATTGTGCCGTGTTTGCTTTATGCAGACAATACGGTCCTCCTTGCTCATACGCAGGTAGGGCTAAGGCATTCGTCAGGGATTTTTTGGGGTTACTGCAGGGACAACTACCTAGAGATAAATTATGATAAGACCAAGGTGGTTGTCTTTTCGGGGAAAAAGCCGGTTCATAAGTGGAGGATGGGGGGGAAGAGAGATTTGCCAGGTTAAAACTTACAAGTATCTTGGCTTGTTGTTTCAAGCCAATGGAGGCTGGGTAATACAGATGCAGACGGTGCTGCAAAAAGCCAAGCAGAACAGAAAGGCTTTGTTATCCTTTTTCAGACTGCGGGGTGGCCATCTGATTTGTCCAGCACTAAGGATCTTCTCCTTAAAATGTCTTCCCTCTCTGCTATTTGGGGCTCATTTTGGGGCCCTAGGGAAAGAGAAAGGTCTGGAAAGGGTCCAAGCTGGATTTATTCATTCTTTATTGGCTGCCCACCCCACCCCACCCGGGATTAATTCCTCGGTGCTTTGTATGGAATGTGGTCTTTCATCTGTACTGGAGAAGATTTGGGCTGCAACACTAAGTTATTGGCTTAGGTTGCTGTATGGGATGTCTGCACCCTTGGCTGTTTTGGTCGTGAGAGAAGGACTCCAAAATGGCTGGCTTATAGCAATCAATCAGAAGATAGGGGAGTTGGGGTTTTGCCCAGCCTCCCTCACCTCCCTGGGCTACAGTGCAGCCAAAACATTGGTGTTGAGGAGACTGATGGATGTAGCCCGGCAAGATCGGAAGTCAGCTATTGGAGACCAGAGGTCCCAGGTCCTATACTTACAATGGGCAAATGAGGCAGCCACTCTGTCCTAATATTTGGACCAGGGGCTGTCTTTACAGGACAGAAGGTTATTTTTGCTGGCAAGGACAAATTATTTCCCCCAAGCCATTGTTGAGGGGAGATATAAAGGGATCCCGCTCGCCCAAAGGCTATGTAAATGTCATTTAAAGGTTGTCGAGTCTCTGGCACACATGTTCTTGGACTGTCCCATCCATGAGATTGCGCGGGTGAAGTTTATCTCCCCGGTAGTCACTCCCTTTCCAGGTAGACCCCCACATTTTTATGTGAGACTACTCCTGGGGGGCAGTTCCCCAGAGGTGACCCTAGCGGTGGTCTGTTTCTTGCGTATGGTTACCTTTTGTAATAATTGATTGCTGTGGGGGGCTGGTCCTCCCTTACAGCATAGCCAGAGGTGTATTTAACAAGTTGGTGGAATTACTTTTTAATTTTATTATTTTTGCAAGTGCTAAACATTTGATGGTTTTATGGATTATTTTAAATTGTATACTTTTTGTTTGTTTGTATTTTTCCTTTGTATTTCTTTATTTATGCCCTGCAATGACCTTGGTCATGCAGAAATAAACAATATCATTTCAAACAATACCATATAAAGCCCTGCACGGTCTGGGCCCCCTTGGGGACCACCTTGCCCTCCGCACCTCAGAGCGATCCCTGCGGTCCACTGGGGGCACCTTTTTGGAGGTCCCACATGTAAAGCGGGGGGCCACGATGGAGAGGGCGTTCTCGGTGGCCAGGCCGAGGCTCTGGAATTCCCTCCCGGAGGAGGATCACCTGACCCCAGGCCTTTTTGCCTTTTGACGTGTGTGCAAGACTTGGCTGTTCGCCTGGGCCGTCGGAGGGAAGGGTGAGAGGGTGGAGAAGGTGGTTGGTTTTAGTGATGTTTATAAATTGTTGTGGGTTTGGGTTTTTATTGTTGTTGATTTTATTATTATTGTGTTTTTATAATATTGTAAGCCACCCCGAGATTCTGTTGGCATGAGGCAGCGGCTAGGCTAATAAATGTAATGAAATAAATAAAATAAATTAGGGGAAACTAAACTGGTGCAGCTTAGCAGGGCTCCACTTTAAACAAACATCCCTTTTCCATGAGCCCCCAAAGCTCTGGCCCTGCTCTCATTCCTATTCACATCCCTTCTCTCATTCTCTACTGCCTTGAGGCTTTCCATCTGATCTGTTTACCTTTATGCTGGGCCTTAGTTCCATGTCTTTGACATTTAACCAAGTTCTGAGATGCATAGTGCTTTCCTGGAGTAAACAGCTCTGGCATATGTGAAATGTGCCAGCACAAGAGCAGTCGCTCACAGCACTGTCCAAATGACCTCCCAAAAGTCAAGGAAGAATCAGGGATTTCTACAGGGCATGAACCAAAGCATGTGGAACATAAAAAGTGCTGTACTGGGTCAGGCCAATGGCCTGTCGAGCCGAGCACCCTGTCTCCGATAGTGGCCACCTTCAGCCACTTCAGAGAGGTACACGGCAGGTCATAATGGAATGATCCATCCCCTGCTATTTATTCCCAGCTCCTGACAGTTAGATTACATCCCCCAGCCAGCCATTTATGGATCTGTCCTCCAAGAACTTATCCGATACTTGTTTAAACTCAAATGTGAAAATGCAAACCTACTAGTAGTAATTTGTAACCTAACGTTGGCATCTGGCACTGTACCTGAGGACTGGAGGGTGGCAAATGTAACCCCAGTATTTAAAAAGTGATCCAGAGGTGATCCTGGAAACTACAGCTTGACGTCTGTGCCGGGCAAAATGGTGGAAACTATCATTAAGAACAGAATCACTGAGCATATTGATAAACATGGCTTAATGGCAAAGAGTCAGCATGGATTTAGCAAAGGGCAGTCATGCCTCACCAATCTCTTGGAATTCTTTGAGGGCGTAAACAAGCATGTGGACTGGGGAGACCCAGCAGATATAGTGTACCTGGATTTCCAGAAAGCTTTTGATAAGGTCCCACATAAACGACTCTTGAGAAAATTAAAAAGTCATGGGATAGGAGGTAGTGCTTTACTATGGATTGGTAACTGGTTAAAGGATAGGAAGCAAAGAGTGGGTCTAAAATGGCCAGTTTTCACAATGGAGGGATGTAAAAAGTGGTGTGCCCCAAGGATCTGTACTGGGACCAGTTCTTTTCAATGTATTCATTAATGATCTG
>QEPC01000541.1:603302-623932 GCA_003113815.1 Sphenodon punctatus
AGGAATTATTTGCAAGGGACTAGAGAATAAAACTGAGGATGTCATAATGCCTCTATACAAATCAATGGTGCGACTGCACCTTGAATATTGTGTGCAGTTCTGGTCACCCCATCTCAAAAAAGACATAGCGGAACTAGAAAAGGTACAGAGAAGGGCAACAAAAATGATCCAGGGTATGGAACAGCACCCGTATGAGGAGAGACTTGATAGGTTGGGGCTCTTCAGCTTGGCTGAGAGGAGATATGATAGAGGTCTATAAAATCATGAGTGGGGTGGAACTTGTAAACAGAGAACGGTTATTTGCCCTCTCAATTAGTACTAAAACTAGGGAACATTCCATGAAACTCACAGGTGGCAGAGTAAAAACAGACAAAAGAAAGTATTTTTTCACTCACCGTACAATTAGGTTGTGGAATTTACTGTCAGAGGAGGTGGTCAAGTCCAGCGGTATACTGAGTTTAAAAGAGGTTTGGACAAGTTTCTGGAAGATAGTTCCATTAGTAACTATTAGCCAGATAGGATTGGGGAACAAAACCCTTTACTGTTGGGAGCCTGGGGATGACCCACAGAGAATGAATAGCATGGTGACCTGTTGGGTGCTTCTTCCAGGCCCCTGTGATTGGCCACTGTCCGAGACAGGATGCTAGGCTCAATGGACCATTGGTCTGACCCAGTATGGCACTTTTTATGTTCTTAAACCCAGGTATTTAAAGCCAGTTTTATTAACTTTAACAACATTCCCTGGCAACAAGTTCCACAAGCTAATTGTGCATTAAGTGAAAATGACATCCTTTTGTTTGTTTTTAACCTGCTACCAGTTAGTTTCATAGGCCACTTGTTCACATTAAGAGATACAGCGGGGAAACTCCCGGCTGCCTAACTCATGAGTAGCTCTGTACATGGGCAAGGGCGGGATTATGCGTCATCAGATGCATCCCGCAGCGATTTCTTTGATAGATGACTGGGCTGAAAAACCAGCTCTGTCATCCGCCAGAGAAATCACTGTGGGACATGCCTGGTGATGCTTTCACCCCCATGCCCACTGTCAGAGCTACTTGTGAGTTTGGCTGCCGGACGTTTCCCCGCTGTATCTTTGTAACATGGGCAACTGACCCATAGAGTGTCCCCCTAGTACTTGTGGTGTTGAGAGGGTAAATAACTGCTCCCTATTTACTTGTTCCACACCACTCATGATTTTGTAAACTTCTAGACAAGTGAGAGGAGATGAGGGGAACAAAGGGAGAGACAAGGATACATTCCTGAAGTTGAGAAGTTGCAGATGCACATGTTTCACTTAGTTACAGGAAAAGGGGGAAACCTAAGTGAAGAATGGAAGAGTTTATGAGGATGAGGAGCTAGGGATAGCCTGACAAGTGTCGTCATTCAATTAAACACCAGTCCCACTACATATCCCTGGGGAACCCTGCTATTTACTTCTCTTCATCGTGAAAACTGACCATTTAGAAATTGTTGTTGTTATTATTTATTATTATTTTATTTATATAGTGCTAGCAGTGTACCTGGCACTCTACAATCAGTAGTTATAGACAAGTCCCTACCCCAAAAGACTTCCAATCTAAGAGAGACAAGGAAGAGGGAGACGAGGGAGAGGTGAACATCAGGAGAGACAAAGATCCATTCATGAGGTTGAACAAATGCAGGCGCATGTGCTTAACTTAGATATAGGGAAGAGATTCTGAGTGAGGGAGGGATGAGGAATTTCAATCATGACTAGGGAAGCCTGATGGAAGAAGTAGGTTTTCAGGAGGGATTTGAAAGTTGGGAGGGAGCAGAGCGAATGTATCCAGGGAGGGAGTCCACGCATGGGGGGGTGGGGCAGCAAGAGAGAAGGGGCGAAGATGTTTAGAGGAGCAGGGGAATCACAAGTAGGTGAGGGTGGAGGCAGAGGAGGAGCACAGGAATGTGATGGGATACAAGAGCAGAGAAATATGGGGGAGCAAGGCCATGAAGAGCCTTGAAGGTGAAGACTGGAATGTTGTGCTGAATATGTTCCCGTAGAGGGAATCAGTGTAGGGTGGAGAGGAGGGGCTAAAGGTGGTCAAAATGGCGGGCAAGGTGAATGACTTTGGCAGCAGAGTACTGAACAGAGACGAGGGGAGCAAGATCAGAGCAAGGGGGACCAGTAAGGAGGAAGTTAAAGTAGTCAAGACGAGAGATGACTAGAGCGTGGACTAGTGTGTTTGCAGTCACAACAGTAAGGCAGGGTGGATTTTAGCAATATTATACAGGGGAAGGCGGCAGGATTTGGCAACAGCCCAGATCTCAGGTGTAAAGGAGAGAGAGGAGTCAAAAATGAATCCCAGCCTATGTGCCTGAGGGACAGGCTGGATGGTGACACCGTCATGGAAACTGAGAGGGGAGTAGGAACTGAGAGGGAGAAGGGGAGAAGTCCTACCCTTTTTTCCTATCCTTTAAGTTACCAATCCATGACAGGACACTTTTCCTCTTATCCCATAACAAAAATATGTAGTTAAGTCTTGCATGAGGGACTTTGCAAAATGCTTTCTGAAAGCCCCAATATACACAATATTGAGTGTTGACCAGATTAACTAGCTCGCAGGACCCCTGTCACTAGAGACTGCCAGCTTTACTTGGCTAGTCTCACCCCCCCACTCCTGACTCACCAAGAAGATGGCTCAAGCTTTTCTGCAGCGCCTTAAGGTAAAGCTCGAGCCCCTCATCGGACAAGTGGACCCCGTCGGGCCAGAATAGCTCCGGCCTCGAGAACCTAATCTCTGGGTGTTTGATTGTGTGCCCTCCCAGATAGGTCACCAATTTGGCCACCTCTTTGTTCACCTTCCATCTGGCCTTATTCACCTTACTCGGGTGCACGGCATCTCTCCATCTAATCCTCTCAAGCATGTCAGACCACACCAACCTTGTATTTGGGAAAGCTCGCTTTGCCTCCAGTAGGTCCCTCTTTATGCTGGTGACCAGGTGAAAACCTGTTTCCACCGGTAGGTTGTTTTCCACCAAATGTACCACCATTATGTCTGGATGCGCCGCCTTCGCCAGCGCGTGGATCACCAGCAGGAATTGAACCCATCTCATCCTGCTTCTTCCTTTCCATGTCACCTCTGCCAAGTGCCCCAGGCCCAGCTGGGTTCCCCAGTACAAGCGTCCCGCTCGCTTCCCGGCCCAGTAAACCATACTGTGGCCCACAATCACAACTCTCTTCTGCTGTGCAAGCAGTTCCTGTCCTGTGAGAGACAAACATTGGTTAACCATTGCCATTGATGTTTTGCCACCATAGTGTGTCTGTTGGACTACCCCCACCCATTATAACTAAACCTTGTGCATGTAAGAGCAGAAGGTACTGGACCTCCACCGACCAATCGCCTTTATCTGTTGCTCAGATAAACCCGCTGCTGCCGCACAACTTGCTGCCCCGATCCTAAATGAGTGGGAACCGAATAAGTGCGGTGACAAAAAATTTTTAGTGCCTTACGGAGCACTGCTGAGAATTGATACCTGGTGACCCATGACCCGTTACTGTGAACAAACAGCTGGCCCAGCCAACTGGGACGCAGCTCCAAGTAGGTCTCCAGAGCTGTCACTGGGCACAGGTGACCTTTGGCAATTCTCGTCGTCTTAACCATCTGCCCTTGTTGCCGTTGAGCTGTCTTTGACCTTTTAAGTAATACTGCCAAGCCTTCCACACCCACCTGAAAGTTGTCTATGCTGACCACTATTCCCCCGTAATCTTGCTGACTCGAAATGCCCCCCAAAACACGATCTTAAACAGGCTATCAAACATTATGGACTCAAAACGCGAAAAACAAACCTCAGGTAGCTGCCAGCATATCTCCTTTAAGATTGCTGGTGTAACAGGCCGCCTGGTGTCGGCTCCCCTTGGGAACTCCCTCTGCCAGCCTTCTAACATCTTCCTGACTAAGAAACCCCCACTAGGGGCTGGAAAACCTGCCAGCCTATTATAGAGGGCTAAAGCAGCCAATTTTCTGGATATTGTCCCAGGTGCCAGTTCCCTTCTTTTTAAACTAATGGCAAACTGGATTGACTGTCTCTGTGATTGGGAATTGAGTCCCCCATCCCTTCTCTTCCCAAAAGTTTTGGAATTCGCCCAAAGCTTGTGAGTAGGCCGATCTTGTGCGGGGCGCCAGGGACCCCTGCACTGCCTGGAACATCTCTACCGTCCAATGCTCCAGATCCCCTGAGGGAGTTCTTCCGGTTCCTTTCTGGCCTTTGGCGCCAGCTGTCTGAATTGCTCCATCTGTTGGCAAGAGAGTGCATCAGCTATCCCATTGTTAACGCCCAGGACATGCCTGGCCATGAATAATATGTTCCTGCCAAGGCACAGCCGGATGAATGCTCTCACCAACCCCATCACCCTCTTGGAATGGGAAGACATTGAATTCAGCACATGTACCACCGCGAGATTATCGCACCAAAACAATATTGTCTTGTTTGCGAACTCCCTTTCCCACAAATGGACTGCTAGTACAATGGGGAAAAGCTCTATGAATGTAAGATCCACTGTTATCCCTCCCTGCACCCACTGCACTGGCCATGGTGCCGCGCACCATCGGCCAGCCCAGTAGAGTCCGAAACCCAACGATCCGGCTGAATCCGACTGGACCTGGAGCCCTGCCTCCAATAGCCACCTCTGATGCCATATGCTAATGCCGCTGAAGTTGTGGAGGAAGTGGTGCCAAATCCTCAAATCCTCCTTCATTTCTGATGTGATCCTAACATGGCAGTGCGCCGGTCGAGTGGTACCCACCCTCTCATAGAGTCGTGACAAAAATGCCCGGCCCAGCGCCACTACCCTCCATGCGAAATTGAGACTACTCAATAATGCCTGCAGCTGCCGGACTGTAACCTTTGAGTGCAGGGAGTTGTAACAACTAGGGTTGTTAATTTATCCACCGGTAGGCGCGACACCTGCTCGATGGCATCCAGTTTAATCCCCCAAAATGTCAAAACCATCACTGGGCCAACAGTCTTTTCTGGGGCCAGGGGACCGCTAGCTCCATGGCCATCTCTTGAAAACTTTCCAAGGCCCTCTCACAATCTCCCGATCCTGCCCCCCCTAAAAAAAGGAAATCATCGATATAATGAATAATATATCAAGATTGCGTTCTCTGGCGCACCAGCCATTCCAGCAGGGAGCTGAAACGCTCAAAGGCTGAACAAGATATCGAGCATCCCATGGGCATCGCCTTGTCGTAGTAATAACAGCCTCTGAACTGGAACCCAAGTAGCCGGAAGCTCCCGGGGTGAACTGGCAGCAGGCGAAATGCCAATTTGATATCGCACTTTGCCAGCAGCGCCCCCCTACCGCATTCCCGGGCCATCTCTATTGCCGTGTCCAGGAATGCGTAGTGGACAGAGCACAGCTCCGGTGGAATCGTGTCATTCACGGACCGCCCCTTGGGGTAGGAGAGGTGGTAGATGAGGCGAAACTCCCCCACCTGCTTCTTGGGTACTATACCCAATGGGGACACATGGAGGTCAGGGAAAGGACAGCTCGTGAAAGGGCCCACGAGCCGTCCCTCCACAAGCTCCTTCTGAAGCTTGGCGGCCACCAAGTCTTCCTTCCCGCTAACCAATTGAAGGTTCTTCACCCAACTTCTCACCCACTCAAATTTAGCCGAGATGATGAACCCTTCCTTAAATCCTGAGACTACATACTCCAGCTCGCCCTCCATTGGGCAACCTTTCAGCGCACGTGCCAGTGTCCTATGGGGACACTGGGGTTGGGACCCTTACCTCCCCCCTGTGGTTGGGGGTCCCCTGCTGCTGGTTTCCCTTGCAATCGACCTCTGGGGGACGAGCACATCCTGCTGCACTGAAAACCTGCGTGTCCCCACCCCCACACACAATGGGAACAAGCATGCCTGAAGCGGCACAGGGAGTGGGCGCAACCCCCGACCCGTTGAAATCCCAACAGGTTCCTCCCTTCTGGTTACTACGGCGCCCACCTGACTGAAAGGGGTCGTTCATTGGGGCCACTCCCCCCCTCGATAAGGTGTGACCGCTATCGGTCCTGTGCATACCCGCCACATTGGCCATACATTCTAGCCAAAGGTTTTGGGCGTATATGTCCCACCTAAGCCCAGGGGTGATCGCTGCTCTTTTCCTAAATCCCTCATCATAGCAGAGCCATGCCCCCGGGTTGCCGGTGTCATAGGCCCTGCGCACGATGTCCTGGTATTTGATTAATTCTGAAGCCCTGTCAGATGTCGCCTGTACCATGACCCTGATCAATACCGAGAAGGCGGCCGACCAGTTGGCCCAGTTTCTGTCCACTTTCAGGTGCTTGAAACGCTCCTTTTCTTTCTCTTTCTCGGTAGCGTTGGGGTCGGGCATGGGCTCCATATATAGCAGGGAAAAGACGTCGACGTATTCTCCCCTCCAGATCTTGTCCCGGGTGTGCTGTGCCAGGTGCGCGCCAACTGGCGCACCCACAGCCGCCCAGGTTCCCGGCTCCGCTCGGACTGAAGCTCCCTGCGTGACTCTGGAGTGGCACATAGAGCACTCCCCGCCTATCTGACTTCTCTGGCTGAGCCCTGCTCTAGCTGAGCCCTGCCCCTGGCTCTGAGACCAGGCGGGGGGCCTCCGAGACACACACACACCCGGGCTCTTGGCCCGACCATGGGACCCAGGATCCCACCCAGCCCAGACATCTCTGCACTGCCGAGCCTAACTGTGTAGGTTGCTCCTTGACCCCAGTGCACCCACATTGGCAAGGGTTGCATTGCTGGAACCTACCTGGGCTTTCAAGACTGGTGCTTGCGCCCCCAGTCACTGGCGGGTCAATGGCTGCTTGTCCTGGGACCTTGCTCCGCCTGTACTCCGACGTAGCGGCCGTCACTTGTTCCTCTCTCCTTCCTCGCTCGGGGGTGCCTGCCCAACTGCCTTGGCCGGACGACCTTCCGCCAGCTCCGCTACTCTTCCTTTGAGAGCCGCGAATCGACCCATGAAAACGTTTAGGGTCTCGAGGACCGCCACCAGTTGATCCCCTCGGGCTCGATGGGTGGGTGGTTCGTCCTCCTCATCCCTAGGGTGCGACAATTGGTGCCTTCCCCCCCGCCTGGGCAGAGAGGGAGGCCTTGCCGGGGGTTGCCCGGCCTGCACCGCAGGGGCCTGGCTGCCCGCACTTGTGTGCAACCTCCCTCTGGGGGATGGTTGACCTGCAGGGGCTGCGTCCCTTGTGGGCCCTATCCCTTCCCTAAACTGGGCCGGCGGTTGGAGCGCTCGTGTGCTAGCCCTAACCCCAGCCCTGGGCACTCCTCCCTGCTCGGTGCCGGCGTCCACCTGGCTCCTGCTCGTGGTCTCTATACCTGCAGTTTCACCTTAGACTGGTCCCTCCTGAGCCTCTGTGATTTCCTGACCCTGTGCCTGCACCCTGACATACTCTTCAATTGGAGAGCACCCTCCAGCGGGCCCCCCCTTTCCTGCATCTCCCCAGCACAGCTACCCTGCTCACCACCGGCTAAGGGTGGTGTCAGGCAGCCGCCTGGAGGGCGTAAGGGACCGACCCCCCGAGCACCCCGATAGGGAGGGGGAGCCCCGCAGCAATTCCCTCACCTGTTCGGCGGCGCAGCCAACAGCCAGCGGCAGCACCGCCCAAACCCGGAAGTCCAGGGAGGAGCCCGGCGGGAGAGGGAGGAGCCACGCCCCCGCCTGGCCCCGGCACTACAGAGAACAGGCGTTCAGAGACGCCGACGCCCGCCGAGCTGGACACGCCCCCGGCAGCGGGGCTCCGTCGCTCGGCACGTCTGCGCCTCCGCCCTTCACTCCAGGCTACTTAAGCACGCCCCAGCAGGGCCTCCACGCTGGTGAACGGTGCTCTGCCTGTGAGACCGGCCCCCCTCTTGTCCTTACCCGGTGTGAAGGATTGTGACTTGGAGTTTGGTATTGTGAGAGCGAGAGAGTGTGACTGCTTGGTGACTGAGTGTGTGCGTGTGGAAGCGAACCGACTGGAGCAGGTGAGTGCCTCCTTATTGCCCCACTGCGGGTGCCCCTGGGCCTGGGGAGCGGAAGCCCTATCCCTACCTACCTCTCTCTCCCCAGGGTTCTCACTCCCTGTTCCGCACCAACCTTCCTCCCCCCTTGTACCCCCTTCCTGGGACCCCGAGTGACTGTGGCCCGAGGAACGGACCAAGGCTTGCGCTATACCCAGATACCCGATGATGAGCTAGGCCTGGTATTTTTTCGATCCATAAGGCCCTATAAGACCCTGAGGGTAGTTTTCCAGGCACTGCCTTGTGTTCCGGATTCCGCAAACGGGCGGCTCTGTGTGCCTAACCCCCCTACCTTCCTCCCTTTCCCTTGTGAGGTATTCTCCCAACCTCACAGGTGGTGAGCACCGGCTAAGCTGTTCAGAACCCCCTCACACCCGCACATCCGTGCCTGGAGAGACTCCAACACCTCCTCAACTCGCTTCACTAGGGCCTTTTTGGCTGGGCCCTTTCCTTTTCTACCTCCGCTACCCTTTGCCATATTGCTCACAATTTGGGTCCCTCCTTGCCTCGTTGTAGGGTCCCTTGAAGTCCCCCCGACCTGGTGATCTACTGGAAAATGAAGGGGAGGTGGAGCGTGGCTACACGCTCCTACAGAGCTCTGGTCCCTTAGATGCGGGGCCTCCTCTCTCCCCTTCGTGATGTTGCCCCGAGGTGCAGGAGGCCCTCCCCTTGCAAGACAGGCGATCAGACAGCACTCCCCACTACGAGTGCCCTTGCCCCCCCCTTTTTTTTTTTACCCCCATGAATGGACTACTCTAAGTTCGCACCCCACCCTTTTTAAGAGTGACCTGGGGCGGGGAGCCCCTGCCACCACACACCCGTTTCCGCACCCCCGCCTGCCATGGGCCTCCGCTAGCTGCAGGGGAAGGGACTCCCCTGTTGGGGGCGGAGGGGGATGATCCCCTGTCTCACCCCCGGTTGATGCTGGTTTGCGGCAACAGTTGCTTTACACTCATGGGGGGGGGGTGAGGCCCCTGCAATCCCCTGCACCGGTCAGAACTATGCAGCTTGTGGGAGCCTCAAGTAGGGGGCGGGGGATACCTCCAGTGCTCCCCAAGTGGGCGAGCTATGCTGCTGGTGCTGCTGCGCCGACAACCACCACCTCTCCCGGGCCCCCTCCTGCTGCTGCTGGCTCCCGCTGCACCCTTCCAGCCGGGAGCCTCGAACACGCTGCTTCTCTGATGCTGTCCAGGCACGGAATGGCGGGATCTGGGCCTGGGGCTAAGATGGCGGCCGTGAGCTCCCGCTCATTGCGAGAACTCGCTTTGCGCCGTGTGTCCTTGTGCCATGCGCCCCACCCCCCACCCTACACGTGCCCTCTTCTCGGCCCAAAGGGAGGGAGAGGGACAACAGCCGCCGCCCCTGAGCCTCTCCCCGTGCCAAGGAGGCCCAATAGGGTGACGAACATTCTCACAACTGGTCCTTTTAGTTTCCTTCTCATTAGCTTCCTCATTTTTGCATAGCTCCCCTCTTCAAAGGGTCTTTAAAAACTACCACTATTGTGGTAGTTTTATTTGGTACTCTTCCCCTTGTATGCTGAATTTAATTATATTTGCTATGACCAGATGGCTCCACTACCACTACCCCTTGCAACACATCCTGTGCTCCACTTAGGACTACATAAAAAGTCACTTCTATCATGAGGTCTAGGACTAGCTGCACCAGTCATTTTATGGCATCTAAGATCTGACTGTGTTTCAAATATTCAGTTCTTTGGGAGAGTTTATTTATTATTTTAGAAATGTTTTGTGCAGTGTGTGTGATGGGTTTGGGGGGCGAACTATGAAGTAAAGACTCTCTTGGAAACTTGGAACCCAGCTAGCCTTCCACTGCTGGCTGAGAACGAACTCAAGTGCATGGACTATTTTAGCGGGTAAGATTTAACTAGGGATGCACGCAGTTCAGACTACGAATGTGTTATTTACTTTTGTTTATTAGCCACTCTGTGTCCAACTTATCTTTGCTTATGTAATCAATAAACTTTCTTCTTTATTAAGAAGTGTTTGCTGTGGTCTGCACATTGGGGGAACACGATCTGAGGATCTTGAACCCTCAAGCTCTTGCGAACCCAGAGAGAGAAAGAGTCTATGAACGGGAAGTTTCTGGGAGTTTGGGGGACAACAGTATTGTCCCCTTTGCAGGACTGAATCAGCCAGAGAGAGAACTGGTTCAGGTGGGCTGCAAGTGAGGGAAATTGAGTCACCCAACCCAGGAAAGTGGAGTGTTGGACACCCAAATTTGTGACAGTGGCACCTAACGAGAAGGGTTATGCTCAGACTTGTGTACCAATGTGTAGAATAGCATAGGAGGAAAGCCAAGAGTGGGATCCTCTGAGGGGAGTAAATCTTAAACCTGGAGAGAGTGAGTTGCCCATGCTTCTGGAACTCAACTCTGAGGGTGGAATAAGCAAATCTTTAGCTACCATGGAGTAAGGGGACTAAATGGAACCCAGGCCCTGAACTCTAGGAGGCCCTTTGTAAGTGGCTTAAACACTGCTAGGAAATTTTCAGAGTGGATAGGGGAAGGCGTGAGGCCAACACTCTGCCCTTGCCCACTGAACATTTTCTGTCAGCGCTCAGGCCTCTCACAAAAGGTGAAAACAGACATGACATTAACTCCATTTTAACACCGCTTTAACATTTTTAATGCATGTGGTAGGGCTGTATTGGTGCACTATGCAGCCGTGCAACATGCATAAGAAATGTTAAAGCGCTGTTAAAGTGAAGTTAGCATCGTTTCTGTTTTCACCCAAAGGAGAAAATTTTGAGAGTGGATGGGGGTAGAATCTGGGACATAGTGTGCATATATGCATTTCTACATGCATGTGGGCCCCAGTGTGGCTGCATCTGCTGCACCTGTATTATAACTACCACCCTGGGTGGAATGTTGGCCTCCCCTGTCCACTCTTAAAATCTCCTTCTGGTGGAGTTTCCAAAGGGCAAGGGCTCACTGGGAGCCAGGACAGTGTCTCCACCTGTGGGGGTGGGAGCCAAGGTTGGCCAGGAGAGCCCTTGGAAAGGGTCACCACCTAGGAAGACTCCACACCCTTGCCCTTGGGAGGGACAAAATTGGATACGAGCCCAGGCCCACCACAGCCTTGCTGCACTACTGGTAAATACATATATTTGTGGACGTGTGAAAAATATTGTCTTCGAAAAGGCTGATGAATTCAGCTTTGGAGATCTTATCCTATTTCTATGCATTTTTGTTGGCCTGCACTCTAATACTGCACTCAACATATGTGATCAACTAGTTCTTACTGTGATTTTTCAAAGCTTCCTATAGCATGCTGGGCTTCCTAATGATATTAATTATGCTCCTTAAATAGAAGTCATTAGCATATGCAAACACTTCCTTTCTGTTATGTTTTAGTTGTGAGCACTCCCTGGGTTTGAGTGATTTTGTAATGGGAAAACAACAATCAATGTGTTTATAAATTATATAAATAAAAAAAGCAATTTGGGTGTTTCTAATATGCCTCAGACAGTTTGTAAAGCTATTTTAAAAGCATGTTGTTTTGTTGTTTTCAGTCTTCTTACTTTCAGAAAGCTCCTGGCTATGATGATACAGTTTATGCTGCTTGTTTGACTGTAAGAATCCTGCTGTGATATCCAAATTATGACATTTCAAATCAAATCTTTTCTTCTCTAAGGATTTAAATTAGTTTCATATCTGCATGTGATTTACTACTTGGAGGCTGACCGAGATATCTGTATAAATTTAATCTTTAGCTCTCACGGCTGCTGCTGCTGATAATAATACCATGTCTTAATAAAATCAGGCTTGGCTGTCTGTCACAGCTGTGTGCCAGGAAGAAAAAGAAATTGAGTGTGTGCAAACCTCACTGTTTGCCTCTGGCATCTAGGATGCCCCTACCTGAATAAAGTCTGTCAGTTCCACTTAACTGTGGCTGATTCTCCTCACAGTAGCATCTCTATATTAAAACTTCTTACTTAAAAGGGAACAGAAGATGTGTTTGACCTCGCTGCAAGTAAGCCACCTTTTATGATGAGCAGGAACCTGTGTTCACTGTGTTTTCTCCATTTGCAACAATGGGTAAAATGCAGTGAGTGCTGGTTCCTGGTTATGAGCTAGAATAACTTCTCCTTGCTTGATTTTTCCCTTGTGGATCTTCTGTCTCTGTTACTTTCAAACCTTCTTCATAGAAAGCTCTCCTTCCTCATCACTTTCTTCCTAATCCCTTCTATATTTCTCCTTCCAGTGACTTCTGTAATCACAAAGATGGTGTTGCTAGGGGAGCAGATATCCAGAGTCATGTTCATTGCTGGTGTAAATGCACAGAAATGCAAGTAGAAGAATGTTGTTCAAAAGTAATTTTGGCATTGACCTATCACTGAAAGTAAATGTGCCTTTGAAAATTCACTCGTTTGCTCTGTTCTGGGTGAGAAACTTTCAAGCCGTGCTTAAGATTACTGTTACCCAATACCCCTGTAGACAAGTCTCAAGTAAGAAAGAACTTCAAAGGTCCTTTATTCCTTACTTGAGACCCAAATACAGTGGAAAGGTCTAAATGTCAGTTACTTGTTTTGTCCTTTCTGATTTTCCTGCCTCTTTGTTTACTACAATAGACATGGCCTTGCCCCAAGTGTTAGCTCCCTCTGATTTCATCACAGTGGGTTAAACTTTCAAGTCCTTATTGGTTTGCATTTAGTTCTTGCTCAAGCAAAACTTTGTCAAGTTCCCTTATTTTCTCTGCTGAGATGCTGTGGAATCATAACCCTTTCTTCCTGTTGCTTTTGCCATTTTCAGCCTGGTCTTTGATTTATTTTCTTTCCCCTCCCTGCCTCCTGTTATCTATCACTGTCACCGCTGAGTCTTATTTCCTCATCCATCTATTTTAGCTGAGTCTTCACTGGGTTACTTCCTGCAAACTAGCCCACTCAGTGTGCCACTTTTCTCGCTAGCGAAGATCCTTATGCCACTGATCCACACAATGTCCTGCGTATGCTGGCAGTTTCGATTTCTAAGTACTGATTCTCCGGCTCAGTACTGCCCATTTTTTTCTGCTTGGCCGATTTTCCTGTCCTTCTGGGAAGAGGAGTATACTGTCCTTGTCATTACATCAAGCCATCTCTACTACACATGTCAAGGGTGGGGAATGAACCTTGGGGCCAAACGTGGCTCGCAGTTAGTTTTTATTTGGCCCCTTTCTAGTGTCTGGAGGTGGCCTCTAGATCCAGTTCCTACCCCCAACAAGCACTGAAAGAGTGAGCTCAGGGTAAGGGAGCAGAGATGAGGGCATGCACACAAGGATAGAAAGCAGATCCATGATTTGGACCCTCCCCTTACCAAGCACACCCCTTAAACACCCCCACCTCAACTTCTATGTGGCCTCAAAGCTTGCACTAATTTTCAAAGTGACCCCTGGGAGGGAAAAGGTTTCATGTCCCTGGTATACTCTTGTCTATAAGCCATACATCCAGAAATGGCAATGGAAGTTGTGCCTGGATAGCTAAAGAGCTCTTTCACATAGTTCATTTTGCAAGTAACAAAACATGGAGCTGTGCATGTATGACATCAAGAGCTTTCCTGTAGGCAGGGTTTTACACATGCATTTGATCATGTGGTTAATTTTATTGTGTATTCAACTATTACTTGTGCCCTGCTCACAATTGCATTTCTGGATAATATCTCAGGGTTCATATAACCGGATTTTGTGTGTTTGGTCGGCCAAGAGCATTCAAGGGGTCCTGATACTGGTGTGGTTTGTGGTCCATTGTGGTATGGATGTGCATTGTGCAGTATATTGCACAAAAAGGATTTTCCATTTCCCCGTCCATTTTACCATAGTGCTGCCATTTCAACAGTTTTACCTCCTTGCAGTCCTGGCACTTGAGAGCATGGATCCCTATGTCATTGTCATGATGGCTTAGGCAATGCTTGTTACACATGAGATCATGAAGAACTAGTTGCAGATCCAGTTTCCTTTTCAGACACATGAGAATGTCAAGCTTCTGGGACTGGATTGGATTCAGTACCGAGAAAATGACTAGAGGAGGAAAGCATAGAGCTGGATAACATTGAGCTGGAGAGCAAAGGACTCTTCTAGTCCATTTCTAAATGCCAGATGGGGTGTCTTGCTCAACTCCTGCAAATGTTATCGGAGGAGGGTCTTCTCCTGGAGGGCATACTGAAGAACAGTTGAGCACACCTGACCAGACTGTGAATGCAGCAAAAAGGAAGGACTGGTGGGAAAGTCTTGCCCACAAAGAATGGGATGACCAAGAATGGATCCACACTTTTGAATCTCATGGGTCTTTATGATGGAATCGACTAAGCCATTGTGGCTTGTGCAGTGATGAAAGGGCACAGGCAAGTATTTCTCCATCCCTGTGGACAAATGATTCGTTGTGTTACTCTCAGGAAGCTCACTTTTCCCAACAACAGCTGGTCTGTGGCACACCAAGTTGGCACAGCCTGCCAACTCTGGCAGTCATTATCATGGAGGCATGGGAGGCTATAAATGATGTGGTGCTGGAGTGCAAATGTGTCATACAGGATGGGTCTGCAGAGGCGGTGATACTGGCTTTACAATTGATGTAACCCACATTTCCATGCTTAGCTCTTCCCAAAGCAGTGCTGCACAGTGCATACACCAAGAGGACAGGATTCTTCTCTGGTGCTCTGCAAGCTGTGGTGAAAACAGTAGGTTCACCAATGTATTTTCAAGGTAGCCGGGAAAAGTTCATGATGCCAGAGTGCCTTAGAGATCCCCAGTCTTCAGTCAGATGAAGAATGGGTCTTTTAGCCCTCAGCTACCAGGGAGATCAAAGGAGCCACCAAGAAGCCTGTTGTGTTTACATTCTGAGGCCATGGCATATGGCCATGGCATACCCAAGTGCCTGCAATGAGTCAAGAGGATATTTCAGTTACTGCCTTTGCAAGTAGGGTGTGTTTTTCAGACTGAAATCAAGGTGACGCTGTCTGCTTAAAGCAACTTGATAAAGCTGATAAAAATGTTTCAGCAGTAATAGCTGCTTAACATTTGTGAGATGTGGGGCAGGGAAGGGGGGCAGAGGTTCTTGCAATATACCTTGATGGAAGAGTCTTTGTAGAGAGGCAAGTGGTTACTTTTAGCTCCAACCACCAGCCAGACATTGCATCCTGGGATGATATCCCAAGGTGCGTTGTTCTAGAAGACAAAGACCTACATTTCTCCAGCCTGTACAAAAATCCGTAAACTCTGACACCAAAAATAATGGACTTAACAAGGACCTATATTTTTCCAGCCACTACAAATATCTGTAATAGTTTACAGTATACTGCATTTTTAATTTCCGTTATTTCTGTACCAACTTCCGAGAAATCATTCTAATCACTTTGTGTCCCTGTCTGTAACTGACCCTGTCAGCTGAATATTCAAGCTTTGTGTTACTGTGAACCCGGTTCCTTTGATATGCATATTCCCTTCACCTGATAGGCAGATAAACTGTTTTGCAGGATATATCCCCTAACCCATATGTTTGCCTTTTCTGTGTGTTTTCCACTACGTGTCTCTTGGTCTCCTACACCAAAATATCATTTTACAGCTGTTTTTAAATGTCTGGCACATCTCCCTCTATCTCATCACCCCCTCCCCATCTGCTACCCTGCCCTATCCCCTCCCACTTATTCAATGCCCCCCACATATATAGCTGCCCTACATTTGCTTATTTTATATTATTCCTACTGGAGTGGCTACGCTACACCCCTGAGAAAGGACCCTGTGTGGCTGGCCACAAAACTTGCTTATTTCCACCAACGAGTTGGTACGTGGTCCAATAATCATTCGAACCACTTTGTCTCTCTTGTTCTAGAAGGGAAAAGTCATTAATAATAATTAATAATAATTAATCTTTATTTTTACATAGCGCCCCCACCATGGCACTCAGAGTGCTTCACAAAGAACTAATTAACAACTTTTTAAACATCACAACAGCCCTGTGAGGTAAGTGAGTCTAGAAGATCCTGGGGCTCTTCCTTCTCAGACTCACTGGTCACTGGCAGGCTGGAAGTTGGCCTTTGCTACTTGATACTTCCACACATAACAATTACTGCTGGACAGTTTGTCAAATAGCCTGTTGCTCCACTTTAAGAAGTAGCTGCTTTCTACTTGACAAAGAAACATTTGTCAAGGATCATTGTATCTTCGTAAACCTAAAAAAATGAAGCAAGGGCAGATTTCTGTTTACCAAAGTTACATGTAAGAAATGCCTTCCAGGTCACTGAGCCTGTGTCTAGTATGGACCTCTCGACAGCAAAGCTGTGGAGGTTTCTGTAGCCATCGTAAGATTAGTCACATTTAAAGACTGACTTTCTGACCCTTTACGAATTAATTGAGTCATCAAAGCCGGCCCCATGCATATCTCAAGGTGCTGTGTCCTTTTCCCCTGCCCCCCATGCTCTGGAGACCTGAGCATTGCTCTTGAATGTCATGGGGAGGAAGCAATCCTAGGCTTGTTGGTCTCCATGAGGAAATAAAACACACAGATGGTGGGAGCATCCTCTGTCTCAAAGGCAGGAAAAGGATCCTCCGACTAGTAGCAGGCAGCCAACAATCCCAAAGCAATTTAGGGAATCAGGGACCAAACAAAGAGATGTCTGGCCAGCCCTTTGCCAATAAAAGAAGGGTGGGCCATCAGTCATTGGCTGGCTAGGCCTGAAGGGAAACACGCTCTTTCAAATGTGCAAAGAGCATCCCTCCCCAATGAAGAGCAGCAAACATCCAGCTCCCCCGGGGCATGGAGAGGCTGCTGACAATACAGATCCGAGAGGTCTGCAGGGTGGCCCTGGCTGACCTGTTGCTCCAGGCCGGACATGTGGCTACCTGACAGAGACTAACTTTGGCTGAGGACATCTCCTCTCTGGGAGGATGGAGCAGGGGGGAAGGGGCACTGGGGGAGGGGAGAGGAAAGCCGGCAGGAGACAGAAATGCAAACACAGCCTGATGGCTATCGTGTGGGGGAGGTGTAGAGGAAAAAGCAGGGTAAACCTGGCAGTAGAGGGCAGGAAATCAGGATGGAGCAAAGCGGGGTGATGATGAGATAGAGCTTCCTGCAGAGGGAGAGGGGGAAAGGCAGACAGATAAACAGTCAGAGTCAGGCAGCCGACAACCAAAAGGACTGATGCTATTCCCTCGGCAGAGTCCTAGAGCATACTTAACATGGCGGTCTTAATCTATCAGTATAATTTATTGTTGTAGCCATAGGCTGTAACAAATACAAAAACAAACATACAAACAAAACCCCAACAGGGGGTCCAAAACAGCTAAAATAAAATATAAAAAGAAAACAATAAAACCTGAGTACAAACAAGTACTCGTCGTAATACAGTTACCTGAGAAGAGTAATAATGTACCCCTGTACAGGACATAAAAAGGAAAGGGGAGTCCCACTCCCTGGGGATAATAATAAATCCAATAAAACTATAACAGGATAAATCCACTGAAAAGAGTATATCACATCAATACTACATCGAAAAGGAAGGCAATAATGAAGATCTCGTCTTACTGTTACTAGACCCATGGATTTGCCTCCGTACTGCCAAAGTATGAACAAAATTGGTGGCTTTCATAATATGATTACAGGGGTTAAAAAGCAAATACGATATTTTTAAATATGGGTCCCAGTGCATTCTCCCCACCATCAGGGGAAGCAAAAACAATAGAACGCTTCTCTGATGAAAGTGGACAGTCAAATAAATAATGCACTAAATCCTCAATGCAGTGGGAGTCACAGCCGGACATGGGGGACTCACTCCTCCCATCTTCCAGGTATACCCCCACACGATAGCCTTGCAGATATAATGAATATGTCTGGAGAAGAGAGAGATGCCAGTGCCATTGTCTACCCTGCCCCCTACTCTCACCCCAGGACAGAATACCTGACTGCAAGCAAAGGGTACTGCATGTTCTAAGAAAGCACAGGAGGCATTTCAGAGGCATGGTGCTCCTGGCTTCCTCGAGAGATGTACACCAGGAAGAAAGGAATCTTTGCTAGAGCTGGCACGCATAATAAATAGTGGATGAACTCACATGTAACACGGCTAACTCCGAAGTCTGCGGGGCCCCGTGAGCTGTATAATCAGCCCCGGATCACTGTTGTGTGTGAGAGAGACACGCCGCATTCCAGCCCCGCTCTAAACTCAGATCTGAGATCAGATGTAAATGTCAGATCTGAGTTTAAAGCGGGGCTGGAAATCAGTGTGTCTCACTCACACGGAACAGCGATCCGGGGATCATCCAGGGCTATTTATACAACTTCTAGGCCCCCCACAGACATTGGAGTTTAGCAGAGCTACATTTAGTTCACCCACTGTGTTGTTTGATGGCAGCAGCATTTGCCTGAGAAATTCAAAGCACTTGGTCCTCACAACTTTGTGAGGCTGGTAAATGCCAGATCCTCCATTGAAATGTGACACACAAAAAGGTAAAGTGACCTGCCAAAGGTTATATAATAAGTCTGTGGCAACGCTGGGAATATAACATAAGGGTCCTCATTTCAGTCACATGTCCTAGCTGCTAAGTCATGCTGCATCCCCGCCTCCAATAGCTTTAGGCACACAATATTATAGCTGGTCACAGGAGCATTTAAATTCCAGTCTGAAGACCAACTGTGAGGGCCTGGCACAAGAGTAATAACTTTGCACCGCAAGGCTCTCATTTGTTACCTATGATGCTGTTAGAAGTTTGGCTCTCCTTTTGTTGTGAGAAAGTCTATGATTCTAGGCAAAAGAGCTCTTGACCTCATCTGGCTGACTCACTGAGAATCATTTCAGATGGGTTCGGACTTTGTGTGCGGCCGTGGGCAAATCTGCTAAAGCTGCAATCCTCAAACCACCTACTCTGAAATAGGCTGCTTTCTCACGTTACCTTATCTTCCGTGATGTTATGGTATTCAAGTGCTAATTTGTTATATGTAAAGTGCTCTGAGTGCCATGGCAGGGGGGCACTATATAAAAATAATGATTATTATTCTGTGAATGTCTGTGATGTCACCAATGGTGGGAGGAGACGGTCGGTACCCATTCTCACAGAAGGTATCTCCCGTGACTGCTGTGAACATGCGTCATCACCAATTCCAGGGGAAAGAAACACTGCACACCTTTCTCATGTTTCAAATTTTGTCAAACTGATCTCGCGCGAGCTTTAAGTGATGTCTAAATCCGGAAATATCAAAGCGCAAGTATTCCCATGTTCCAGATTTCATGTAATTGTAATACCCATCGCAAACACTGCAATCCCACGTTCCAGATTTCATGGTAGAAAACTTCCGTAACTGTAAAAGTAGGATTTCCCCACCCTGACACCTGTGATTACATTTACCCGAGCTCTCATGAAGGATGCAGAAAAGTGCATTTGCACAAGCATGAAACTTGTGGTACTATTAAATATGCATGAAAAATTGTCTCAGGTGAAAATGCCCATAATCTCATTAAAATCACTGAGACAATGGGACTACTCTGTTGTAAAGGGTTTGATGATTGGTGGCCTAAGTCTCATAGACTCACTAAGGTCTCAAGTTGGGCAGCTAAAATGAAAGCATCCCAAAGCAACTACCGTTTTCGAAAATTTCATCATTAATCTCTCTTTGCCTCAGTTCCTCATCTGAACTATGGGGATGACTTTATTTCCTTGCTTTACCAGAATGTTGTGTGAGGAAATTAATTGTTTCTGAGGTGCTCAAGCAGTACATTGAAGAGGGCACAGAAGTATCTTGGCTGTCTTTTTGGACTTATGTCAGTTTAAGAATTAGCCTCTCCACCCCCAACTTATTTATTTTATAGATTTCTACCCCGCCCCTCCTGTAAGACAGCTCGGGGCGGCTTCCAACAGTAAAAATACAATACATAAAAACAATTTTAAAAACATCGATAATAATAACAATCACATATAAAATTATTAAAAACAGGGCCCGGGCCTCCCTTTAAACACAAAATAAGGTAGGGGCGCTAAAAACCTTACCCCACCCTCCCACCTTCCCCAAAGGCCTGGGCGAACAGTCAGGTTTTACAATTTCGCCGGAATATCAGCAGGCTTGGGGCCAGGCGAGCTTCCTCCGGAAGGGAGTTCAAAAGGTGCGGCCTGGCCACCGAGAATGCCCTCTCCATTGTGGCCCCCCGCTTAACCTGGGGGACTTCCAAGAAGGCACCCCCGGCAGATCAAAGGAGCCGCTCTGGGGCGCGGAGGGCAAGGCGGTCCCTGAGGTATGAGGGACCCAGACCGTAAAGGGCTTTGTAGATCAGCATCAAGACCTTGAACCTGGCTTGGCACACTATCGGCAACCAGTGCAGAGCCCGGAGCACAGGTGTAATATGTTCCCGACGACCTGTCCCCGTAAGGAGACGAGCCGTCACATTCTGCACTAGCTGCAGCCTCCGAACCAGGCACAAGGGAAGCCCCACGTAGAGCGCGTTGCAGTAGTCCAGCCTCGAGGTGATGAAGGCATGGATGAGGGAGGCCAGGTCCGGGCCAGAGACGAATGGACGCAGCCTATGCACCAGACACAACTGGCGGAAGGCAGCCTTAGCGACTGCCTCCACCTGCCGCTCCAGGCGGAGGTCCACGTCCAATATCACCCCCAGACTCCGGACCTGCTGAGCTATAGGAGGGCGAACCCCCCC
>QEPC01000541.1:629399-708145 GCA_003113815.1 Sphenodon punctatus
AAGTTTTTACATTGCAGCCATTTTTAAATGGCTGCAATGTAAAAAAATCCGGTACCCGGAATCCGGTACCCCGGACCGGATTACCGGGTCGAATCCGATAATGCTGGTACGCCCGGTACCGGCATTATCGGATACCGGATTTTACCGGTTTCTCGCCCCATCCAAATAGTTAAATCAGAGGGCTACTCCCACCCCTATGATTTCCAAGCTGCCTGGGCTTACTAGGCCACTCATAGCCTATGTGCAACTTCATCAAGCTCCCCCTGAAACTTCTGTGGCACTGCCTGTGACTTCTTGGAGTATTTATTATTATTATTATTATTATTATTATTTATTATTATTCATTTTATTTTATTATTAAGCATTTATATAGCGCAAGCAATGTACCTGGCATTTTACAATTGTAAGAAAGAGACACAGATCCTACCACAGCAGGCTTACAGTCTAAGGCCGCTTTTAGACGATCGCGGCGGTGCCCACGCTTGTTTTTCAAAACTACCGGGAGGCGGGTTTACACGTGACACCGCCGCCGATTATGTGCATGTGTGGGCGCCGCACATCCATTTCCGGCCGCGAGCTGACTGGGTCGCCGATCGAGGGTGGACATACACAGCCGGAAATGGACGCACGTTGTCCACGCATGTGCATAATCGGCAGCGGTGTCAAGTGTAAACCCACCTCCCGGTAGTTTTGAAAAACAAGTGCGGGCGCCGCTGCAATCAT
This sequence comes from Sphenodon punctatus, assembly GCA_003113815.1. Lineage (NCBI taxonomy): Eukaryota > Metazoa > Chordata > Lepidosauria > Sphenodontia > Sphenodontidae > Sphenodon > Sphenodon punctatus. Next base: position 630,123 of record QEPC01000541.1, read on the forward strand.
CTAAAAACGGCCTAAGAGAGACAAGGGACACGGGGAGACAAAGGGTGGGGGAGCCAGAGGAAGAGACAAGGTTACATACATGAACTCGTGAGGTCTCAGGTGCACATGCTTGGCTTAGTTACAAAGGTGTAGTTACTCATTTAATGTTACACAAGATACGATGACTCAGGATAAGTCAGCAAGGGGGCAAGGGGAACGAGGAGCCAGGGAAAGTTTGATGGAAGAGGTGGGTTTTGAGGAGAGATTTGGAGGGAGGAGGCCGAGCGAATGTGTTCAGGGAGGGAATTCCAGGCATGGGGGGCTGCCAGGGAAAAGGGGTGGATGCGTTTTGAGGAGCAGGGGAGCTATGAGCAGGCAAGGGTGATGGCAGAGGAGGAGTGGAGCTCCTGAACAGGAGTATAGTGGGAAATGAGTGCTGAGAGATAAGGGGGAGCAAGGCCATGAAGAGCCTTGTAGGTAAAAACAAGGAGTTTGTGCAGAATGCATTCAGGAAGAGGGAGCCAGCGGAGAGAGGAGAGGAGGGGCTGTATCTGATCAAAGCGGTGTGCTAGGTGAATGACCTTGGCAGCAGAGTTATGAACAGAAATGAGAGGAGCAAGGAAGGCCAGTGAGAAGGAGGTTGCAATAGTCAAGGCGAGAGATGACCAGGGCATGGACAAGGGTTTGAGCAGTCGAAACAGTGAGGAAAGAATGGATTTTAGCAATGTTGTGCAGAGAGAAGAGACAGGATTTGGCAGCAGAATTGATCTGAGGTTTAAAGGAGAGGGAGGAGTCAAAGATGAACCCTAGGCTACGTGCCTGAGGAACAGGCTTGATGGTGACCCCCATCAACGAAGGAAGAGAGAGGAAAGGTTAGGGATAATATGAGGAGTTCGGTTTTAGCCATGTTAAGTTTGAGCTGACGATGAGACATCCAGGCAGAAATGTGAGAGAAGCAGTTTGTGAGGTGAGACTGGATAGAGGGAGGGAGAGAGTTGGGTATCATCAGCATACAGATGGTACTGGAAGCCATGAGATGCGATGAGTTTGCCTAGGGACAGAGTGTATAGAGAGAAGAGGGCCAAGGACAGAGCCTTGTGGAACTCCAACCAAGAGGGGAAGAGAAGTGGAGGAGGCACCAGCAAGAGACACATTGGAGGATTGGTCAGAGAGGTAGGAAGAGAACCAGTTGAGGACTAAGCCATGGAAACCAAGGGAGTGGAGGGAGTATTTCTTCTGGTTTCAGTCGGCTCTTCCATTGGCATGGGTGCTTTATCCATAATTGACTATCTGTACCTTATTTCTAAGGTACCCCCAGCCCCGAGAAAATATGAGCACTGCAAATGCCCTTTTACCACCTTGCCACCAAAGTCCCTGTGTGGCATCCTCAATGGCAGAAGGATGAACTAAAGCTTCAGCACTTTAATGTCCCTATCAGTGGCGGCCCTAGGCTGAGGGCGCCTGGGGCAGCGCCCTGACCCCGCTCTCCCCCGTCCCCGGTGCCACTGACAGTAGCGCTAGTGAGCGCTACCGTCAGTAGCACCGAGGACGGGGGAGAGCGGGGGCAGGGCACGCCACGCACTCTGAGTGCTATCTGTCTCTACTGGCGCGGAGGCTGAAACTGACATCGGAGCGCCACGCTGCTCTGACTGATTCCAGTCAGAGCAGCGCGGCACTCCGATGTCAATTTCAGGCTGCCGCCAGCAGAGACAAAGGCAGAGAGCGCTCAGTCAGGGAGCACTAGCTGCCTGGACTCCTTCTGGGACTCCAGAGTCTGGAGTCCCAGAAGGGACAAACTTAGCCTGAACGCGAGCCGGGCATCTCAACGTTCAGACCAAGTGCGCTGCTAGGGAAATGAAATTTCCCTGAGCGGCAGCTTTGCATTGAGCCCTGTGGGCTCATTGCAAAGCCTCACCTGGGCATTCGGTGGAGGCGCTCGGCGGCGGAAGGTGCTGCAGTGCGCATGCTTGACTGAGTTGAGCATGCGCTCCGCAGCACATCTTGCCGCCGAGTGCCTCCATTGAACAGTGAACTGCCTGCCAGACAGTGGTGCCAGCAGCCAGTCCCCGGGACTCTGACAACTGTAAGTAAACGCGCGCAGGGGTGTGTGTGTTGGGGAGCAGAGGCTGGGGGCCTGGGATGGAAGGGTGTGTGTGTGAGAGACTGGGGAATGGGGGGGAGGGTGGGTGTGGTTTTCTGGTTTTTAGATGGGTTTTGTTCACTTGAGGATGTGGAGTGTTAAATACTAATTCTCCCCCCCACCACCACCCCCTACACACATGCAGCAGAGGGTGAGGGGGAATTAGTAGTTAATGCCCCGTGATTCAATTGAGGTTTTGAAATCATGAGATGTAACAGTTAGTCTGGTGATCTTATGGGTGTTCAAAATTCTAGAAATGTGATGTTTGTGATAAAACTGAGGCTTTGAAATCGTGAGATGTAACTGATAGTCTGCTGATCTGCCTGCTTTTAAACCTGGCAGAGGTGAATATAACCTGCCTAACTGAAATTGCTGGATTAAGTAATGTAATGTCCATCCAGTGTTAACCCTGGGAACTCCTGGCTTCTGGCTGGGTTATGCCCTGGCTCTGCCTACCGTATCCCTCGCTCCGCCCTAGGCGAGGCTCCGCGCTTAGGCCCGCCGGCCCTACTGCCCCAGTGCCCCTCCAACATCAAAACCCACCAGCCGCCTCTGGTCCCTATTGGTAAAAAAAGCAGAGTTGTGCTCTTGAGTTTTGAGGAAACCCAATACTGCCCCAAAATTGGGGTTTCTGGGCTCCCAAGCCAAGCCCTGAACTCTGCCCCACACCATGCAACTCAGATCGCAGGGCTCCCCAGCCATCTGTGCAGGGAGCCTGCAGTGATCCCTCCCAATCTGAAGGGGCCACTGCTGTCTCCACCCTGCAGCCCAGACATGCCCAGGGAGCCATGATGAGTGAGTGACCCCTCCAGGCTGGCACCCGCCCAGCCCAATGGATCTCCCCTCCCCCAAGCTTGTATGCCCTGCCCCCCCTAGGCCTCCCAACCCTTTCTTGGTAGGGGAGGCACAGGGGGTGCTGAAGGGAGGGGGCAGGGATCACAGATGATGGGGTGCTGGGGCGAGGGGAGGGCCCAGGCTCCTGGAGGGGAGAGAGGCAGAGGAGCAGAGAGGGTGCAGTGCTGGGGTTAGGGAGTGGAGTCCTGAGTGGGGCAGTGATAGAAGTTGTGGGCGGGGGTGCTTAAGAGGTGCGCTTAAGAAAGAAAGGGTCCAGATCATGGATCTGTGCCATGGATCCGTCGCCTCTCCTTGTGTACACGCCCTCATTTCGTTCTCATACGCTGTGAGCATATAACACCACTGGCTGCCTATATTTTCTGGGCCTGATTCAAGGTGTTGGTTCTCACCTATAAAGCCCTATACGGTCTGGGCCCCGCTTGCTTGCGGGACCACCTCACTCCCCAGGTCCTGGATCGGCCCCTGCGGTCGGCTGGGAGAGCCCTCCTCCAAGTCCCCTGTGTACGTTGGGTGGTGACGATGAGGGTGTTCTCGGTGGCCTCTCCGAGGCTTTGGAACTCTCTCCCGGAGAAGATGTAAGACCTGGCTGTTTCAGCAGGTGTCTGGTGAGGGAGCAGGGTGAGGGTTGGGGGGGCAGGCAGTATCCTTGGACTGTTTTGTGCTGTATGTTTTAAATATGTGTTATATTTTATTGCTTTGTTTGTTTGTTTATTTATTTATTTATTTCATTTTCTTATATTTTTATCCCGCCTATCTCATAATAGTGACTTGGAGCAGCTTAGCAAATATATAATAAAATAATATAACGTCAACACTATAAAATATATAAATATACAGTATATAAAAACACATCAGTACAAAACAAAATATCAACTGCGATCTATGTAAAAAAACAACAAAAAACAACTCCCCACCCATTCCCACCTGACCCAGTCCACCCTCCTCCTGCCAAATGCCTGATGGAAGAGCCAGGTTTTACAACTTCGCCGGAAAGCAAGGAGATCCAGCCTGAGGCAAATCTCCGCCGGGGGGGCATTCCACAGTGATGGTGCAGCCGTCGAGAATGCCCGCCTGTCCGTTTGGACCCACCGATACCGCAGGACCGCCAGGAGGGCACTCCCAGACAATTGCAGGGGCCGCCCCAGGTCCCAGAGGCTGAGGCGAGCTCTCAGGTAATAATAATAATATTTTATTAAGATGCCAGCTTTTGCCAAGGTCAATAAATAAAACAATTTATACAAATAAAAAACGACAATCAAATAAAAGAAACATCAGAGTAATACAAAGGAAAATTTGCACCACTATGAAATCCAACACATTAATCAAGACCGAAAACAAATGCTGATTTTGTCACACTACTTTATCCTGTAACCGGAGAAGTTGGGGAGTGCGGGGGCGAGCAGTACGCCGCAGAACGCAGCCTGGACCAGCAGGATTCCTACCTGTGGCAGCGAGGAGCCGGACTGACAACGAGCGGGGGCGGAGTCTCTCTTCCTGCGGGGGATAAAAGCTTTAGCGGCCAGTGCGTGCGAGCCTAAGGGCGGCTACCCTTGGGAGTCGCCCTTGGAGCTGCCCGGAGCAGAGGAGCTCACACTCTTGCCCCCCGGACTTCAGTTTATGGTACTATTGTCTGGGGAGCTGTGGTGGGTTGTTCAGCCTCTTTTTTTTTTCTTCTCTTCCTTCCTCCCCCTGTCTGTACTGTCTGTGAACTGGGTGCATTGCTTCCCTATTGCAATGGTTGGGAAAAGGAATCGGGATGTCGCATCCTTCTCATCTGAGAAGGAGTTGCTAGCTACGACCATTAGAAATACGCAAGCGGGGGAGGCTCTTCCATCTTCTAATTGCTTTGCTTGCCTGGTAGATTTGGAGGAGGAGCAGGTAACCCCTAGGGTGCTGTCCTCTACATCACCTGAGATTGACCCTATATTATCTGATTTAACTGTGTCAAGCAGGGACTATCTCATTCGCCAAACTAAACATTGCGAAGACTGTGGAAGCCTTGTTCATAGGTATTACCGATGTGGCTAATTCCTTGAACAAGGTGAAGCTGCAGCTGCATGACATTATGGGTAAGTTCGAATTCTGTCCTGATGCTGCCGACAGACGGTTGGAAGAGGGCAATATGTTGCAAATACTTAGAAGAGAAAATATGAAAAGGACTTTTTCTAAATCTCGGCAACCCTCCCAGCCGAGGAAGGGTTTTATAATGGACAAGGAGATTTATTTATTTATTCGTCCCGATTATGATGGAACTGTACATTTGTGGGAAGAAAGAGAAAATGTTGTTTCAAATCTGTGTGGTTTGCTGGGGAAAGAGAATAATAACTTTATCCAGGATATCAAACGGTTGCCCAGACACAGGTTTTTGTACAGATTGTGTATAAGTTTTATTCATGCCTCTTGGATACAGGCCATATTTCAGGTGAGGAAAAACCTTATATGTAGAGGGGTCTCTATTGATAGAGTGCTGAGATATGGAAGGCAGCCTAACCCTGGTGTGAGCCAGGGCAAAACTGCAAGTGGTTTGTTTTCCTCTCCGAATGTAATGCCATTGGGGCAACCCTTGTGGGACCCTTCCAAAAATAGTGAAATGGCTGTGCGGCCCCCCTTGGAGATGGACAAGAGGGGCTTATCCCGCGAAAATGTAGGGGTCACAGGTGATCTGATGGAACTGGGCCCAATTACTCAGCAGCCTTTACAAGCACCTACATTGTTAGAAGTAACCACTGCCTCTAAATTGTCTCCAACTAGTTTGCAAATGTTACCATCTGCTCAGAATAATCAATTTCTGAGTTTACTGGAAAGGGGGACTGATCAAACCTCACTCCCAGAAAATTTTGCAGGAAAGATAGGATTATTTCTCTTAGGTAAGGTTGAATCTGAGGATCCTGCCCTATTGCGCCAGTTGTTTAACAGATTATCTATTATAGACCAGGATATGTTTCTTTCTAGACTGGCTCATATAAAGAACTTTGCACAAGACACAGATATTGATTGCAGGAGTGGTAATATAGGTAAGCATCCAGCAGACCCTAAACGGGAGGACCTAACTGCATTGAGATATTTGGGGACCAATGAACAAGACACTCCCCCTAAAATTGGGAGTGGCGGATATCCCGCAGCTCCAGTTTCCCTCCCTGTATCCAGTGAGCCAGGGAAGGGTGAGGAGTACCTAGGGACCCACGAGGTACTTAGTAATGTAAGTATTCTTGATGACGGTCTGTTCCATATAGAACTGGCAGGACCAGATGTTTGACTTCAAACTGGGGATTCTCCCCCGTTGCCCTTAATGACAGGTATTGGTTGGAATTTTTCTGGGGGGGATACTTTGCCCCAGTGCAAGGGGCCCTTTTGTCTTGCCTCTTGGAATTTAACAGGTCTCAAGTCCAAGTTGGCAGACAACGATTGGATTAAGTTTATGTTAGGTTTTGATGTGGCCTGTATTCAAGAGACTTGGCTGCACAAGGATGAGGTACCTGAATTGGAGGATTTTGTGCTCCATTCCCATGGTGGACAGAAGGAGGGCTCTAAGGGACGGGTTTCAGGGGGATTGGGAGTTCTTATCCCCCTTGCTTCAAGGTTATTGTTTTCTCCTCTTCCCAGCGACAGGCCTGAATTGCATGTGGGTCTTCTAAAATGGGGCCCCCGACCTGAGGATCATCTTCTCTTATATAATATCTATATCCCCCCTATTTCATCTCATTATTATGACACAGAGGTATAGCTTTGGAGTAGATGATTATTAAAACATTGGCTGAATTCCCTAGGATTCCTGTGCTTTGGGTAGGGGATTTGAATACGCATCTGGAGCAGGGTTTTTTTAATAGACCTAAAGCAACAGGGGAGCTTTTGGGCAAGTTACTCCTCAAATTTGATCTGATGGAGCTGAATGAAGATCCCCATGATGATGTTTTAGGGGGTTGTACATTTTTAGGACCTATGGGGCATAGTAGGATTGATCTACTTATAACCGAAATTGGTTTTCAAGACCGTTTTGGCAAAATAGCTACACTTATAAGACCAGAGAGTGATCATGTGGTTTTGACCCTATTACTGAATGTACCTCAGCTTGGCGAGAGACAGCAATTGCCAATGCCTTTAACGAATACTAGTTTTCCTATGGCATTGAGGAAACTTTCCTCTGCTGCCTTAATAGGAGAGGTTCAGACCATCTGCAAACCGGAGGAGTGATTCAGTATGTTCAGGCTTGCATTGGACTCAGGAGCCTTAGGCAGTTTTTGACTTTTATGATAAGATACTAGGGGTGGTTCAGGCTGCTGTATTCTGTTGCAAAGAACAACGCAAACCAGGCGGCAGGAACCCTTGGTACGATGGTAAATGTAGAAGGTGCAAATCCTCTCTTACTGCATTGAGAAGGAGATGGGTTAAGAATCCTACCTTGGTCCTATGGGAACAATTTTCCAAGGCCAGGTTGGAATATCATAAATTATTAAGGGAAAAGCAAAAAGATTATTACAATAAGCAATGGGCAAAAATGAGCATAGATTTGAACTCTGGTAATAGCAGTAGATTTTGGTTTGCCCTTAATTCCATAATTAATCCAAGGGTAAAAACCAGAAGTCAGTTGATTCCTCTAACTCAGTGGGAATCCTTTTTTGGTAAGCTGTTTGCAGTTAGGGAAATAGGGGTAGCTGATTTGCAGGGGGTGGACCCCACACAAGATGTCCCTGTTGGGCAGCCGGAGGATTTTGTGGTAGGTAAAGTTTATGACTGTATTATGTCCCTTAAAAAGGGCAAGGCCCCTGGACCAGATTATGTTACAGCGGATATCCTGCAAGATGCACCTGGTTGGTGGGCTCAGATCCTGTCCTCTCTATTTAAAAAGGCAAGCAGAGTAAGCAGTATTCCGAGCTCTTGGACCCAGAGCGTAATTGTCCCAATTTTTAAGAAGGGTAAAATCAGGGATCCTGCAGTCTATTGCCCTATATAAGCCTTTTGTCGATAATTGGGAAAATATACGCTAAATTGCTTTACGTTAAGCTTGAAACATGGCCCGAATCGAGAGGTAGTATTCCCTGTGAGCAGTTTGGGTTTAGGAAGGGTAAGGCCACTACTGATTGCTGTTTTATCCTTCAGCATCTTGTATTTAAATATGGGAAAGTGAGGAAAGGTAAAATCTTCCTTGCATTTATGGATTTGGCCAAAGCTTTTGATACTGTTCCCAGGAGCAGGCTTTGGGCCAAATTAAAGACTCTGGGGATAGATCAGAGGCTACTGGACTCTATTATTCAGGTATATTCTGATAATGTGGCACAGGTAAGGACCAATTCGGGTCTCAGCAATTTTATACCCATTAAAAGAGGTGTGCGCCAGGGATGTGGCCTGGCCCCCTTGCTGTTCAATTTATATCTGTCTGATTTAGCAGGGTTTATCCAAATGATAGACATGTACCCTCCAAAAATAAGTAATACTCCAATTTTTCGTCTTCAGTTTGCGGACAATTTGATGCTGTTGTCCTAAACCAAGATTGGCTTGCAGCGAGCAATAAGTAGATTTCACCAATATTGCATTCTTAATGGTCTAGAGATTAATATGCACAAATCTAAGATTCTGATACCTGGCAGACAGAGGCAGCCCCGTAAATAGGTAACGGAGGCTGGTGACTTGGAGATTGTAAGCTCATTCAATTATTTGGGAGTCACATTTAGTAGCAGTGGCTCCTGGAATCATCATTTCCAAGCCAGAATAATTAAAGCTCAGCGGGCAGCCCAGGCCATTAGTAGGGCTATAAATATTTTGAGGGGTGTTGCCATTTCTGATTTTTTTATGGTTTATAGTTCTAAAATCCCGCCGTCGGTAGCCTTTGGTGCTGAAGTGACCCCAAACCCAAATGTTGTTATTCTAGAAAGAGTTCAAAATCAGTTCCTCCGGCGCCTCCTTAGGGTAGGCCCTGGCACTCCGGGGGCAGTTGTACCAGTGGAGCTTGGCATAAATTCCATTGAAACCTTTATTAAAAGCAATTTTGTAGGGTATTGGCTCAGACTACTGTCACATCAGGAGACAGATCTTGCCCTTCAGTGCCTTAAGGAGGAACAGATATGCACAGGGCCAAGAGAATATCCTTGGCTTCTGTACCTCAGTAGGATTCTTAAATCTTGTAGGTTTCCTTTGAGTATTTTTGGGGTAAAAAATTGGCAGCTATTAAGGTTAAAATCTGTACTAGAATTACCTCACCAGGAGGATTTAGGTGTGGTAGCCTCTTGGAAGGCTGCTCCCTGGTTGGGTGTGATAAAAAGATCATTTATACCCGAACCATCCTTGGATAAGCTGGTTAGTCTAAAGCTTTGCAGATGGTATACCTTGCTGCGCTTTCAGCTCCTTTCAACTGCAGTAACGGAGGGAAGGCGCAATCAAGTGCCTTACTTGTTAAGATATTGTACATGCCAAATGCAGGAAATAGAAACCACCGAGCATCTCTTGTTGCGATGCCCTTATTATGCCACTTTAAGAGCAGTTTGGCTGGCCCCCTTGTTAAAAAATCAAATGGGATTCAATTCGGGAAGGTTGTTATGGCCGCCTACTTGCCTTGCATGGAAGAGAGGAATTGTTGGCAATTTCAACGTATGTATCTTTGGTTGATAGAAGGAGGAGGGAGTTAAAAGGTACATTGAAGGGATAATTTCTATGAGAAGCCTCCCAGAACTTCTGTCTGGGAGATGTAAGTGTGGGTCGTTAATCGCTTTGGGTCTATCATTTTGCTAGTCCATATAGGTGAGGCTAGATCTTGGGTTTTGTGTTATAAACCCAGTTCAGTCATTCCGACACTCTTGATTTTTCTGTGTTATTTATGCTATTAACGTCAATCCCATTACGGAAAATGTAAAGTTACAATCAATTTTGTTCATCAATTTTTCAGCCCAATTTGTTGTTTTGTTGTATTCTGTTGTCAGGGGCCAAGCTCTGCCGCAGCAACCCCCATAGAAGAGCAAGGCACCCTTAGATTAGGTTCTTGCCCTGAATATAGGGTATAGGGCAAGAGGATATATTAATCCTTTATTTATTATTGTATATTGAAATGTATTGTACTATATTGTATTCTTTTTCATATGCTTATTGTGTTTTATCATGTAATTTTGAGATTCTGCGGCTATGGCGAAAGCTGGCCAGAATAAAATTAATTAAATTAATTATCCTGTAACCTTATAGCAAGAAAAGTAAAGGATGCAGTTGCCTGCATAATTTCCTCCTTCCGTGATACCAATAGCTCAGTTATTTTGCAGGTAGCTGACAAGTAGTGTTTTTCTTCCCATAACGGAGCTAACCCGGATTGCCTTAACGTCTCATATAGAGGACACTCAATAAGAAAATGTTCTAAATCCTCTATCTCAAGGTTCGCACAGGGGCAAGTCTGTTTATCATAAGGTATATTATTGTAGCGACCCTTAGTAACTTCAGAGGGGAACAGCTGGAAACGAAGACATGTAAAGGCTCTACGTAACATGGGCTCTTTCAGAACATCAAGGTATAGCCGATCTCTTAGGTAAGCGGGGCCCAGACCGTTTAGGGCTTTAAAGGTTAAAACCAGCACCTTGTATCGGGCCCGGAAGACAATAAGCAGCCAGTGCAATGCCTGGAGCACAGGACTAATGTGTTCCTTGCAGCCCCTCCCAGTAAGTAGACAGGCTGCCACATTTTGCACTAGCTGCAGCTTCTGAACCATCCCCACGTAGAGCACATTGCAATAGTCCAGCCTTGAGGTGACGAATGCATGGATGACGGTGACAAAATTGGAGTCCAAGACGTATGGGCGGAGCCTCCTCACCAGATGTAATTGGTGAAGGGCACCCCTGGGTACAGCTAACACTTGAGAATCCAGGCACAGCTGTGAATCCAGGAGCACTCCCAGGCTCTGCACAGATGGGACTAATGGAGGGTGACTACCCCCTATAACAGGAGTGTTCCCCTCTCCCAGATCACTGACCCCACCCACCAGCATCACCTCTGTCTTGTCGGGCTTCAGCTTCAATTGGCTCAACCTCATCCAATCTAATTATTGAATTTTGTAAGCTGCCCTGAACCGACGTAGGAGGGATGGGGCGGGGTATTAAGTATTCAAAATAAATACATCTCTGCTCCCTTACCCTGAACTCAGTCTTTCTACGCTTGTGGGTAGGAACTGGATCCAGGGGCCAGATCCAGGAACACGAAAGGAACCAAATAAAAGCTCCACTTGGCCCCGACCCTGAGGTTCCCCACCCCGGCCCTAAACACACACAAACAAACATATCATCATCATCATCATCATCATCCAGTTTATAAATGCACACACACACCTCTGCCATTTGCACCCTACATGTCAAGCACAGATGCACACACCCTTGCTAGAATCAGCCTACACTCCAAATGCAGACACAAACACACCTGGGCCAGCAGCACCCTTCATGTACGTGAACCTGCACACACCCACACACTCCACTGTCTGTTCTGTGGAACTCTGTGAATCTCTGCTGTCTGTTCTATAGAATGGGGGTGTCTATTTAATGGAGTTTTGTTTTATTAAGTTCTATGGAGCTGGCGTGCACACCCACACCCACAGTGTCTGCTCTATGGAGCTCTGTGAATCTCTGGTGTCTATTCTATGGCACGGGGTGTTTATTTAATGGAGCTTTCATTTACTGAGTTCTTTGGAGCTGGGGTGCATGTTCCATGAAGTTCTGTGGAGCTATGGTGCCAGTTCCATAGTGTTCTATGAAGCTCTGGGGTGCAGTCCTCCCATTATAGTCAATGGGAGCTCAGCCAGTGACTTAAATGATGGAGGATGTACCTTTGGTGTCCTGTTCTGCAGAGGTGTAGTGTGTGTTCAGTAGCATTCTATGGTGCTATAGTGTTGGTGAGTGGAGCTCTGGAGTTCGATCCACATTACATCCCCATGCCACTAGCTTTTTTTCATTGGCTCTGATTCAATTTCAGGCCAGTGGCTATTTGGAATTTGCATAAACCCCTACGCAAATTAACAGTGTCCAGTTTTCCCTGCCCAACCTTGTTCCATAAATTCCCCCCTGTATCTCTCCCCCTCCCCCCATTCCTGGCCCCTAAAATGACACACACACACACACACACACCTCTTCCCCCTACCTAACCTGGGTCCGTAAAGTGACACCCCCCCTTGCACCCCCAGCTCGACCCTGGCCCCTAAAGTCCCCCCTGTGTCTTCAGGAGGGAGGGAGTAGTTGTGTATTTAATATATATATTGTGATTGTTTCATTGATTTGTTTTAATTGGGTTAATGGGAAATGGAGGTAGGGGTTGGGGTGGGGATTTCTAAGGGATTTTACTTTGTAATTGTCTTGGGGAATTTTTAATATATTGTCTACCACCCTGAGTCTTTTGGGATAAGGTCAGTATAGAAATCTAAATAATAATAATTATCCCTGCCCAACCCTGGCCCCTAAAGTCCTCCCCCCATGCATCTTCCCTTCGTCTGACCAGCATCCCTAAAGTCCACCCCACACCGCTTCCCACCACCTGATCTTGCCCCATAAAGCTCCATGCCCGACCCTGGCCCATAAGTTTCCCCCTGCGCCCTGTCCTTCTCCCCTGTGCCTCTTTCCCCCTGCCTCGCCTGGATCCCTAAAGCCCCCCAGGAGCCAATTCCCCCCCCCCCCTTGCCTTTTAGGCTGCTGATGTCTCTGGCTGCCATGTTCTGGCCAGCTCCTACACTCCCGTGCTCCTCTGAACACTCTGACAGCTGATCCCACTGTGTATGGGTTGCATTATGAACGCAAACTCACTCGCTCTATAAGATAACATGGGAATTACGAAACATCCTAATTTAAAAATGACACCACCAATTTTCAAAACGTAAACATAAACAGAAGTGTGGACTAGAATGCACCATCTGCATTCTAGGTGCAGGTGTACAGGTGTTAGTTTTCTGACACCTGTACACCTCCAAAAATAAGTTAAAAGAGATGTAGCCAGACAATAGGAGAAGAGGGTTGCAAAAGACAAAAAAAAAACCAAACATATGTACCTCCATTTTTCAAATGTCTGTAACTTTCTTGTGCTTTATCTGATTTGCCTGAAAATTGATCAGCTTGTACCCCTCACCCAAGCAATCCGCCCTACAGAATTTCATGATAGGCTAAATCCTCTTGATTTTATAACAAGTAGAATTTGTTATTTTAACAGAGTATGCAAGCTGCCTTAACTATAGATGTACTCCCGCAGCTCTATAATATCATCTTAACTGCTTTGCCTCCATCTCTTTCAATAGGAAACAATGCAGAGAGAAAGGGGAAGGCTTCTGCTGTGTTTGCTTAGATTAGCCCTTTAACTTCCTTGCTCCCCAGAGAGGTAGTTTAATTTCTAGAGGTGTGCAGACTAGAGTAACACGATGAAAAGAGATGTAATGAGGTGGTGTGAAAACAGAAAATGGCTGTTCTATCATTTTTCCCAGCTCAAGAGATGCTGTCTCTGAAACAAAGTGCCCCAGCAGCCAGAAGGTCATAGATTCATTATAGAATCAGGGAAATGGAGACATGCTGTAGTACTAAGGTTCATAGATTCATCTCAGCTACATCAGTCTAACATCAACGTCAGTAATAGTTTCTCCCAGTTTTCACAGTTTAACTGAGAGGTGGGTTTATTATGTATATTGCTTTGCATATTGAAAAGTCTCTGCAAACTGGTGAGCCCTCGCAACGTCCTTGTGATGGTGGGGACAGGGAGGCTGGCTTGTGTTGTTAACCCCATTTTATAAATCAGAGAGGCCAAAGCTCGGAGATGTGACCTGATTATGCAACAAGCCCATTGAAGAGCTGAACTTAGAATCTGAAGGATTCATATGGCCACAGGGCCTGATTTTCAAAAGAGCTCTGCTCCCACTTACATGTGGACATTTTTTTTTAAGAGTACCCAGGAGCACCTTTTGCATTGCCACTGGCAGAATGTTAAGAAGAGTGCCGTGCTCTGGGCAAAAAGAGAGCTGGAGGGAAAGGCAAAGCTGGGTCGTACTGGCACTCTTGTCAAAGTTGTGAGACCTCTGGAGAGGAACTCTGAACAATAAAAGCAGGGTCAGATTACCTAGAGGTTTGCTTGCATGGACCCTGCACTTACAAACACAATGGGCCGAACTTTGAGGATCTATTTTGCTTTTGACAAACTCGCACGAGTGGATGTTTTGTCTGGATAAGGCAGAGTGAAATCCTCAGGGAATTGTCCCTTGGCTAGAATGGATGGAGAGAGAGAGAGAGAGAGGACACCTTTCTTTCCATTTCCTCTTTTGATCTGACAAAAGTCCATATATATCAATGATGTGTAAACCGTCGCAGGGAAGTGTTAGTGAGGGGACTTTGGGCCCCTGGCTGAATCCCAGCAGCAAGAAATACACAGTGCAAAATGCTCTGGGCCTTAGTGGGGAGGGGGAGGAGAAATCCTTGGCCTTGTTCTGACACTTCTGGTGCTGACATCACCAATCAGCAGTAACCTCTGCTCTTGTTGACACAAGGAACTAACCCAAAAGGCCGTCTAGACATTCAGTTGGCTGCCAACTTATCCGCTAATATCTGGAAATGCTCAGAGCTCAACGTGAAGTCAAACAAGAGAGAGAGGATTGAAGAGGGAAATGCCATTTCCTTTGTTATTAAAAAAATTAATTGATTTCATTCTCCTGGTTGAAACTGGTTCCTTCTTCCTCCCACCCTCTTTCCCCCTCCCGCTGCACAGTTAAATCTGCTGTGCCTTGCAGCCTCTGCTAGCGTCTCCAAGTGCCACTGCGGTGTTGTCCCATCACAGCTTGGGTGACTCTGCATGAGATGGTGAGAGGCAATGTGCCCAGACTAGTTTTAGCAGTTACCAGAGCAACTGGGTTTCAAATCAAGGGGCAATTTATAGAACAGGGAAAAGATGAGGAGGGAAAAGAGAAGAAAGGAGGAAAAATGAGAGTCAGGAAGATGGTGAAGGAAGGGAGAGAGAAAATGGAGGAAAAGAAGAAGAAAGTAGAGATGGAACACCAGGTTAATGGTGAAGAAAAGAAGTATAGAAGAGACAGGACAGAAGTATGAGAAGAGATAGGAGAAGAGGCAGTGGAACTAGGCCAGAAGGGGGTGAGTCAGGGAAAAGAGCTACGGAGACAAAGCTTATGGGAAGAATACATCCCTTTGTTTAATGTGTGCTACACTAGCTCTGGAAATACTTACTGGGGCCATTAGTGATAAAAGAAGCAGCTCTTCAAGAACCCATTAATTGAGTAGATTGTAAGACTGAGGGGATATTTCAGTCATGGGGCCCATATG
Organism: Sphenodon punctatus; assembly: GCA_003113815.1. Taxonomy (NCBI): domain Eukaryota; kingdom Metazoa; phylum Chordata; class Lepidosauria; order Sphenodontia; family Sphenodontidae; genus Sphenodon; species Sphenodon punctatus. The sequence goes on from QEPC01000541.1 coordinate 645,354, forward strand.
GGGCTGTGGAATAATTAGGGGAAAGTTTGTTCTAACCTCAAAGGTGACAGCAGCCAGCGTGTTTCAGTTTATTATCAGGCTGGAAAGGAAACCAGCACAAGGGACAGAGTGTGAATTAACTAACTCTTGGACGAGGAACTCTGTTAATCAACAGATCTGAGATGGGCATGGGAGGGGAAATGGAGAAATGCTGAAGTGGTTTGAGAGGGCTAATAACACAAATGCAGGATAGAACTTCCTGCTGGTGGGAAAGAGAGCTTGCAAAAGCATTTCTGAATGGTACAACATGCTCTCATCTGCACCCTGAGAAATCTCAGCTTCTCTCCTGCTGTGGCATGACACCCAAACTACGTCGCTGTCACTCTGATTCCAAGGGTGTTTTCGAATATTGTGTTGCCATTGCTTGAAAAGCCTCACAAAGCACCCCATGGGAATTTCATGATGGTGGGGAGTGACCCCGACGTTGCAGCAGTTGAAAATTTCCTCAGATAAATTCCCTGTGTTCCTTTCACCAGCTGCAACATGGGATTACCACAGGGCGCAGCTGTTCAGATGTCACAACAACTCCATTAACCACTCCCCATCTCCCCCCATGGGGCGCTGTCTGCAGCTGAAACATGACATCTGAAGCACCTGTCTGTCTATTGCTGAAAAACAGCATAGCACCAGAGTCTGAGCTGACCACCTAGAGGCTGTAGGACAGGACAGAAAATCAAGACCTACATGATCAGCCTGATTCCTCCTTTGCTTACGCTGGTGTAAGTTAGGATCTACTCTGCTGAAGTCAATTGAATCACACCAGTATAACAACAAAATCATTATAAGGGAGAAGAGTCAGACTGATTGGTTGTACTTTTCCAGAGTGTTCTGAACACCTTCCTTGTATTGTGTACCGTATAATTTAATGGCTAAGGCATGCTGATAGGTGAGGCAACAAGGGTCCTAGGTTTCAGTGGGATTATTATAGAATAGGGCTGTGCAGCAGGACAAGTATTTACATTTGTATTTGCGTTTGTGGTTTTAGTCTTTGGCTGCTTTTAGACAAGCAGGTCGCGTGTGCACGATCCGCTCACGTGACTTTTGAAAATCCCATGGGCCGGGATTAGACAAGATATTTTGCGCATTAAAGCCGGCCTTGTGTTCTTTTGACATCAGGGTATTTAGTTTGTGGTTTTAAAAGAACCCGTGACCGGCTTTAACGCGCAAAACGTCTCGTCTAATCCCGGCCTGCAGGATTTTCAAAAGTTACGTGAGAGGATCACGCAAGCATGACCCACTCATCTAAAAGTGGCTTTTGTCTTTATTTGTATTTGTATCTTTGTCTTTTCATATGGACTTTGGAGTAAGAGTTCAGAGGTTCTGCCAATTGGACATGTATATAAGGAAAATGCAGTTAAAACTGCTGCTAATCTCCTACCAATTAAAAGTGCTAACTGAAACAATATATAACTTAAAATGTTTTGTAGCAAAAGCATAGCATAAAACTGTAGATGATCACCCATAATAACCTAGCCACCCCAGCCACAGGTGCTGACACTACCAGCCACTGTGCTTTTTGCTCTGGCTGCTTTGCAGTAGGAGAGGTAGGGCTGCCATCTCTATCCCAGAGATGAAAAACTGGACATTTTTAATTTTCATAAATGTTCATATGTTTATGCAAATTTGAAATAGCCACTTGCCTGAAAGTTGCTCAGAGCTAGTGGCATGGGGATGTAAGGTGGAACTTCCAGAACTTCACAGACCAACTGCAGAACACCAGATCTCCATAAAATGCTATGGCGCGCACACTACACCTCTGCAGATAAGGACACCAAAGGTACATCCTCCATCATTTAAGTCACTGGCTGAGCTCCGATTGACTATAATGAGAGGACTGCACCCCAGAGCGTCATAGAACACTATGGAACTGGCAGCATAGCTCCACAGAACTTCATGGAACATCCACCCCAGCTCCATAGAACTCAATAAATGAAAGCTCCATTAAATAAACACCCCATGCCATAGAATAGACACCAGAGATTCACAGAGCTCCATAGAGCAGACACCGTAGGGGGTGTGTGTGTGTGTGTGTCCGCGGGTGCATGTGTGTGCAGGGTGCTGCTGGCACAGGTCTGTGTCTGTGTTTGGAGTGTAATAAGCTGGTGTTAGGGCTGTGAAATGTGTATAGTTTTAATTACGAAAACGAATGGAGCCTCATTCATTTTTGTAACTAAGGTAATGAAAACGAATGAATAAGCAAACGACATTTGTTTGACTTCATTCATTTTCATTTTTTGTTTTATGTTGTTAAAAATAATAATTAAAAAATCACTATGCATGTGCAAAATGGCTGCTAGTACTGAAAACAGAAATGATGTGCTTTCTGTATGCCCCTATCTGTTAGCAGCAGTACGTGTGTCTGTGTTGGGTGTGTAGGGTGCTAATGGCAGAGGTGTGTGCGTGTGTGTATTTTTATAAATGGAGGCTGATGATGATGATGTGTTTGTGTGTGTTTAGGGCAGAAGCAGGGAACCTCGGGTCCGGGGCCAAGTGCGGCCCATGGCTAGCTTTTATTTGGCCCCTTTCCAGTTCCTGGATCTGGCCCCTAGATCCAGTTCCTACACACAAGCATGGAAATAAGCCACAGGCAGGGACCATGTCTATTTCTATGTTCTATACAGCGCCAGGCACATGGCTGGTGCTATATAAATGTTTATAATAATAATAATAATAATAATAATAAATACTGAACTCGGGGGAAGGGAGCAGAGAAGAGGGCATGCACACAAGGAGAAAGCACAGATCCATGATCTAGATCCTTCCTATCCTTTCCCCATCTGAAGTGCACCTCTTAAGCACTCGCACACGTGACTTCTATCACTGCCCCCCTTCCTCCCCCCCCCCCCCCCCCCCCCCCCGGGCTCCTACTTCCTAACCCCAGCACTGCACCCTCTCTGCTCCTCTGCCTCCTTCCCCTCGTCCCCAGCACCCCACCATCTGTGGTCCATATCCCCTCCCCTCAGCACCCCCTGTGCTTCCTCCACCAAGAAATGTTTGGGGCCCAGGGAGGGGATGATGGGAATGGGGCTGAGGTAGGAGCTGGTTTAGGGCTGAGTTAGGTTAGGGGGTATGGGTGCTGAGGGGGGGAGAAGAGAGGGTGGAGATTTTGTGGGAGGGTCACCGAGGGAGAAGCACGAAGGGTAGGGATGCTGCGGGAGGGGGTTCTGAGGGACAGAGAGGAATAGGCCACTGAGGGGAGGGGGCAGATGGTCCTGGGGGAGCACAGAAGGTGGGGCTTGGGAAGGGGTTGGAAATGGGGCTGGGGGGGGCACAAGCCTGGGCGGGGGAACTCACTGTGGCTCCCTGAGCAGGTCCAGACAGGGCTAACTGGGCTGGAGGCGGTGGGGCGGAAGAAGCAGCGGCGGCCAGCAGTCCCTGCAGATGGAGAGGGATCACTGCAGGCTCCCTGTGCAGGTGGCAAGGAAGATTAATAGAGCCTGTGATCCAAGCCACATGGTGTGGGGCAGAGTTTGGGGCTCCATTTGGGAGCCCCCAAACCCCAATTTTCAGGTAGTATCAGGTTTCCTCAAAACCTGAGCACACAGCCCTACTATAGAGTAAGTGGTTAGTGCAGGAATGGGGAACCCCTGGCCCAGTGGCCAAATGAAACCTGTGGCTAGTTTTTATTTGGGCCCTTCCCAGTTCCTGGATCTGGCCCTAGATCCAATTCCTGCTCCCAGACACTGAAAGACTGAGCTCAGGTTAAAGGAACAAGATGAGGGCATCGCACACAAGGATAGGGGACAGATCCATGGCACAAATTCATGATCTGGACCCTCCTTTTCCTGAGTGCACCCTTAACCACCTCCAACCCTAACTCCTATACCGCCCTCGGAGCTTGTATTCATTTTCTATATGACCCATGGGTGGAAAAAGATTCCCCACCCCTGTGTAGCTGGTGTTTTTAAGTTATCACTCCTGGGCATCAGAGATTGGACCTAGAATTTCCAATCCTCACAGTTTCATTGGGACTCACTATTTTAGGAGGTGTATTGAAGCCTCTAGTTGTAAGACTTGTTAGAAACAGTGAGACACTTGGCTTATTTATTTTTAAATGTATTCCAAGCCCTTTGAGTTGTGGAGAAAAGCTTGAAAATGTGTCTGCAGATGCCTTAAAAGCTCAGAAACCAAAAGACAAATAAGAACCCTAAACTTTAAATAATTTTTTTTTTTAAAAATGATGTGGGGGATGCGGGATTGACGTGTGATTTTGAGTTTGGAGACTTTGCAGGTGACACTGAAATGAATGGGTAGGTCATACTGTACCTTTGAAAGCTGCTGTTACAGGCTCTGTACAGGCTCCCATGAACATCTCTGCATCAGTTACACTTGGCTCACAAATAAAGCAGCCATGACAGCAAGAGACTTGCTTTTTCAATGAAAAAGAAACAGAACAAAATAGTAAGTTCAGCAAAGCACCATTATGCTGGACTGCAGAATAACAGCTGTTTCTGATCCCTGACCAGGCCAGTCTCTCTGGGGTATGCCTTAGACTTGCGGATGCTGTTTTAGGGAGATTAGCTCTTCCCAAGCAGTTCAGCAAAAGCATCTGAGAGTAGAGAGGATTAGTGAAAGGGATATTATTTTTTAGTCCCCGCTATCCCCACATTGGGATAATCGTTATATGGCAGATATGAGCCCTGAACGAAAGACAGCACTGAGACAGCAATTGCAGTGAACAATCCAGGTTGGGTATTAAGAAGATTTAATAAATGGCAGACAATAAATCTAGTACGGGTGAAGTCCTTAGTCTGCAGCTTTTCCCTTTAAGAGCCATGTGCCGAGAGATCAAGGATAGGAAAACCGGTGGGAAATACGCTTTTCCAGAAATAGACAAGGTGTGAGTGGCTGTGGAATCCTGCTTCCTCTCTCCGTGTCCCATCAATCCAGCACTGTTTATTTTAATATCCTGCTGCCAACTCACTTTGAAACCATCTTGAAAAAACAATGATCACTGGGGCTGCTGCATGCCTTTTTAATTACATTAATTCTTTCTCCATGTAAGTGTGTGCATATGATTTTGCATATTCTATATAATGTTTTGCACTTTTGCAGCTACATACACACCTATCAGTGTTATGTCTGGAAAAGCCGAGTTCACTTGGTCTCTCTTCATGAGATGAAGTGACTGAGGAGATAAAATGTAGTGTGTGGTGGGGCCTGAGGAGAGAGTGATCCTGGAGAGATAGGACATTATATTCTCATGGGACATCTCCCTCACACTCTGGGATTTGCCAGAGACATGAACCATCTGTATATCAGTCAGCTGCCCTTTAATAGCAAAACCCACTGCCAAAATCAACTGTCAGGAGAGTCGGGTTGTGCTGTGCAGGCACCAGGGAGAATTCCAACCCAGAGTGCATTACCTCAGGAACTCAGCATCCAGGAATTGGGGTAGATTGGGCTAAGAATTGGGGTGAGCCAGGGGGCTGAAGGGGAGGAGAACTTGAATTTAAATTCTAGACTGTCCGAAACCTGCTTTGAGACCTCAGAGGTCTGTGCCATAAGACCCCATGTCCTTCAAACCATGAAACAACCTCTCTCCCTAAGGTAATTCTATAGCTATAATATCTGGGTGTTGTGTAGAGTGAAAGGGTCACAGGTGCTTTCTAGATTAATTCAGAGGGAATGTGTATCTAGTGGGAAAGGCATTTGGGAGACAGGGAAACTCCCACTTGCTGCTGTGAGAGGCTGGGGTTGAGGCGGAATAGAGGGATAACAGAGCAGGATGAAATGGATGGCTCCAGACTGGCTGATCAGTAGTACAGATGTCCCCCACTCAGAGCACTGAACTCAGTCCATGGTGCATTCTGATGGAGCATTTGTTCCGTTTCCTGTTGTACTTGTGGAGGGCCATGAACAGGATACATCTGCAGGAATCCCAGAGCCCAAACCTTCACAGACTGTACATTTTCTTTCTTCCCCAGCTCCCCCACCCTGTCCCAGAGTTGTTTTCTAACAGGCTGTAAAGTGGTACACAGAGGGGCGTGGAGTGTATTTTTGACACTGCGGGTCCTTCCTTGTGCCTCCTATCATTCAGATCTGTTTTCGATGCTCTGCACTGAGCCACTTCCATGAATAATGAGGCTAATCTGTCTCAGTCACCTGCTGCTGCCGCTACTATGCTAGTATATGTTGCCTTATCTATCAAGGCAGTACAACCTAGTGGTTAGGGCTTGTCACTGGGACTTGAGACACATGGATTCTGTTCAGCTCTCCCTCTGACCTGCTGCTCTGTGACCTGGGTGTCAAAATTCCTAAGCACGCATTTGGCCATTGTGTGTAAGCTAAGCACCATAACAATCCAACACCATGGGGCCACCTGTTGAACACATAACGTGCATCACAAGGACAATTTGCGTGTTTCAGCTGAATACATGGCCAACATTGAGTCAAATGATATCGCGTGGTGTGTTAGCAGGTACAACACGGGGAACGAGGCAACAGCGCTTGCGTACGGAGATCGAGTGGCAAGCAAAACACTGATTTGCCCCACAATGGGGGGGTGTCTAAGCAGCGCCACGTGGTGAACACAGGGCCAAACCGGTGTTCATATCAAAGTCAAAACACACACATTCAGGCACCCGTTAATGTTGTCTAAAGACACCACTGTCTCACACACCTGCAATAAGCACTGGAGAGGCAGGCATGCACTCTCTCTCATACACACACCCCTACAGTAAACACTCCAGAAGTGTGTAGTGGCGCTCTCTCTCTCTCTCTCTCTCTCTCACACACACACACACACACACACACACACACACACACCTATAAACTCTACAGAGGGGCAAGTGCACTTTTTCTCTCACACACAATTACAGTAAGCACCTCTTGCACACACAGTGCACAAGTCTCTCATACACATGCTGAGTTCTGGGTCTCACAAGTGTACACATGTATACCCCCACAAACACACATTATCCTCCAAAGCCTTTGACACAAACCCCATTCCCTTTTTTTCTGTCACACACACATTCTCTCTTCTGAACACTGCACCCCCAGGCTGTGTGACACTGACTCCCTCCCTCCCTCTCACCAACACTTCTCGCTCCCTTCCCAAGCTCTCAGCTCCTGTAGGATGGAGAATCCAACCATGCTCTGAGGTGGTTACTTGGTGGGTGGATCCCTGGGCTAGCTTCTCATGGTGGTCCAGCTAGGAGGGAACCTTACCACACACACACACACACACCCGCTGCACGGCACCGTAGGGAGGGGCTGCTGCAGCTGCCTCCACATCTCAGTCCCTAAAGGGTGTGGGGTGGGGGCGCTCCCTCTTGGTATCCAGTTAGGTCAGCTGTATAATGGACAATGGGCCCTTAACACTACACCTGGCTAACTTTCAGTTGCAGTCACAAGCAGGGTTTAGCTAGTTTTATTGCATTCAAAAGACATAAGACCACAGTACAACAGTCAGTAGTGCTTGGCCTCTTAACCAGGGCAACTGCCCAGTTCCAGTCTTTCTGGCCAGGCACCATGTTCTGTTCCTTCTTATTTAAGAAAGGATTTGGCTTCCCAGACCAGAAACTTGTGAGCTTTTTCTTCTTCAGTCAGGAAACTATTCTGACTCTCTAAGGTCAGACTGTGAATTCTTGGCCAGGTTTTGGTAGTTCCATTTGCACAGCTTAGGCCGTTTTTAGACGAGCGCGGCGGCGCCCACGCTTGTTTCTCAAAAAAGCCGGAAGCCCGTTCCACACGTGACGCTGCCGCCGAATATGCGCATGCACGGGCAACGCGCATCCATTTCCATTATACACATCTAGATGTGTATAAGAGACAGGAATACGCACATGCGCGTATTCAGCGGCAGAGTCACATGTGGAACGGGCTGGCGGCTTTTTTGAAAACAAGCGCGGGCGCCGCCACGCTCGTCTAAAAACGGCCTTCGTTTCTGTTTCAAAAAGGACACTCCTTTAGCAGTTGGTTGCCTTGGCCATTTCCCTAGCCTCTTCTGCCCCTCTGGAGATTGGGTTCTGGAAATGTACTCTTTTTCCTCACTCATTTCCCCATACCTACTTCCAAAGAACACTACAGTGAATCCTCTCACCTCTGAAAACCCAACTGCCCTTCCTGAGCTGTGACTTTTTTTAAATTTATATTTTATTGAAAATGTTTTTATTATAAAACAACACAAACATATCAGAGAAAAAGCAATATGAAGACGAGCAGTTATTATGACATGGTTATGGTAGGATACATAATTACAACAAGTAGGTATATTTAAAACCTTAAACCATTGCTACCAATGTACTTTCTGCATACTCGGGGGGAAATTGTAGTATTTTTAAGGACTTGCAAACCGGATAACTTTAGAGCAAATGACAGTAATCTTCAGAAAAAGGGAAAGGTGGGGCCAGGGTAGTGAGCAGAAGAGGAGATATTCAATAATGGGAGTAGAGATAGGGAAAAGGGAAAGAGCAAGAATAGAACTTACTGAAAAATCAGGAATAAGGGGAGAAATAATAGGAAGACTGCAATAGGGAAGACTAAAAAGAGGAAGCAGGTAGGTAAAGTTAAAAGAGTCACTGCTGCAGATACTCGTTACAGTTGTTCAGCTACACAAAGCAGCCTTGGCTTCAGGTGGATGATGAGTCAGTTAGGCATCCTGGCAGACATCCCTGATTGGGACATCCCTTTCCTCTCCTCCAAGACAGGTTCACTTCATCACAGGCCTCCAGGTTATAATGTAGTGCAAATAATTAAAATAATAGTAGCTTATAAAGAGCCATAAACATGAGGCGACGGGATGGGTAAGTCGTAAGAGAACTATGGGTGTTTTTACATGGACGCGGGTACCCACTTGCAGCCTCATCTCAGTCCATTTTAAATGGACCCAGCAGCTGCTGCGGCTCACGGTCCGCCCTTGCGGTGCCCCCTCCCCCACACCATAGAGTTGCGGCCAGATCACCCAATGCTCTGGGCTGTCACCCACAACGCCATGGTGTTGCTCGGGGCAACCCCCAGCCAAGAGCAGAGCTGCAGTGGCTGTCTGCTAAGCAGACAGACCGCAGTTCTCCGACTGGTACCTCAAGTTTGGCCTGCCTGCTCTGCTGGTGGTGGTTCTGGATGTTCTGGAGCACCGCCGATGGGTCTGCCGTAGATCAGGGACAGCTTGCCCCACCTCTGGTCCACCTGCACATCTGGCAGGTCACCTTTAAACAGACAATCCACCCACCGTGGGGTGAGGCGGAGCAGAGGTGTGGGTGCTGTCCGTGTGAAAACACCCAATGTGAAAACTTTTGCCATTTTTAGAGGTGCTGAGCCCTTGCAGCCCCTATTAATTTCAGCTGGATTTGTATGTGCTGAGGTCCTTGGAAACCAGATAATATCCTGAAGTGTTGCCATAGGGAGATGAGGACTCCGAAGTCAATTCTTCAGTTAAGAAAATCCCAAGTGCTATGTCACAAACAGTAGTCATCTGTATGCTTTTCTTATTTCTGAGAGTGTGGTTGTCGGATTAGTCTCAAATATGAGACAGATGGGAGATGAAGAAATCCAGATTATACTTTTTATTCAGAGAACTTCTATTGGTGGGATTGTGTAAGCTTTTGAGCCACACAGAACACTTGTCCATTTCTTCAGGCGTAGCTCTATGTAGAACTCACAGCTGTGTTGAGGTGCCCGAAGAAGAGCTCTTTGTAGTTCAGAAGCTTGCACACTGTCACCAACAGAAGTTGGTCCAATGAAAGGCATCACCATAACTACTTTATCTCCACTTTCTTATTTCAGAGACACAGCATTATATTTCTCCTGAAACCTACTTTGACCCAGGAACAAAGACCAAGAACAGTACTAAGAGAGTCAGCATAGCAGGGGTGGCCAAGAGGCAGATCACAAGTTAGTCTCCAGTAGATCACAGTGTGAGGAGGGGAACCAGCCCCTCAGAGATTGCCTTTGGGCTGGGGAGGAGAGTGGAACCAGCGCCTCATGGAGGGTCTCCAGGAAGAAGGGCTAGGAGAGCTCCTCCAGTGTGGAGGAGAAGACCCTCTTAAGGGGAGTGCTCCTCTCCACTCCTGAAACTAGTTGCTGAGGTGTGCTAGAGCTGGAAGGCAGCAGGAAGGATTTTGGAGCACTAGGGCCAGTGGGAAAGGTCTTGGAAGATCTCCTGAGGTTGGCATCTGGATCATGTGGATCATGGGTACCATAAGTCTGACCACCTTTGGAATAAGGTGTTGGACTGGAACTTGGGAGACCAGGATTCTTCAAATTCCATCTTAGTCATGAACTAAGCCTTGGCCAAGACACTGTTTCTGAGCCTCAGTTCTTCATCTGTAAAATGGGAATAATAATGACTTATTGTACAGGACTGTGAAGGTAAACTAGATAGATTGTCGAGATCTGAATATGCTATATAAATGATGATAGTCAGCGCTGCAGGTCAGACTTGAGTTTCATTGTGAGAGGAGTGAGGCGCTCAGGATTGGAAAAGCAGTGGGTTGCAGTAGTGGCTTAGGTAGATTTAACAGAATTTGGTGGTGAAGAGGTTCAGAACTAGAGCAATAGAAGGTGGTATGGGGTAAGAAATAATGGGTGTTTTTAGACAAGCACCTCCCCACCCATTGCCCACCCAACACCCGCTCCATCATGCATGTTGCAGGGCGCCAATGCAGCCCTACAACAAGCATGATGGGTGGGTAGTTGGTATAGGGTTACCATACCTCCCCTTTAAAAGAGAACGCTTATAAAAAATATGTAGTGCAGGGTTGCTTTGGTTCCAGTGCAGCCCTGCACCATGTATTTTTCATAAGCGTCCTCTTTTAAAGGAGAGGTATGGTAACCCTATGGGTGGGGAGGCAGTGGTCTAAAAACACCCAATGCCAGAGATGAACTGGAGAAGTTATTAGTCTTGTACTTCCATGTCCACAGCATTCAGTCTGCAAACAGTGAAAGCTTCACAAAGACTCGGGAAAGTAAAAAAATAAAATGTCATTGTTTCATTAAAGCCCTCAGGGTGGTTTATGCCATTATGACCAATGCAAGCTTTGGTTTATTTACCTCTTTGTATAACAAGACCCTTTAGCAGGATCATACTTGAGGGTAGTGACAAGCCTCTGTGAGCAGAGCAGGAGTTCCCTGGCTATCCAGAGACACGCATCTGCACAGGAATAGACATCTCCAGCAATAATAAGAAGCACAGATTTGTATTCAAACCACACTTGTACTAGAGGATATGGATTTTTAAAAATAAATATTGTTACATTTTTTAGGGATTTTACCAAAAATGCTTTCATTTATTTTCACAACCACAGGGCATATTTTTTTGGTATGATCTCCAGGATTTCTTTTTTCCTAACAAACAGTTTATTAAGTGATGGCCTTGTGTTGATTTAACCCCTTCCATCTGTACCTCTGACTTTGACCTTTCTTCTCACACAGTTGCTCACTCTCTCTGTCACTTTAGCTGTCTTGGGTTTGGGGTTTAATTACTTGTGACCATTTGTTATCTCTGTCCAGTCCAAACCTGCTGGCAGGTTGCTACCTAATGCAATGGCGTCCTTGCCAAACCTATCATGCTCTCACAATCACAGAAGCACCCTTAGGAATTTCAGGGGCCTGTGCAAAGGCCCTCTTAGTTAGCATGGTACCTACTACGGGTTGACATACTCAGAGAATCTGGCAGATCCTGTCTTAGCATAGGTCTCTGCATTCCTGCACTGCAAGACGTAAGTCACTAGGGGTATAAATAACAGCAAGCAATAATAACAGAACAAAAGCTGTTATATATTATAAAAACAATACTTCGTTTGAATGTCACTGGTTGAGTCACTTGTGACTAAGGATGTCCCTGCCACATATGTTATGCACACATGAATGTTGCCAGCTCATAATTTCATTACAAGCATTGTAATAGGTTTTTTTCACAAAGCCTCCGCTGCTAGAGTCATGTGAGTACATGAGAGTTGCAGGTTATATTTAAAATGAAAAGAGGCTTCTAGCTGGGGTGGTCCACTGGGGGAAATTTTGTTGGTTTTTTTTTCCATTTAGTTTCCCTGGGATTTCCGTATTTAATTACAGGTTCAGATTTACAAATTCTGATTTTTCCCATTGAAGTCAATGGGAAACTGAACTGTACTCCCATCCCTAGTCCCAGGGCCCTAGTGCTCCCACACCCCCATTACCCAAGGCCCTGGAGTGGTGTTTACTGGCCTCAGAGGGCTTGATTGAAGCACCGCCACTGCTGTGGGGGCTCCAGCAGGCTCCCTTACCATGGTGCACTACCTGCTTCAAATCATGTATGTGCAAAATGGCCACTGCCCTTAACCAAAACAGTGGCGGCCAAAATGATGTTGCTGCCATTTTGGCTGGTTACGGATGGTGGCCATTTTGCACATGCGCAATGCGGAACAGGGGGAACACCGCGGCAAGAGAGCCTGATGGATCCCCCAAAGCAGAGGCAGGGCTTCAGTTAAGCCCTCCGAGGCCACCACTCCAGGCCCCCAGAGGATGGGGGGGTGGGGAACTCCAGATCCGGAACTCTGGATCCTGTAATTAGCAGGGCTAATTATGGGTCGTTATGGATTAATCTGAAACCATAATTCCACCCCTGTAGCTCTTATGGCTGTTGTGAAAATCTAAGCAGTCAAGGATTCAAAAACTAAAAGCAAATAAAAAAGAAGCCAACGCTGTAATCCACTTACTCTGGAGTAGCCCTAGCTTCATTGGCGCCAGTCCAGAGTAACTGATTTGTGGCTTGTAGCCCAGATGTGCTTTGATGTTTTCTTTTTTTAAAAGTTTAATCTGTAAACCAATTTTATGCGGGTTGGATTATCATTTTTAAAGTTTGAGATTGTCAATAATGCTCTCTCACACACACATGCATAGAGGGTGCAGTCCTCACCCTGTAAAGTCAGTGGGAACTTTGCCATCAACATCAGTGGGTTCAAGATTACAGCTCTAATCTCGCTCTTATTCTACCTTCAAATTCTTTGGCAAGTCCCATTAACTTCAGTGGGATTTGCAAGCTCCCAAGTGGCAGTATTGTGGCTTTTTTGTATGTGCGCCTCTTCTAGAGGTTGCCTAGTGATAATTATTTGTCAGCATCTGGCAGTACGCTCAACATAGAACTCAGAGGCTTCCCCAAAGAGCCTGCGGTCCAAATAAGGTAGATCAAGCCCAAAGGAGTGAATGATGAGGAGCAGTATAATTCAATGATTTAGATAATATTTATATTATTGTTGATTCATTTCTGATGGGCTCATAGGAAAAAAAGAATTTCTGGGAAGGTTTTGAATAGTGAGAGGGTTGTGAATCAAGATGACAAGAGTACCAAGCAGTCTTTGCATACATGAAGGCAATGAAGGATAAGGCACAGGGGGGATTAGTATGTGTAACTCAGAAACACCACACCGGGCTCTGTCCTATGAAAAAGGAGAATCATCTCCTAATAGAGCCAATCCAGGAAACATCTGACTCCATCCTGGTCATTACATATTACAGTAACAGGGAAAAAATAATGATTGGGAGACTAGAGATTGGGAGTCAGTAGAGAGAGAACTCAGAGGTTACTAAAGCTAGTCCAGTTTCCATAGCAATAGCCAACCACATGACCATAGGCAGAATGTCTTCTAGGTGGGAAGGAAATGGAAAACAATTAAAAGAAACAAGGCCTCCTGTGCAAAGCTACATTCTGGGGATGAGGTAGATGCCATTCTGCACGTTCCATAGCTGACTCAGGAGTCTGCTGCTCCCATCTGCTTTTAGTTCTGACTCTTTGGGGAAGAGAGCAATATCTTCCATGCTTTTCCCACTGTATCTCAATTTTAGGGAAAGCCTGCAGATTCACCAGACAAATGCATTTATCCTTCCTGCCTAGAAGATATCTGCCATGTTGCCAGAAACTTGGCTTTGCCTGCTCCCAGAAAGGTGTAGAACCAGTTCAGTTGGTTCAACTCCAGAGACTAATGAAACCAGAGAGGTTCCGGAATGCTCTTTGAGAATTATCCTCTGACCCGGATGGCCGACTGCTCGATGACCTCATGGCTTTTTGGAACATTCTGCTATCCAACACCATCAACCGGACAGTTCCTAGGTGTCCGCTCCCGAGGCATCAGCATCATTGGCCCCCGTGGTTTACAGAGGGCCTGTGACAGCTGAATCAGGAAGGGCATCGGTTAGAGCGACGGTGGTGTCGGTCTCGTGCTGAAGCCAACAGATTGCAACATAGAGCAAGTTTATGAGCCTATGCCGTGGCTGTCAGGGCAGCAAAAAGGGAGTTTTTTGCTGCCTTGATAACATCTGTGAAGTCACATCCAGCGGAGCTTTTCCAGGTAGTGCGGAGGCTGGTTGGTCCGGCCTCCCTCCTCCTGGAACCGGAAATATCAATGGCCCACTGTGACATGTTTGTTAATTACTTCACAGATAAAGTCACTCGAATTCACAACTCCCTCCCAGCAGAGGCCCGGGTGGCCTTAGACCTCCCCTCCTTTCGCTGTTGTTGTAAGGCCTGGCTGTTCTGCCAGGTCTTCGGCGAGGTTGATTGGTTGGGGGTGGGTGGGTTGTTTTTTAGTGGCACCCCCATTTGTAGTATTTTACTGGGTTTTGTATTTGTTTTATAATGTTTTATATTTGGTTGGTTTAAAAAAATAATTATTTGTAAGCCACCTCGAGCTGCTTAAATGCTGGAGAGGTGGGGTAAAACATTTTGAAATAAATAAATAATTTTTTAAAATGTAAAAATGCACCCAGGAAGGAATGAAATCTCACAACCCATACCCACCCCTCTGCCCCATGGTGTTAATGAAAAAGCAGTGCTGATTTACTTATCTTTATAAAAAAATAATAATAAAGATTTGCTAGGAGTAGTTTTGCCACCTATGTATATTTTTCCAGGCTGCCTGCCCTGCAACATGTATGTTTCATAATTGGCCTCGAAAAATATGCCTAGGTGGCAACCCTGCCTGGGAGGAAGGGGAATCTTGCAATGGTGAGTGCATGTTGCATAACTCATCTCATTGAATGCAGGTGCAGCAACAGTAGAACAGGTGACATTCGAAGCCAAGTGATTCCCAAGGTTCTAGTCTGTGTGATCCCATTTTGAGGCTTAAATACAATCTCATGACCACAGACAGCAACAAAGACGGTGGGGCCGATCCCATGCCCCGTGGATCTCAAATCCATGTCCATTTGGAATGCGTTGTGCTAGCGGGACCCATGTGGATTCCGCATGGATTCCAGGCGGAGGGGTTTGGGATTGTGTCCAATGGGAAGTGTATCAAATAGCAATTGGAATTTCAGCCCCTCTCCACAGATGGCATGATCCCACTTGGGGACCTGACCCACTGTTTGAGAACCTCTGCACTAAGGTTCAAATTATTAGTTTTAACAGAGAGGCAATGAGGAGAGCAGGGGAGAATAGATGTAAATAATAAATACGAAAAATTGCTACTGCCTTATTGGGTGTTTTTAGATGGACGGGGAGGTCTGCTCCAGCTGTGGCGGGTTTACAAAGAGGTGGCCACTACCATGGGCCGCACTCTGCCTGCACAGTGCCCCCTTCCCCTACACCATAGAGCTGCAGGCAGATTACCAGACCGGCTAGGCTAGGCTGCCGCTTGCAGCTCTATGCCTGTTGCCAGGGGAAGCCCCGGGCTGAAGTTGAGCTATAGTGGCCCATCTGCGAGTAGACAGACCACTGTTCTGCCCCAAGCTGCTGCACTGGGTTTGGGCAGCCCGCTCTACTGTGGTGCTTTGGAATGTTCCAGAGCACTGCAAGCGGAGCTGGCCCAGAGCAGGCAGCGCTTGCTCTGTTCCTGCTCCGCCTCATTCCAGGGTGGCCTGACATTTCACGGATGGGTCACCCAGGGCTAGGGTAGAGCAGGAGCAGAACAGGTGTCTGTCTAAAAACACCCTGTGACTGCCACTTTCAACATTTCCCCAGCATGCATCAGTGCAAATGCAAGTTTCCTGCATTTTTAAATACAAGAACCTGTAAGCAGAGGGAATTCCCACGCAGCTTCAAACAAAACTATACACTCCAGCAGCATACATCCTAGTGTTTCAAGCAGCCAAAAAGAGACAAGCCGTACCCCCTTGGCCAATAAGCTCCACCTTTCAGCGAGTAAGCTTCATCCTCTTAGGTACTTAAACTCCCTTTTTAGAGAAGGTTATTGAAAGGGTAGTGACTCATCAGCTTAAGGCACATTTGGATGGCATCGGTTTTCTTGATTCCCCGCAGTCTGACTTTCGGGCGGGTTATGGCACAGAGTCAGCGCTTGTGGCCTTGGTCTCCTCATAGAATTGGACAAGGGTCGTATGACACTGTTGGTTCTATTAGATCTATCAGCAGCTTTTGATACCGATAACCATGAGTTGCTGGTGACCTGCCTGCGGAACTTGGTGGGAGTGGATGGAACCATTTTGTATTGGTTCTTCTCCTACCTCACAGATAGGTCTCGGTGGGTGGTGCTAGGGGACTGTACTTTGTCCCCTGGAGACTTCCCGTGTGGGGTCCCACAGGGCTGTCCCTCTCTTGTTTAACGTGTATATGAGCCCGCTCAGGGAGGTTGTGCGCAGCTGGGGGGTTCGTTGCCATCAATATGCTGATGACACCAAGCTGTACCTGTCATTTTCATCCGACCTAGGCCCTGCTGCCTCGCTGCTTGGCTGCTGTGGGGGATTGGATGAGGTCGAGCTGATTGAAGCTCAATCCCAATAAGACAGAGGTGATGTTAGTGGGCGGGACCAGTGATCTGGGTGAGGAGGTTTCCCCTGTTTTTTGAGGTATCCATCCTCCTTTGGCTCCATCTGTGCGGAGCCTGGGGGTGCTCCTGGATTCACAGCTGCCCCTGGATTTTGAGGTGTTGGATGTGGCCAAGGGCGCCTTTCGCCAATTGCATCTGGTGAAGAGGCTCCACCCATGTCTCAGACTCTGATCTCGCCACTGTCATCCATGTGTTCGTCACCTCAAGGCTAGGCTATTGCAATGTGCTCTACATGGGACTGCCCACGGTGATGATTACTACTGCAAAATGCGGAGGCTCGTCTCCTTACTGGGATGGGCCACAGGGAGCACATAACACCTGTGCTCTGTGCTTTGCACTGGCTGCCTATTGTCTTACGGGCCCAATTCAAGGTGCTGATGTTGACCTTTAAAGCCCTTCACTGCCAAGGCCCTGCTTATCTGAGTGATCGCTTCACCCCCTGAGGCCCTGGGCAGTCCTTGCGGTTGTCTGGGGGCACCCCCCTGGAAGTCCCACGTTATCGGAAAGTTAGGACGGACAGGAGGGCATTCTTGGTGGCTGCACCATCGCTCTGGATTTCCCTCTCAGTGGAGGTTTGCCTAAGCCCAGATCTTCTCACCTTCCGATGAAACTGTAAGACCTGGCTCTTCCACCAAGCATTTGGTGTGGGAGGGTGGAATGGGTTAGATGGGTTGGGGGGGACTATATTTTTATATTCAAGCCAGAGTTTTAGTCTAGTTTGATATTGTATTTATTTATATTGTATGTATTTATACACAATATTATATTTGATATAATACAATATATTATTTTATATTATGATTGTTGTATAATGTTTATATTTGTAAGCCACCCGAATTGCTTTTTGTGAGAGGGGCAGGGTAAAAATGGAAACTAAACTAAACATGCAAACACCTCCCAACATTCCCAGTGCATAAAAGAGGGGCAGAAGCTCTCCTGATTTCATTGCACTTAATATCTTGTTATTCCATCATCTTTCCATTATTCTCTCAAGTGTTTTGCTGCTTTTCCTTGGCGGCAACCAGGAAATTGGTGCCAGAGGCTTGAATTCTGATCTTTTTGTCACTCTCCTGAAAGGAACTTTGACCCCCTGAAAGAGGGACAGTGGGATTCAGCACTCAGAGGCCCTTTTTGCACGAGACGCACCCATGCATGCCCATACAGGTCGGCTGCATGGGCATGCATGGGTGCCTCCTGTGTGAATGCCGGGGTGGGGGGGTGCGCGTGCTCCCGCGACCCATCCACCTACCTCCACCCATTGCCCATGCATGGTGCAGTTGGACAAAACGGCGGTTGCTGCATGCATGGAGGTGGGTGGACATGGGGGAGGCACAAAATATCACCCCTCCTGGGATCTGGCCTGTTAATAATTAAGATAATTCCCAACAGTACAACATGAAACCTTAACTTAAGAGCCAGTTTTGAAGTCCTTGATGATCTTAAAGTCCCATTAGAAGACCTTTGGCCTTCTCCCCAGACCTTGCTTGTCCAAGGGCTCCTTCCCTCAGGGCCTGTGTGTGTCCCAGACTCTAGCTCTCTCTCCTGAGTGGCTACTGCCTTAAGGTTGGAGCCTTATGAGCTGCGCTTGCCCCAATGATCCAGCAGTAAATTATTCCAGGGCAACAGGAGAATCCTAGTAGCCTGTAATAGGGTCTTCACAATGGGCTGGCACCTCTTCCTTCAGTTTGAGATGCAGGAGGCTTTGCATGCCTGTTTGCTGTTCCTGCCCTAGCTGCAGCATCTGTTGCCTCTGTTAAATTGCTTGGGGATGCCAAACCAAGCCAGCCCATCATGATTGCAGCTTTTAGGCAGGGACCCGTGTTTGCTGCGTTTTCCCCATTGCTGCCGGTGGAGAAAACGCAGTGAACACGGCTCTCTCCTTTTAGGCACTATTGCAATTAGTGTATTTTTAACCTGGTTTCCTAGAAAAACAAGGATTATGTGATCACCCTTTGTGTGTGGGTGGGTGTGTCCCAACCTTCCTTAATAACTTTGGATCCCCCATACTGACATCAACCAAATTTGGCAGAGAACCCAAAGATAAGTAGAGGTCTGTGCCCCAAATTTTGTAACAATATATGTACCTAGAGTGGAGCTATGGCCATTTCTTTATCCACCCCCACCCTCCTATTGACTTACATTGAGCATTGCTCGCCTCCTAATAACTTTGAATCCGGAATGCCAATTTTGACCAAATTTGGTGGAGGAGCAGAAGGCAAAAAGGTAATTTAGGATCCAAAATTTTGTAAGAACAGCTGTGCTTGGAGGGGAGATATGACTGCTTTTGAAGCCAAACTATCCCAATGATTTACATTGAGCATTATCAACACTTAGGAAACTAGACTTTTGCAGTTCATGTGCACAGAATGACTTGTATTATTATTTATTACAGCAGCCAATAGTAGTGGAGCTACCAAATTTAGCACTTTTCTGCATCATGCCCTCCCTTCTTTCTTTTCATAGATCTGGTGAGTGGCTATTCTATGAGCCCACCCTCTCTCAACATTACAGAGGAGGAACACGTGATAGACGCCAAGGATACACTGACGATTACCTGCAGGTAAGAGAAATATTTGACTGATCCCCATCCCATACCAGCTCTCAGCTCACAGGTCTTGAAGAACAGGCTGACAGCAGCTGTCTTAGGGTGTTTTTAGATGAGCATGAAATTCATGGGTCAGCAATCTGCCGCAAACACAAGGGCGCATCACATTCATGTGAGTGCTGTTTAGACAAGCTTCCCTATTGCGCGCAAAAAGAAAGTCACATGATACCTGTTCAGACGGATTTACCCCATCTCTTTCCTCTGACAGACATCCCAATATTGGACAAACCATAGACGTGGTGTGCAGAGTGGAGCACTTCTCCAGCCACCGCAAGAACCGCCATTACTCTAACTGCCACCTCACATGTAAAATTCCGGCCAGCTCAAGCCCACAACCTGATCCCTCATTGGCTCATCCCAGTATTCCAGCCATAGAAAGGGAGGGGGAAGGATTAAGTCTACACCCAATGCTGCTGGACATTTCTGGTGCAATATTATACAGGATAGCAGACTTGATGTGACCTGGTGGTTGCTTCTTACCTTAGATTCTGTGACTCTATGGGTGTAACCAATGAAACCTTAGCCCGCTAGAGTCTGGGGTTCTGTGCAACCCCCACTCGCATGTCTTGCATGTCCAGCCTAATAAACAGGCAGCCCCCAGAATGTCTTTCATGCGCTTGCAGGCAGCCCCACTGGACACACCACTGAGAGCAACAGCGGAGAGAGCAGCAGGAAGGGTTGCTCCTTGGATACTCTAGGATTCTGCTCAAAACTCTATGATCCTGGAGGATCTGGAAGTGCGAGTCGCTGCCTGCAGCCTAATTGATGGGACACAGACATGTGGGTGCACATTAGTCTACATTTGCCTGTATGAAAGGCTCCACATTCTCCAAGACCACGCTATGAGTGGGAGCTGCTGGTCAGGTGGGTGGTGCCATGTCCAATGGGGGCAAACACCTAATAAACTGGCAGGTGGACACCCACCTGGTATGGGCTAAGGTGGGCTAACGTCTCGTTTATTAACACTCTGTGATGACTACTCTGAACTAAGTGGCTTGAGGATTGGAGCTCTCTTCGATTAACTCCTTCTGTATCACTAATTTAGAGAGAGCAGTGTTTTTAACATTGCTCTCCTTGTTGTTCTAGTTCTGGGTTCTGTCCTGGCTTAAGGCTGTCAGTCACGTAGTGGTTTTATGATATAGAGAAACAGAAGTTAAGAGGGCAGAGCCAAACTCAGTTTCACTTGGGATCATGAAAGGATCCAGAGGTTTTGTTTTCCGGCCAACCAAGATGTTAACACACTGTTTATTCTCACACTGGTATATGGGTCATGGTTGCTGGAGACTGAAGACCTTAGCATGTCCCCTGAGGGACTATGAATAATTGGTTTGGTAATAAGAAGGAGATAATCTACCCCCAATGGTGATTGGAATGGTTTGGCCTAAAGCAGGAGCTTATGACACTGGCCTCTAACTCTTGAGGAAAAGACATAGCTGGCAGACTGGGGTTTACTGCTAGATCATCCATTGCATTCTTACAGCTCAACATTACTTAAGCTAAGATTAGAATGTAGGTCTGCAGGGGTGATTAATAATCCACTTTCCTTGAATACCCTCAGGCAGTTGTTTTTTAGTAGTTTCAAATTATAGATACGATGATCGGGAGAAGAATTTTGAACATTCACTCCAGTCCCCTGCACAAGTAGGGAGGGACTGTTTGCTAAATTGGGGCATACACTTCTCTAACCTTCACTTGGACTTCCTTAGTGACTGCCTTGCATTAATTTTGTTGCCCTGTTTTTGAGACTTTAAAATAGATGTCAAGTCAGTGGGTTTCCATATGGGCTCAGACATTCACCTGCACAATTCTCTTTACAGTAGTATAACCATGCTTTTCTCTATTTGAGCCTTAGTAAGTAGAGGAGGCAGAGATGCAGCATAACTATTTTTTGTCTTGTTCCTGGTTGATTTCTTCTCACATCGGAGAAAACTACAGTACCACAAATGGAACCAGTCTCAGCAGAGAGGTCGAGGCATGTGCAGGCATGAAAATGAATGGAACACATTTGCAACAGTAGTGTGAGACATTGGAGGCTTTTTGACAGATGGGTCCATTTAAAAGTGCCCCGCCAGATGTGGAAGCCTTACAGAGCTCCAGAAAATCCCAGAACACCACCAGCGGAGCGGCCCAGCCAAACCCAGGGCACCGGCTCAAGGCAGAGCTGATATCCATCTGCTCGGCAGACCCATGCTGCAGTTCCACTTTCAGCCGGCCGTTGCCCCAAGCAATATTATAGAGTTGTGGGTGCCAGCCTAGAGCGTCAGGCGATCTGCCTGCAACTCTGTGGTGCGGGGGTGAGGCATGTGAGCAGACCACTGGGCCCTTTAAAACAGACCCAGGAGGGGCTGCAAGTGGACGGACGCGGGGGTGCACCCCTGGATGCAAGCAGCCGTTACATCCATCTGTTTATACCCATTGCTTCTGCCATGCAGAAAAGGGAGATTCTTCTCCAAGACGTTCCTCATATGAACATGTGATAAGAGGTTGTTAATCAGGAGGAATAGCCTTGAGGCTATAGCCCCTGAAACTGTTCAGACTAGCAGCCCCCACTGAATACCCCCAGGGGATCCAGCCAGTTAAGGGGCTATTGCTGCTTATTACGTGCTCATATGAACAAGTACTAGGATTGTCATGCCAGTGCGTTCGACCACTTTAGGAAAGCTGTGTAATGGGCCAACAGATTGTGCCTAAGTGCAAATAATCAAGTCCTGGAAGTCCATTGGCCTACACCAGAGGTGAGGAACCTCAGGCCTGGGGGCCAAATGCAGTCCGCAGCTAGTTTTATCATGTGGCCCATTTCCAGTTCCTGGTCTAACTCCTGAATCCAGTTCTTACCCTCAAGCACTGAAAGACTGATAAAGGATAAAGGATTAGAAATGAGAACATGAACAGAAGGGCAGGTCCACGGCACAGATCCATGATCTGGACCCTGCTCTTCCTTGAGTGCAACTCTGTCCCAATTTCTATGCAGCCTTCATGAGGAGACGAGTCCAGATTAGCCCCACTGGAGCCTGCTGCCATCAGAGTTACTTACCTCCTGTCAGCTGCGCGAAGCCGGAGCTCAGTGTCGGCGAGGGGGCAGAGCCATAGCCCTGCAAGGGGATAAAAGGTCATGGTGAGCCTGCGACTGCACCGTAAGCGCGCACCGAAGGGCGTGTGCCCTTTGGAGTGCCCTTAGGAGTGTCCTGGAGTATGGGCACAGGGCGCTGCCACACCAGGGGCATATGGCGTCCGCCAAAAGAGGGAGAGGTGACACCCCTGATTTAGCCCCTGCTAGGGGCAAAGTTCCTAAACAACGGAAACTGGAGGCCTTCTTTCTTAAGTCTTTAGCTGAGCCCTCTGAAAATTTACCCTTGCGCTCTTAAACGCTATCAGCTGACTGCTCTCGATTGATCGTGGACCTGCCTGTTTTGGGGGCGTGCACCCAGGTGGACCTGGGAATTATGTCGGAGCAGCAAGGCTCCACCTGCGTGCCGCTACAAGACTCCCCACGCTTGCCGGAATTGCCAGTTGGAACACCGAATCCCCGTTCTGGGGAGCAGCTGATGACCTTCCTTACTGACCACCTTTTACTATCGGCTGATACTTTGAATTTTCCTCTATCATGGATCACAC
This sequence comes from Sphenodon punctatus, assembly GCA_003113815.1. NCBI lineage: Eukaryota > Metazoa > Chordata > Lepidosauria > Sphenodontia > Sphenodontidae > Sphenodon > Sphenodon punctatus. The sequence continues at coordinate 668,310 of QEPC01000541.1, forward strand.
AGCTCCAGATCGCCATGAATTCTATTAACGATCGACTAGTAGGGGCCTTGAATCGACCCCTGTCGCCTTGACGAGGGGAAACTGCTTGTGGAGATTTGCCTTACTCTGCCTCCTGTTTAGTAGGAAGTGGACCTGGAGGCTACCGCAGTCAATTGCCACCATCTGTGGTTGTAGCTAAGGGAGGAGCGGCTCTCAAAGTTTTACCAAATGTATTGTTTTTTACAGTGTACCCAGGTGGCAGATGGCCCAAGCCGCTCTGGTCTACAGCTCTAGATGTGGCCGAGTACCTTAGGGTCATCTTAGGGTGCAGAATTACTAGGCACGATATAACCTCAGTGGACCAACTGCTGACAGTGAAAGATAGACAAACATTACTTGTTACTTTTTTAACTCTTTCATTGATCCAGAAAAGTTTGGCAAACCTAGACCTTCTGGCTACAAAAGATGTATTTATCTCCCAGGCTTTTCAACCCCTCTCTGAGCAAAATGTTAGTGTGGTTTTGATGTCCCCGCAGGCTTGTGGGAGGGGTGAGGGGAATATAGGTAAACAGCGTTCCATGCCTGCCACTCTGGGAGATAGGAAGGCAGATGCCGAGAGAGCACAACTGGCCCAGGTAGGGGGACCAGTGGAAGTGAGTAGTCTATCTCAAGAGGCATGGAGGTGAAGGTAGTTAGGGAGCGGAAGACCACTAAGGAAGTACATGCTGTACATGCCTCACATGCCTTGTCCACCCCACACTCCTCACATGTCAAAGGAGCTTCAGGGTTCCCCCTGCCTTAACCACCCCAGTTGAGCTGATAGATAGGCTGGAAGCAGTGCGGTGCGGAGTCAGTTATTGTCCTTGAAATCTGACAGCATTAGATCTGTCCTAGAGGTTGCTGAGGGAAGAGGGGGGGCAAGGACTCAGGGTGCCTGAGGACTGGGGACCCCTTCAAGATCCTCTAGGAAAGACCTTATAACTGGGGGTCTTGATGCCTGGGAGGGAACATCCTCTACCCCAGTGAACTGCCCTAAGGCTAACTGTGGCGTGAGGGGGCCAAGGGAAGGAATGTGGGCGGGCGATCCTAATTTTAATCTGAAAAGCCCTCAGGGACTGGCTCAGGGGGATATTGGTTGTGGGCTACCCCCGGTCAGGGGAGCTGAGAGCTACCCTCAAGGAGATTCTGGGAGGGCCCTTTTGCTGGGAGAGGTACCTCCAGAGGGCAATGGTTTTCTGGGCTCTAGTATGGGCTCTCCATTAGCAATCTTGAACCCAAACAAAGATTCAGTCCAGGTACAAGCTGCTCCCTCTGCCACTGATGGGGAGCCCCATAGCCTCCCTTTGATCCTCTCCTGGAACCTAGGGGGATGGAAAGGCCATTGTCTGGATTTTGATTATTTGTTATTTCTTAGCCAATATGATATCGTGCTGCTCCAGGAGACTTGGCTGGTGGAGGGCTCTACAGAAATTTTTCTCAATGGCTTTAAGGTGTTCTGCCTGGGAGCTACCCCCTCTCTAGTGGGTGGTAGACCGAGTGGGGGGCTTGCATTATTGGTTACAAAAGATTTAAATGTTACAATAAAGGCAATATGCTCATTTGGATCATATTTTGCGCTATATCACTGTGTATTACCCAGTGGGGAGGAACTTCTTGTAGGCAATATATTCCCCCGATTTGTTCGAATTATTACCAACCAGAGATTTGGATTGTTATAACCGAGCTGGTTATGGGAGCCTTGTTGGAATTCCCCAAGGCGTCCATTTATGTAAGAGGCAACTTTAATACCAGGTTGGGGGATCCCAGCCATCCATGCTATGAGGTAGCCCCTGAGGAAACAGGGTGTAGGCCCTTTGAGCTCCTTCATTCCTCACGGGATAAGGGAGTGAACTCCCAGAGGGCAGACATGGAACTTCTGTTGGGGAATTTAGGATTGGAAGTAGTGAATGGCAGGGTTACAGGGGACTTGGAAGGGAACTTTACCTACCATGGAGCAAGTGGGTCCAGTGTGATCGATTATTTCTTGTCCTCCCTTGAAGGGTTTTGATATATTATCAAGATGGAAATCATCTCAAGGCCGGATACTTGTCATTTTCCAGTTGTGTTGGTATTAAGGCTACTGAGAGAAAGGAATGGGGGCACTCAGGCGGAGAAGGAGGGGGTTCCAAGGATCTGCAACCGGGAGGTTAAAGTAAATCGGAGACGGTGGATAGATGTGAAGGAGGCATTTGGGAAATTTATCAATTCTCAGGCAGGTAGGGATTTATGCCGGTCTGCTGCTGATACCCTTTTACATCGTCTGGACCCCCTCCTCTTTCAGTATTTGCCTGTATATGTGGAGTATAGGGGTGTGGGGAACACACACACACCCCAGCTGGATGGAGAGTATAAAATAGAGAGAGCAAAATTATGGAGTTTGGTCAAAAGATTGAGAGTCCATCCCTCGACACACACATCCTTACGGGAAATGGTATGTATGCAAAGACTTGTTACAGGCAGCTATTGAAAGGGAAGAGGGATGCCCATGGGAAGGCCATATGGCAGGCCTTGTGTCAGGCAGCCATTGAGAATAATCATACCAAGTCTGAGTATTAATTCGTTCATCCAGAGATTTGGGGGGTGGGGTTTTGCCGGTCCCTCCGTGCCATCAATGGAGGCTTGGGAAACTTTCTATGGTGCTTTATACACAGCTAGACCGGTAATTGGGGGTGAAGTGGAATTAGACCCGTGGGACAGTCTGTAGCACTGGGCACCTGTTACGTAGGATGAGGTTAAGTCCCTGATTCAGGGCCTGAAGGTAGGGAAAGCCCCAGGCCCAGACGTTATTACACCAGACCTACTCAAGGCATATCCAGATTGGTGGGCAGCCATTTTGACGCCCCTTTTTTCGGAGATAAGCAGGACTGGTCAAATTCCTTCCTCTTGGCTTAAGAGTGTTTTGGTTCCAATCTTCAAAAAGGGGGACCCCTGGCTGCCGGCAAGCTATCGGCCGATCAGCTTGCTCAGTGCAATAGGGAAACTGTACACCCGGCTGTTGTTGGATAAGCTGAGAAGTTGGACGAGACAGTCTGGTCTAATTTCACCTGAGCAAGCTGGTTTTTGTGCAGGGAAGTCCACAGTGGACCACGTTATGCTGCTCTCTGCTCTGATTAGGAAATATACTGCCCATAAGAATAAATTATATCTTGGATTTATGGATCTCGAGAAGGCCTTCGATTCTATCAACAGGGAGCGCCTGTGGGTCAAGTTGAGTGTTTCCACAATTGACGCCAGGCTCCTCTATTTGATTATTAGACTGCATACTGGGAATTGCTTACAGGTCAGGTCAGGCCCAAAGGGAACCTTATCAGCACCAGTAATGGTGGAAAGAGGTGTGCGGCAAGGATGTCTCCTTGCTCCTGTTCTCTTTAATTTGTATCTTGATGGGGTGGTTCAGTATATGAACTCTAAGGATACTCATGCCCCGCAGGTCACCCAGAGATATTTGCCAATCCTGTTGTATGCAGATGATTCGGTACTTATATCTCAAACAAGAATCGGCCTCAAGAGACAGTTGGCCCTCTTTGATTATTATTGTGCCAGGGAGGGACTGGTGATTAACTATTCTAAATCCAAGATCTTGGTGGTGGGCGGAAGGGCCTGGAAACCAAAATTAATCTGGCCCATCGGAGGTTGGAGAATTGAGCAGGTACAAAGGTTTATATACCTGGGGGTTACCTTTTCTTCCAACACCAGTTGGAAGTCACACCTTGATCTGGTTAAAACCAGAGCGAAGAAGACCTCAGCTGCTATTAAGCAATTCTATTTTGGCCAGGGTGGGAAACAGATTGCCCCAGCGTTGCTCTTGTTCAGGGCAAAGATATTGGGACAGACCCTTTATGCGGCCCCGGTGTGGTGTTTGGATTTTTTGGACAACTTGGAGAGTATCCAGAACACTTTTTTGACCTTTGTTCTGGGTGTCCTGCAAGGCATGCCCCAGGTAATTGCCAGACAAGAGACCAGACTACCTACAGTAAGAGTGTTGCTGCTGCAGCAGGTATTTAATTATTGTGCCAAATTGATATCATCTTCCCAGACAGAGGTTTTGCTTCTATCTATGGCCCTGGAGTCTGGCTTGCTTACCCCTTGGTTGAGACAGGTGAATCTCCACTTGCAACATCTGGGGTTTTCTCGGGAGGTCCTTCCTAGAACTGGTACACCCTAGGGCTGGTACACAGGCCTTCAGGAAGCTACTGCGTCAGAGACTTAGTGAACTGATCCAAACGGAGCAGGCTCTTCTTGCTGTGCAGAAAATGGTGCCGGGGATAGAGTTCCTTGAGCCACAGTCTCTGCAATATACTTACCTTTATGACTGGCAAGACCCCCCTAGACACATAGCTTTCACAAGACTGTGTACTAACACTTTCCTCTGTGCTTCAGTAGAGGGGAGATATAAGGGCATCCCCCATGTCAAGCGGATTTGCCAGTTGTGCGAGTCTGGTGAGGAAGATACGGTGGCTCATATCCTCTTGGATTGCTATACTCTGGTGGGTCCCCGGTTAAGATTTCTAGGCAACTTCCTCCAATCATCCCAGGAGAGAACTAGGGAGATGATAATGAAGAAAATGTGGAGCCCAAAGGACACAAGCCTAACTAGAGCTGTAGCAAGTTTTGCCCTCTCAGTACTGGTTATGAGAACCTCTATACTGAAGAGGCAAGAGGTTCTTACTTGACCCGGACTACTCTGGAATAGATGTAGGGAAAGAGAATCAAACTGGGGAAGGATTTGGACTTCCCTTATATATTGTTGGGGGCGACCGCCGGAGACTGGACTCCAGTTTGCAGCACTGGCCTTGGGTAGGTAAGTTGCAGCAACTCTGTGCCGGAACTGTCTTCCAGACCCTTCTGATCCCATTGTGGTTGAGGATGGAATGAGTTGGATTTTCTGGAACGTGTTATATTTGGGAAATTCTGACATTCATACTTGGTTGTATTATAGTGTGTTGACTGTATTGATTGTATAGTCTTTATTTATTATTTACTATTCATTACTATATTGTAAAAGCCGTTGGCTACACAATAAAATTATTATTATTATTATTATTATTATTATTTTATTATAAATGCAGCCTTCAGAGCTTGTACTAATTTTCAAAGTAGCCCCATGGAAGGAAAAGGTTCCCCACCCCTGGCATAAACAGAGGGTGTTTTAAGACAAGCTCCTCCCCACCCACTGCTCACTGGTTACCCACGGCAACCAGTTTTTAACCAGTGGGTAATGGATGGATAATTCACTTAATTGTAAGCCGCCTCAAGCTTCTTGTGAAGGAGAGTGTGGGATATAAATAAAAAGTGAAATGAAATGAAATGAAATAATGTGCTTGTCTGAAAACACCCAGAATGTACTGTTTATGAAGGATCCATTCCATGAGCCTAGCCATAGCTAGTATGCATATCCACTGTTAACAGATCCAGAGTTGTTCATTGAATTGAGTTGTTCACAGTCTGGAGGTTGCTAGCAATTAGCAAGGTTGTCCTGTGCTGTGAGCAGCAAGAATAAAGTTCCTTGTCTGTTTTAAACTAAGGCCACTTTTAGACGTGCAGCTGGATCAGGCGCGGGAGCGGCGAAACAGCCGCAGCACTGTTTTAGACGAACCGAAAGCGGAAGTTGTTCGCGTGATCCGGCGCCGCGCATTATTTTCCGGCCGTGTATGTCACCCCAGAGAGATCAGGGTGGTTCATTCGCGGTCGGCAAAGAATGCGCGGCCCCGGATCACGCGCACAACTTCCGCTTCCGGTTCGTCTAAAACAGCGCCGCGGCTGTCTTGCCGCTCCCGCGCCTGATCCCAGCTGCACGTCTAAAAGCGGCCTAAGACTACTCCAGCATCTGACATTCATTTCTAAAGCTGCTATTCTATTCAGACACAACATAGAGGGGCACAAACTTAGAGGATTCTCTGACAGTTGGAAGAAGCTAGAAAGGCAGGCATCATTTTGGAAGGAGTAAATGTACTGGGGCCTTTGTGCGCAAAATGATTGTGTTGTTCTGAGTGTGGGGTAATGGGTTTGTGTGGAACACTGCTAGTCAAGGGCTTGCTGTTAACACGGTGGATGTAGATCTGTGAGAGCCAAGGAGCAGCATCCCCTACTAAGCTGAAAGCCCAGGTAAGCAGAGCAGTTTACCAAGTTAGTGCCTTTCAGCTTTATGCTCACCACTGATGAGATTAGAGGTGTCAGGCTGGAGGGTAAAGGTTTAGGGCACCTCTGGAGGTAGAGGAAGGGGGTGTTTGATTAGTTGTGCTATCTCACTGCTGCTATCACATTATGTTCCCCATCCCTTTCCAGACCCTTGGTCTGCCTCCTCCCTTGCCTGATAGTCTTTCCTATAAATAGTAAAGAATCCCTGTGTTTTTAATTGGGTTTTGTGTCAGGGCCTTCAGACACATATAAACAATAGAGCTAATGCTGGACCCAAAGAGGGAAAGATGCAGGCTCGTTACTTTAAGACATCTACCAGAGCCTGAGTCCAGTATGGGAGGGAGACTTAGTATAGCTGGTACAGAATGGGTAGAGATGCTTTGCCTGTTGTTCATCTGGCATGAGAGGGCATCCTGCTACTGCAAGTCAGAATAGCTCAGAGCTGACAACTGTAGCCTTTTGCAGGACATAGCGTTGCTCCTCCTAGGAGCAGGTGCACATGTAAGCCTAACCTGCCAACCAGCACTCACTGCTGTCAGTGCCTGTGCAAGGCAGGTTGTCAAACTACAGAATCGTAGCATTTGATGGAACCTCAAAGGTAAACTAGTTGAACCTCCTGCTCTAAATCAGGATACCTGCAACATCACTGACAGATGCCTCTCCTTCCAATTTTTGAAAATGTCCACTAAAAGAAATACAATCCTCACAACAACTATTCCATCAACCAATTGTTTTGGCAGTTAGGACGTTTTTCCTAATAGTTAATCAAAATCTACCTTGACAACCTTTTAGATTATGTGAAACAACTGCTATTATGTCCTCCCTTAACCTTCTTTTCCCCTTGGCTAAACATACCCAATTCCATCAGCCTTCCTCATATGACTTGCATTCTAGCCCCTTATCATCTTGGTTGCTCTCCTCCGAATCCTCCTCCTCTGAATTTGTCAACACTGGTTCTCACCAGTGTCAAGTAAAGTGGCACTATTACTGCCTGTGTCTTGGACATGGGGATTCTGTTGATATAGCACAAAATGTCAGTTGCCTTTTCTGCAACAGTGTCCTATTGTTTCATGTTGTTCCACATCTGATCCACTATAACTCCTAGATTCTTCTCAGAAGTACCATTGGTCCCAAGGGCATAGCTATGTTAGGAACATGCAGACAGCTACGCTGGAGCCCACGAGCCCAGAGGGCCCATACTCCCTGATGCAGCCGTGTCCCCTGATGCTGAGGGGAGCCTCATTCCATCTTCCACACTAGGGTGCATTACCGTCTAGCTATGCCCCTGATTGTCCCCCATTTTACACTAGAAGATTCGTTTTGTCATTCCTGTGTAATCTTCTGCATTTGTCTTTGTTAAATCTCATTTTGTTTCATCCAGACCAGGTTTTTAGTTTATCTCTATAATTGTCATCATCGTCATCATCTATTCGTATAGAGCCAGCAATGTGCCTGGCACTTAACAATCATTAATTAGAGATAGGTCTCTGCCCCAGGGGACTTACAATCTAGAATGGACATGGATGGGGAAACAAGGAAATGGAGAATCTAGGGAGAGACAGGGCTATGTTTAATGAGGTTGAAAAGTTGCAGGTGCATGTACTTAGCTTAGTTACAAGGGACTAAGCTAGAGGACAGTAGAAGGAGCAGACAGTGGTGGTTGAGAAGCTAGAGAAAGCCTGACAAAGGTAGGTTTTGAGGAGGGGTTTGAAGTTTGGGAGAGAGCACAGTGTATGTGTTTGAGGAGGGAGTCCCATGCATAGGGGGCAGCATGGGAAAAGAGTGAAGGTGGTTTAGGGAGCAGGAGACTCTAGGGAGCCTGAGGGGGGTGAGTGCAATGGAGGAGCAATGTTCCAGGTGAGGACATAGTGGGAAATGAGGAAAGAATGATAGGGAGGAGCAAGGCTTCAAAGAGCCTTTAAGGAGTTTGTGCTGGATGGGGAGAGGGAGAGGGAGCGGTGAAGGGGCTGAACATGGTCAAGGTGACAGGCAAAATGGATGGCCTTGGCAGCAGAGTGCTTAGCAAAAATATGCCCCTTAGGGCATACGCTCCATTCCCAGATAAATGTTCTTCTTCCTTCTGCTTTCTGGAAAGATTCTGTCTGGCAGCTGAAGTTGCATCCTTTACGACTTGTGCAGGGCATTAAGTCCGCCAGCATCCATGTGCAGCAAATCAGAATTGAAGTCCATACATAGACCTACATGTAGCTACATATCATTACATGTACTGCACATTACATAAAGTTCTTGTATTGTGACACAAACATAGTGCAGGAGAGGTAATGGATGAAGGCAGTGTACACGAACCTATGCAGGTTAGAGTTTGGGCAGTGGCAAAGTGGATGTATTACAGTATTAGATAGGAGGCGAGGAAGAATAAAAAATTACTCCCTGAAAAAAGGTACTTGCTGCCTGCTCCCCACGCATCCCTCCCTGTACTAAATAGCAGTTATGCTAACATTGTATCTTTAGTTATACACTTATTATGTATCTATTTACATGGAAGGAAATCATGGGGAGCAGAAAAGAGTCTTATTTCCAGTCTGGATTCTACAGGGAAGGGACCTTTCTTGCCAAAGCCAAGTGAACCGGGTTCTCAGTTAGCTCCTGATAAACAGAAGAAACTACTCAATAGCATGCACTTCCAATCCTCCCTGCTGCTGACTCTGGCTCATCTTTCATGCTTCCTGGAGAGACATCCACACTGTGTGGCAGAGAACAGTAAGGGTATCAGTACATGTTACAGTTAACCTGCAGAAAGTCTGTGAGTAGCCACCTGTATAAAGATTTATGCTGGTGTGTGTGTGACTGAGAGGTTTGCTGCTACCCTGGTCCCCTCCCACCAACTGTTACCCAGATCAATATCGCATTGGTCTGTGTCTCAAATTGGCACAATCCTTGCATGTGGAATCCTTGAACGTTGCAATTTGGGTTGTTGGCACTCATCACACGGCACCACTGTTCTGGTTTCAAATTCAGGATGTCAATTCCTGCTCAAAGCAGTCTTAAACCCCCCCACCCTCACCTATAAACCCAAAAGATTGCTCACTTAACTCCAGCATTTTTTGAAAACAAAAAAGTTAATAGAGCCCATAGTTGTGATCTTGTCATCAGGACATCAGTAACAATGTGCTATAAAACCACAAAGCACGTATGTGCTTTATCTACTGTGTAGTCATGAGATGCACATGTGCTTTATCTACTGTGTAGTCATGAGATGCACATGTGCTTTATGTGGTAACTTCAGCCAGTAGATGTCTCAGTCTACTGCCAGTGGGTACATGCTGCTTGCATTGTTCTCTCCTACTGTGCTCCTACTGTGTGTTCATCCAACAAGCGTCTGAAGGCCCTGGCATTCTTCTAACAGGAGATGAAGCAGTGGAGGATAGCTGTGGATCCCTGAGAGTCATTTTCACATTTGGTAGTTTCCAAATGTCCAAAAATGCAATGGTTCCATCATGTCCCCATGGCTACATGCCAGTAGATTCACTCTTACCTGCTACTCAGCAGCCCACTGTGAGGTGTTGTGGTTTAAGTGACAGTTTTTCATGTGTTTAGTTTATTACTGCAAATCTCTGGTGTACCCTCTGGCAATTATTAACCAGCAGATTAGGCAGTATGGTAGCAATGGTCCTAGGTCTCTCAGAGCCATTTATATGTCCAATGTCCAACAGGGCTAACATCTCACACAACTGCCATGGGTTCCTTCTGGTGCCCAGCATAGTAGCAGTTGCCTCTGTAGAACGATACGGCTTCAGTGACAGATGCAACACGTGCAGCCTAAATTGCTCAAAACAATGTTAAAAATGCAGAGGGACATCTACACCCTGTCCCTAGGCAAACTCATTGTCTCCCATGGCTTCCAATATCACCTCTACGCTGATGACACTCAACTCTATCTCTCTACTCCCTCTCTCTCTCCATCTGTTCAACCTCGCCTCACCAGCTGTCTCTCTGATATCTCTACCTGGATGTCTCAACATCAACTCAAAATCAACATGGCTAAAACTGAACTCCCTTTCTCCTCTCCCCCCCTCCAATCCTTCCTCTCCCTCCTCCCTGTCGATCCTTATCGACGAGGTCACCATCCTTCCCGTCCCCCAAGCCCATAGCTTAGGCTTCATCTTTGATTCACCCCTTTCTTTTAAACTCTACATTGACTCTGTTGTCAAATCCTGTCGCTTCTCCCTCCATAACATTGCTAAGATTTGCCCTTTTCTCTCTGTCTCCTCTGCCAAAACACCAGGTTCATGCCCTGGTCATGTCTCGCCTTGATTACTGTAACCTCCTTCTCACTGACCTCCCCTGCTCTCACCTTTCTCCCCTTATCTCTGGGAACATTTGTGTCCAAAACTCTGCTGCCAAGGTCATCCACCTCGCCTGTCACTTCGACCATGTAAGTAAGTAAGAAATTTATTATTAAAAGTTGTGGCCGCATGGCTATTACAACAGAAAACAGAAAATTGACCAACACTACGAGACTACAAGCTTGTGTGATGCACAATGCAAAGCGCAATTGTAAATTAGAAATATTCAAAATAAACAAACAATGTGACTTATGCCATGAAACCACAATTATGCCATACTAAGTGTGGCTACCCCATAGATAAAACACGTCAGATATATGTAAAGGTATAATTATATGCTAATATGAGTGGTGCCACAACCTACCCCCAACTAATTCCAGTTATCCCTAATGGAACCACGGCCCCCCCCTAAGACATACGCTCTATTTTCACTTTCCTATGGATATTCTCTATTCTTAGGGCAAAAATAGCCACTTGTTTTGTTCTTGCAGAATCAAAATCCCCAAGCAGATAGATCAGCTGTTGAATTTTAGGGTGAGCGGGATCCCAACCAATAGCAGTTTGTAAATAATTGTGGTATGAATCATATAAGGGGCAAGAAATTAGGTAATGCTTTGGATCTGGACCTTGTATTGAAGTGTTTTGAAGATATATTAAAGCACTTCCATGATAAATTGCTTAGTGGAGGCAGGCCTATAAGATCAAAGCAGATGTCTCATAATCCTTGGTATGACCTGGAATGTAGATCTGCCAAAAGGAATCTCATCAATTTGAAAAGGAAATGGGCCAGGGATCAATCGAAGGGCCTATGGGAGGAGTATAGCCATTTGAGGGCCTCTTACGCACATCTATTAGGGTGTAAAAAGAGGGAGCATTTTGATAGAATATGGGCAAAAATGGCAACAGATCTAGCTACTGGGCACTCAGGTGGTTTCTGGTCCTCCCTGAACAAAATAGACCTAGGGGGATATCCAATTCCCAGGCCATTCCCATGGAGGTATGGGTTGATTTCTTCAAGAAGTTATATTCGGAATGTCAGGTGACTCTGGAGGATTTGGTAATTCCTTCTCAGACACATGATCCACCTGAATGGTACCTGGAAGATTTTCCTGAGGATAAAATTATTAAGGCCATTATGTCATTGAAACAACAGAGGACCCCAGGCCCTGATAAAATTACAGCTGAGATGTTCCAGGCAGCGCCAGGATAGTGGGCCTTGATTTTATCAAGATTATTTTATGGTCCGCAATGGCTTGAAGGTTCCCCAATCTTGGTCCAGAAGTTGGATAGTACCAATCTTTAAGAAAGGTAAGGTGCAGGATCCTGGCTCCTATAGACCAATCAGTTTATTATCAGTGATTGGCAAGCTATATGCTAAATTTCTTTATGAACACTTGGAGCTGTGGGCTAATGAGAATAAAGTGATTCCGCAGGAACAGTTTGGGTTTAAGACAGGCCACTCTACCATTGACTGTTGCTATATCCTTCAACATATCATTTTTAAGTACCATAAGATCAAAAAGGGCAAACTGTTTCTGGCGTTCATTGACTTAACTAAGGCTTTTGACACAGTCCCTCGAGCAAGGTTATGGGTAAAACTTAGAGCCCTAGGAATTAGTGACAAGTTGCTTTTGCCTATAGTCCAGCTGTACTCCAATAATGAGGCTGCAATCAAACGGGGCAATTCACCGTGGCAGGATAGTATCTTTAGTTTCAATAGGGGTGTGCGCCAGGGCTGTGTCCTGGCTCCACTCCTTTTTAATCTATATGTAGCCGACTTAATTAAATCCTTGGGATCTAGTGACTTCCATGCGCCTAGAGTGGGAGAAACCCAAATAAGTGCACTGCAATTTGCGGACGACATTGTATTGTTCTCACAGACAGAGATAGGCCTGAAGAGATCATTAGGGAAATTGCAGTTATATTGTCAGACAAATGAGTTAGTGGTTAATGCCTCGAAATCTAAAATTATGATCTTAGGTAAGAAATCTAAAGTTGCTAGATGGAGAACTGGTATTGGGGAGATGGAGGTGGTCAATGCATATAAATACCTAGGAGTTATTTTTACCTCTAGAGGCACCTGGAGTGCGCATCTCCAGAACAGAGCAAATGAGGCTTTGAAGTCAGCCCGAGCCTTAGGCAGGGCTGCTAGTATATCCAAGGGGATATCTGTGTCTGCTATTCTGAGAGTCTATCAGGCTAAGGTCCCTCCTGCAGCTGCCTTTGGGATAGAATTGATCCTGTATCCTAATATTGACATCTTGGAAAAAGTTCAAAACCTATTTCTTCAGCATTTACTTAGAACTGGGCCTAGTACTCCAGGGGCCATCCTGAGGGCTGAAACGGAAACGGATACCACCTCTATCGCAATGTATGCAAAAAAGTCCTATATTAGGTTTTGGTTGAGGATTTTGTCACTCCAGGAACCTCATTTATTGATTCAGTGCCTGAAAGAAGAACTGACTAACTTGGGGCCAAGACCTTATCCCTGGTTAAGCTCTCTGGGGGCTCTCCTTGGCGGCATGGGTTTTTCTTTCCAGTACTTTGTTGGTAAACAGCTATCTGCTATAAGGAGGGAGGTACATCAGAGACTGGGGGACATTGAACGGCAGGAGGATCTGGTTGTGGTTTCCCGTTGGAAGGTGGCCCCTTTCCTGATCCAATTAAAACAGGACGTAGCATTGGAACCCTATTTAGATCATTTGACAAATCCAAGACTGCCGAGGAGCTATACTCTGCTCCGTTTTCAGCTTGTGCAGACCACAGTCTTGGAGGGTAGATACCATAAGGTAAAATATGATCAGCGATGCTGTAATTGCAGCATCAAGGAGGTGGAGTCAATGGACCATTTCCTTCTCAGAAGTCCTTATTATGCAGCTTTGAGGGCAACTTGACTGTCTCCACTTCTTAGGGAAGGTATGTCCTTTGAGTCGGAGGGATGTTATTTATTCCTCCTTTCTCTTTCTGGTAGGGAGGAATTGGTCAATATTGCATCCTTTGTCTGACTGGTGTCCAGGAGAAGGACTAGTATAAAGAATAAATTACAATTACTCGGCCAGCCAGTTTAGAGCCGCTGCTCCTTTAGATTAAAGATCATTTAGTTCGGGATTGAGGATTTAAGTGGGCTTTGTGTTCCAGATGCTAAATTAGGGTATTTTGTATTTTTTAGTATGTATGTTTATCATTTGTTTGTATGTTTATTGTCTGGGATATAGCGAAGGCTGAGCCTTAATAAACTATTTGATTTGCTTTGATTAGGTAATGGTACAAATCCTCAATCCTCTCACCACAAGGGCATATCCGCTCAGCATAAGGGATACCCAGATATCTCCCTGACAGAACTGCCGTCCTCATTGATTGAAATCTTAGGCTAGTAAATGCATGTCTGAGCCTTGGGTCAGTAAGGGAGTGAATATATGAAGCCCCCCCCCCTTGAGATGGCACCAAATGTTTATAAAAGGGGGAAGCAGTGGTTCCCTCAGCTGAGTGTCTCAGTTGTTGCCTATCGATATCACAGACTCATTTTATGAGCCTCGTAATTTGGGAGCTGGAATGTCCCTGTAAAAAGAGATCTGAAAAACCTAGAGAAGCAAGTCGGGCTTTCACTGCAGCCCACCATGAATCAATCCCACAGGCAAGATTATTTTGCTTCTCCTTCAGGGCTAAAGTCACTAGAGAGCAAACTGGGGCATCCCTAATCTTAGCCCAGAATTTCAATAGACGTATTTCTGCGATTGCCTTCAAAGAGGGACTGCCCAGTTCTAATAAAATGACTGATGAATTTGAAGCCAGGGAGGAGCCTGAAAATCCTTTTCCAAAATTGATTGATTACTGGATGTAACCTACCTAATGCCTGGTTATCGTATCCCCAGTTTGATACTCCATACAAAATTCTTGCTAATACTTTGACCTCAAAAACTTTTTGTGCTGTCCTAATGCATTTTTGTCCATAATGGTAGAAGAAGTGTTGAATGTCCAAGGATTCCATTTGTGCCTTTGCTTTGGAAGCCAAGGTGTGAGCCAGCCAAGCCCCATTATCCGCTAGGGTTATTCCTAGATATTTATAAGACTGCACCTGTTCCAGCCTAGACCTTGCATTAACCAACTGCATTTTCTAAAACGTTTCGCGACAATCAGTATTTTCGTTTTCTCATAATTAATAATAAGGTTGAACACCTATCCGCAAAGTCACTCAATGCTCTATCCAGTCCACATTTAGACAGAGACACCAAAACGGTGTCATCAGCATACATGAGCATATAGACTTTTTTGCTGCCAATTCGTGGGGGATGGTATCGCCCTGGATCCCTGTGCTCTAATATAAGAGAATTAACATAAATGTTAAATAGTGTTGGGGCCAGGAGGCAACTCTGCCTGACCCCCGATAGGTCTGAACTGCATCTGAAAGCCTACCCTTAGGTGGCATTCGCACCCTCAAAGATGTTCCTGAGTATGAAGACTTGATCAGAGCTAACAACCTCTTATCTAAGTTTTTATGGGCAAGTTCAAGCCATAACTTTGTTCTGCAAATCATGTCAAATGCAGCGGACAGATCGATAAAAGCCAAGTACAATTTACATTTATGTCACTGGTATTTATTCATTAGATGATGAAGGATGAAGACCTGTCCAGAGGTGGAGTGATTGGGCCTAAAACCTGCGTGCTCCTCGGCCAGAATGTCTTCCTCCTCACACCAAATCCAAAGGTGTTTCAAAAGCAAACTGGCATACATTTTTGAGATTATACAGAGGCTAATAGGTCTAAAATTGCTAGGCTCTGCTCTGTTCCCCTTCTTATATATCAGAATCAGACTGCTGGTTTTCCATGAATCCGGAATTATATAGGTGGGCAATAGTGCAAACTCCCCAGTCTGGCAATATTTTAAACACTTCCCCCGGGATATGATCTGGGCCAGCTGCTTTACCCCTTTTCAGATTTGCTATTACATTTTGCACTTCCATAGGGTCAACCGGATCCCAGGGCAGCAAATCTTTGTCCAGGAGGGACACAAACCTGTGTTTCTGATCGTGACCTGCAAATAATTTGGAAAAATGTTCCATCCAAGTTGAAGACAGGATATTAAGATCTATACACAAGTAACCCTTAGACTTTGAGTTGTTTACCAACCTCCAAAAAGCACGAGCATCTTTTCTATCAATTGCATCCTGTAATACCATCCATTGGTGTGCAAAATAGTTCTCCCTCTTCCTTAGTATCAATTTTTTATATTGATTCCTAAGCTCTCTATACCATTACCTAATAAACTGGACCAATCCATTATTTGTTTGCAGATTATGGGTGGCAGATCTTAATGCTGCTCTACACTCCCCGTCCCACCACACATTATTTTTCATGGGTACCCAAGATCGTTCTTTATAAACCCAGGTAAGTGGTGCTCTCAGCAAGTCCGCCAGCTGAACCCAAATTGTCAGGGCAGCCTCCCACTCAGAGGCAGCGAATAATTGCGTACCGAGCGCCCTAACCTCAGCGTGCATTAAAAGGTCATGAACTGCAGATTCTAACTGTTTAGACCAACGCCGGGCCCAGGTTATTATAACATACTTCTTATATTCCCCTGGACACATATTGCCCAAGGTATTAGATGAAAAGTGGCATGACTGGAAACAGGTCTGAATTGGAAAATGATCACTTTGGATCTGCTCGCCCACCTGAAAATCTCTCAGGTATGTGATCATACCCGAGGAAAGGAGGGCATAATCCAGCACACTACCACCAGACGGGCCCACATAAGTCAGTTTCCCACTAGAGTCGCCGTTGTCACATCCATTCAATATCTTAAATGACATATCCAGGATTAAGCTATAAAGTTCATGGCCCGCATCATTTATTTTATGATCTTGTGAAACTCTGTCCATGTTAAGATCACAGAAGGAATTCCCTGCACTATCTAACCCCAAACTTGCTAAAATCTCACAAGAATTAGCCCCAATTCTCACATTTAAATCCCCTAAAATAATTAATTCATCATTTGGGAATTTTCCCGGATAATCAAAGATTAATCCTCTTAATGTTTGCCAGAAGGTCTGTACTTGGTTGGCAGGAGGATTATAGGCATTAATCAAGAGCAAAGCCAGGCTAACCGCTGGTCTTCGACCATGTGCAGCCCCTCCTCTCCTCTCTTCACTGGCTCCCCCTTCCTGAACGAATACTGCACAAGCTCCTAGTCTTCACCTATAACGCTCTTCACAACCTTGCTCCCCCCACCTCTCTGCACTAATTTCCCTCCGTACTCCAGTTCGTGAACTCCGCTCCTCCTCTGTCCCCTCCCTCGCCCTCCCACACCTCCCCTGCTCCACTAATCACCTTCCTCCCTTCTCCCTAGCTGCCCCCCATGCCTGGAACTTCCTCTCTGCCAACATCTGTCTCGCCCCCTCTCTTTGTACCTTCAGATTCCTCCTCAAGACCCACCTCTTCTGCTCTGCCCTCCCCGATTCCTCACTCTCCTCTCCTAACTCCTGCTGATACCCTCCATCCAGTACAATCTGTTACCTGAGGTCTGTGTACTCATGTCCTCACCACACGGACCAGCCAGCCATCATTCTCAATATAACCACGCCAAGCACATGCACCTGAGACCTCGCATCTTCATGAATGTTACACTCCTTGTCTCTCCCTTTGTTCCCCTTCCTTCGTCCTCCGTCCCCCCCTCTCAGATTGTAAGCCCTAGGGCAGGTACCATGTCTATTCCATTACTTTGTAAAGCGCCAGGTACATTGCTTGTACTATATAAATGCTTGCTAATAATAATAATAAATAAATAGTTCGTGCTTTAATCATCTCTTGTCTTTTCTATTGTAACTTCCTCCATGCTGGCCTCCCCTGCTCTGACCTCACCCCCCTCATCTCCATTCAGTGCTCTGCAGCCAAAATCATCTACTTTTCCCATCACTTTGACCACGTTCAGTCCCTCCTCTCTTCCTTATACTGACTTCCTCTATGGGAATGTATTCAGCACAAGCTCCTGGTCTTCACCTTCAAGGCTCTTCATGGCCTTGCTCCCTCATATCTCTCCGCTCTTGTATCCCACCACACTCCTGCCAGGGAGCTTCACTCCTCTGCCCCCACCCTCGCCTGCTCATGACTCCCTTGCTCCTCTAAACATCTTTGCCCCTTCTCCCTTGCTGCCCCTCATGCCTGGAACTCCCTCCCTGGATACATTCGCTCTACTCCCTCCCAACTTTCAGATCCCTCCTGAAAACCCACTTCTTCTGTCAGGCCTTCCCTAGCTTGTCAAGAGTGAAACCGCGTCCTTTCCCCCTTGCTCAGAATCCAGTTCCCTGTAACTAAGCGAAGCATATGAGCCTGCAACTTCTCAACCTCATGAATGTACTCTTGTTTCTCCCAATGTTTACCTCTCCATTGTCGCCCCATGTCTCTTAGATTATAAGCCCTTTAGGCATAGGGACTGCAACTATTGATTGTAAAGTGCCAGGTACATTGCTGGCACTATATTATTATTATTATTATTATTATTATTTTATTTTATTATTAATACTACTACTAATAATAATAATAATACATTAATAATTAATATGGGAAATATGATTGGGGTCTCCTCAGAGCCATTTGCACATCTGCTCTTTCCCAGATGTCCAGTAGAGCAAACATTTCCATTGGCACTTACTGCCACATGCCCACCTTCAGGTCCACAAAATCCCCACCATCCATTTCCGTGCCTTTATGTGCTGTTTTTGCAACCCGTCTACTTTATTTGCAACAAAACACTATCATGAAATAGTCTTGACGGCAGGTGCGGCAGGTGCATCTACAAGGACCACTTTTGCTTTTACCTCTAACGTTTGTCAATGTTGACAGATCAGGGCTAGGCTATGAGGAGGTCCATACCTTCTTCCCAATAAGAGCAGGAAGCATAGCCTGTTACCTCACAGATGGTATTGTTCCAACCAATTGTAGGGGTGACATGTAGCACTGTATCCAAGTGCCAATCAGTGGCACATCGTGATATGTCAAGCAGCATAGTGGTGCTGAGGAAAAACAATTTTCTAGCTGCCAGCATGCCATTCCTGTAGCAGACAGCATGTCTAATACTGACGGACGATCAATATTCAGCCACCATCCAGGCTGTGTCTCCGCTCTTTGACCCTCACTGTAGAAATGATGGAGCCTCTGGTGAAAATTGTGCAAGCTGACGTTGAATTTTTTTGGCAGTGACACCAGAACAGAAGGTAGATGATGATATTTGCCACTCATTGCACCCAGCACTCAGATGACAGGCAGCTACTGTTAGTAAGACGCTGCAAGCATCTGCTGTGGTGAGGCATACCATGCCATTCATGAAACTGCACACCAAAATCATGTATCTCCTGCAGATCACCAGATTTCTAATTGCTGACACCACCAATATGCCTGTCATTCTTGAAACCATTCACATCCCACGCCTCTCAATGGTTTTAATATTAATTACAGAAAAAAGCAGCAACTAGTGGAAGAATGATGTGAACCACTGGGACAACGAACTGTGAGTGTTTAATATATACATGCTGCATGGGTGATGATGGAGCTAATTAATGGATTGCAACCCAAATTTGAGAAAAGCAACAGTGCAATGCATGAGTTTGCTCCTGTGGAGAAGCGGGTAGCCATCACCATTTAGAAACTGGCAACTTTGTACACTTTCCAGTTCGTCGAACTGGTGTGGGCACCTGCACAGCGGAAGTGATCCTCATGGAGGTGTGCAAGGCGATTAACCATGTGCTCCTGGAGTGGGCCGTGCAACTTGTAAACCCAGACGTGGTGATGGCCAGATTTGTGGCTGATGGATTTCTGAATAGACCTGAAACAAAAAATCTTGGTGAGTGCTGCTTCTGTCGGAAACAGTGCATTCACTGAGATTCGCACAAAACAGAAACTTACCGACTTTCCCACTGTTTTCGTCATTTTCCGTTATTTTTTGCAAGTTGAACAGGGATGCCACAAGCCGGTCCCAAGACCCATGTGTGCTCCACGCACACCCCCGGGGGCTGTGGCAACAAAAATGTGCTGGCTAAGTCCCAGGGAAGTGCTGGAAATTGCCATAAAAGTGCTGTAAAACTGCCATAAAACTGTTGTAAAATTCCTGGAAAGTGACAAAAAAGTTCTAGAAAGTAACAAAAAATCCTGGAAAGTGACAAAAAGTGCCGAAAAGTTCTGAGAAGTGACAAAAGTGACCAAAACAAATCCTGGAAAGTGATGAAAAGTCTTAGAAAGTGATCAAAATGGCAGGCAGGGAATGGCAGAAGTGGGGAATCACCGGAAACTGACAAAGTACCGATGGATACTCGCAAGCACTCCCAAAAGGTTGGTATTTCCCTTCAGAATGGGAACACATTCTCTGTCTCAGTCCTATTTCCAAATTGTTTTGGAACAATCGGCCGCAGCCATGTCTCCATTATCTGACTGCTACATGGCAGCAATGATTACAGAAACTTCAACAGGTACTACTCCCTGGTGCTGTAGGCTGTTGTGGACCAGGCCCATTTCCTGGATGTAATAGCTGGGTGGGTAAATGAAGCCAGGATCATCAAGCCGTCACCCTTTTTCAGCCAGCTGTACATTTGAGAATTCAGGCCACAGTCAATCATCAGTGATCAAAGGTGACCTAGTGAAACCTTTGCTAATGGCCAATCCAGCCTATCCCCTTATTGCAACTTGCTCAGGATTGAGTGCAGTGGTCTGATCTGGTTCTGGAGTTGTATGGGAGGGATTGTCTTGCATGCTGGGTACAGTGACCCGCCCCCGAAAACATCCTGTTAAAATTATTACATTGCACATGTGAGGCGTAACATGTAAAAACACCCATGGGAGTGGTTCCTATCTTGTGCTTCTAAGCACATAGTGAAGAACAAGGCTAGTCGGAGGGCATAGAGGTTCCTGCAATAAGCACTATGGAAGAAGGGTCCCCACAGTCTTCCACAAGATTTTAAATGCCATGATCACTTTAATTCACATTGTCCCCAAGACCTGGCTTTCTGCAGCACTCTCCAGTATCTAGGGAATGACCCCCCCCCCCCCCCACTGAAATAATTTTGGGAGTGGCATCCTTACACATACACTTGCTGGGTGCAAAAGTTCCACAGGAGCATCTTTCCTGGAACAGTTTCATTGCTCCCTCTGCTCCCTCCCCAGTTCCTTCTCAGTTTGCTCATCTGCAGCACTGTCAGTTGATTTTGTTAAGAGGGTTATTACCGTCCGTATCATCATCATCATCCTCCACCCCACTCCAGCCCCCAACTGCTCCTTCATTTGAATTAAAAGCACATCTCTACTGGTTCATGCATCTTTAATCATGCCCAGCAATGTTTTGGAGTCTCTCCCTTGGACCACGGACCACCTTGAATAGACATGACTCACGTTTTGAGGTGTTTTGACTGCAAAAATAAGTAGCATCCAGGCTACCGTGACAAGGATGGGGTAGTGGAGATGTTGAAATAAACTATTTTCAAATTAGTATCCAATGACCCTTCTCCTGGCAGCTGACTGGTGATAGGTTTTGTATGTCCATGTTATCACTCTACAAACCATCCTCTAGCTTCTATTTTGGAGCTGTCTACAAGTAGCATCGAGCCAGAAAACCTCATTCTTCTTGGTGGCCTTTGCACAACTACCAGTTTTGGTGTCCTTCCACAGGTGATTCTGGACTCCATATAGACAGCAGCTTTCATTTCCAGAAAGAGGAATCACCTTGGATTTCCCATCAGCAAAACTGGGTGATTATTCGAGTCACAGTATCCAGTGGGTCAAGAGTGTGGAGATGGGGGATTGTGACACAGACACACACTGCATCTTTCATTAGCATACGTCCTGAGAATGACAGAAACAATATGGGACAGTGGGTGTTTTCAGACGTGACGGGGGAGCATTCGCCCCGTCACGGAAACAACCCTCAGATTCCCTGCCAGGATCACTCCGGCATGGCCAACAAACTTGCCGGGGGATCCCGGCGGGGAATCAGGGAGGGTGAAACTTTGAAAAGGAGGTATAAGTGGTAGGCAGATTAACAGAATTCCTCCCCCTACCCAGTCCAGACCTCTTCTAAACTTCAGTGGGCCAAATTCAGAGCTGAATCTAGGTAGTGTATTCCACCTTTTCCCCTGGCCACTTTAATGGCCAACTTGCACTTATTTGGTCTCTCATCCATTTACAACGTGTAACTCAATTCATTCTGCACATTGCCACTGAATTTGGCCCAGGGTCACTTTATATAAACATGCTTCATGTTCCAAGTCCTCAGTTTAGAAGCATAGGGGTCCAGCAGGTCTGTTTATATTGGCCTATTTTGGATAGATGTGTTTATACAAAAATGCATCCGTCAGTTAGCTCTGATAGTTAATAAAACACTGGATCTGATAATGCATGAAAATCTCAGCTGGTAAACAACCAGAAAATGGAAGCGCTGGAGACTTGTCGAATTATCCTGCTTCTCATACAGCACCAAGAATGTCTGGACAAATGTAAGTAGTTTTGAGACTCCATAATACAGGCTGTGCCTCAAAACTTTGAGATATTGTTAGTAACCACTGCCATCCTGATAAGGATTCTGTTCTCCCAGGCTTTTGATAAGGAGTTTGGAAAGATAGAGAGTAAGTAGGACTGGAGGTGAGGTAATAGGTATGTGAGGACTGACGGCATTGGGCTGAGTAAAGCACATCTTTTGCCTCAGGTTGATAATTAATGTACGTTGAATGGGCGCAGTCTAAAAATCCATATAAAACCCCAAATATCCTACACTAATCTACAGTGAAGGGAATCAGTTGAACTAGAGTAAGGTGGGGGAACCTTTTCCCTCTCAGGGCCCACTTTGAAAATTACTACAAGCTGCAAGGGCCACAAGCAAGTTGAGAGCAGGGGTCCTTAAGTGGTGCGCTCAGGGTAGGAACTGAATCCACAGGCCAGATCCAGGAACTGGAAAGGGACTACATAAAAACTAGCCATGGGCCACATTTGACCCCCAGACGTGAGGTTCCTCACCCCTGAACTTGAGCCCCAGGAACTCTGACTTGTTCTGCTTTGGTGAAACTAACACATATAACAAACACTTCAGTATGTTGTGCTTGGACAAACCCACTGGAAACAAGGGGGCTCCACTGAGGAAATATGAAGAAAATAAATCTGCAGAGATGTCACTGACAAACCCATCCTGCAGAAGCTTTGTTATATGTGATGATACATGAGAGGAACCCAGCTTGACTCCTGGCTGAATTTGCAAGGGTGGCGTTAGAGGAAAACACATTCATATCTGTGTGCCGGGTGTGAGGAAATTCTCCTCTCCCTCAAGCCACTTTGAAAATGAGTGCAAGCTCTGCAAACTGGATAGGCGTTGCAGGTGGTGTGTGTAAGGCCCAGATCATGGACCTATGACACAGATCCATCCCCTATCCTTGTATTAATAACATTTGAGTGCTTGCCCTCATTTCTCCTCCCTTTCCCTGAGCTCACTCTTTCAGTGCTTGAGGGTAGGTAGACTAGATCCGTGGACTGGATACAAGAACTGGAATGGAGCCTTCCCCCACCACCAAAAAAAAAAAAAAAAAAAGCCATGGGCTGGATTTGACCTAACTATATACTGGATATGAGGCACCAGAAACAAGAAACTTCACAGTGCCATTTTCATGAAGCTATCTTTCAGACCAGAGCCTTCTCTTAAAGGAGCACAGAGGGCTGAGCACTGTGGTGACAAAACAGACAAAGCCTTCTTCCTCCGAAGGTAAGAGGCAGTGGAAACTGTCTAGCTTTGAAATATTGCTGTCAGCATCTTCTGTTTAAATAAAGAGGGCTAAGTGCACCCATTCTTGCACAATGTGTGTGAGTTACACCTCCCTTGCATCTGAGGTGGAGTTTCCTAAAGAAGGGCAGGAAGGGATCTTTCACCAAGGGAGGGCAGCTATAAGTTGTGGCCAGGATTCTGAAGAAGGTTGCTCACCTAAAGAGGTTGCTCAGGAGGCGTGTTGATTTAGGAAAGTCATGGGATGTGCTGGTCCCACCTTTTTCGTAGCCAGGCCCAGCCTCATTTTGGACTGTACTCAACTTACTCAAGCCCAGAGGCTGTCTTTAACAGCAACTTCTTCCTGATGGACCAACTGCTTGGACTCTGTTAACCCCTGAATCTACCTTGGTTAGCATTGCCAGATAAAAGGAGCTGTGGGGTTCTTGAACTAAGGGACATCTATTGTGTTCTATGGAGCTATGAGGTTTTTAAATAATGGATATTCCCTCAAAATGAAGGACATCTGGCAACCCGCATATTGATAGCATTTGTCTCAGGTCATTTTCACACAAGACACTCTTCACCCACACCCAATACATATTGCAGGACTGCAGTGTTGCCCTATAGGTGCCCTGTAACTTGTATAGTGGGTGGGAGGTGGATGGGTGGAGAGTGTCTTGTGTGAAAACACCCTCAGACTCAGGAATAAAGTACATAGGCCGATTTTAGACGAGCAGCTGGGATCAGGCGCGGGACCGGCAAAACAGCCGCGGCGCTGTTTTAGACGAACCGGAAGCGGAAGTTGTGCGCGTGATCCGGGGCCGCGCATTCTTTGCCGACCGCGAGCGAACCACCCTGATCTCTCTGGGGTGACATACGCGGCCGGAAAAGAATGCGCGGCCTCGGATCACGCGCACAACTTCCGCTTTCGGTTTGTCTAAAACAGCGCTGCGGCTGTTTCGCCGCTCCCACGCCTGATCCAGCTGCACGTCTAAAATCGGCCATAGAGTCTTTGCGGCCAACTGAACATTCTTGTTCTGGATTCTGACTTCCACAGAAGGTGACTAGTTTATTGATCCTATGGTGAGTGTGTTGTCCTGCTATGTCAGAAATCTGGAGAGAGCCTTCGTGCCAGGGTAACAGGTCCCAGGACCACTGTAGAGGCTAAGGCCCCTTTTAGACGTGCGGCGGTATAATTCGCCTCCGCGGCGCGCATATTTTGAAACTTCCGCCTGGTCTAATTAGACGAGGCGGAAGTGGCTTAATATGCGCCTATTACGGCGGAGGCGAATTTTAAAAGTGCGCGAATTAAATACCTCTCAATCGAGGTATTTAATTCGCCCAATTTTAAAATGCGCCTCTGCCGTAATAGGCGCATATTAAGCCACTTCCGCCTCGTCTAATTAGACCAGGCGGAAGTTTCAAAATATGCGCGCCACCGAGGCGAATGATACCGCCGCACGTCTAAAAGGGGCCTTAAGAAAGGGTTGTGCATCACTCTACAGTGACTTATTTGACTAAATAAAGGAACTACAGGGGAAGGAGTTCTATTGGTCCCTTCTGTGCCAAGGCAGGTCATTGCAACACAGAGCTGCAGGGGAAAAAATATCCTCTCTTGAAGATAAATAAAACAAGGAAGGCATGGCACCTCCAATGCTTTGGAACAGGAACCCTGTGCTAGACTTGTCTCCACTGATCTTTAATTGTGTCATCTGAAGGCTGTTTATCTCATTTCCTCCTGACTGTCTACTCCTAGCTCATTGCTAACTCAATACAGCTATTAGGAACAATCACTCTTGCCCTGAAGGAGGTCTGTTCTGCTCTTGCAGACTGCAGCCATTAGCTCAGCATAAATGATACAGGGTTTCTGTTGTTGTTTTTAATAAGTATGTGCTGTGACGTGGCTGGAATCTTCCTGGTGTTCCTGGGCATTTGGGACCTTCTTTGAAGGGCAGTGAGATAACGCTGCTGTCATTCTCATGTATGGTGAACCTTTGTACGCAGCCTGGATGCAGCTCTCCCTTCCACGCCAAAAAAAGGCGAAGGTGACCCCAGAGCACAGTGGTCCTAAAGGGGGAGAGCAGGGTTCCCACGCAGAAGCAAATGAAGGAAACATCAGTGTGGGATGGCTGAGTGAAAACAGATGGGGTGACGCCCTGGCAGGCGACTGGCTGCAGGGAGTCTCAGCTGGTGAGATGTGAGGGGTGGAGGAACAGAGCCAGTCACTGAACATTAGGACATTGAGCTGAGGTTCTTTCCCTTTGTTCAATCTCTCCTTTTCTTTATCCCATTATCTTCCTCACTCTTTTGTTCCAACCCATCTTGCCTCAGTGCCTCCTCTCTCTTGCGAAGCCTGGGCCATCACTGTCCCAAGGAGTCAAACAGAGCATGTCACATCTGGGGCTTACCCTTAAGCACGGGGAGGGAGATAAGTGGGCAGATGAACTTTTTTCCCCTGCTAAATTCTGTGCTGTCCCACCTTGCCCATGCCCCCATGACCTGAGCACTGCTAGAATACTTTCAGAGTGGACAGGGGAGAGAATGGGGCCCTCTTTCCACCCCACTCTGAAAGTTACCCAGGAGTGCTAAGGCATCTTGCAAAGCCCCACGGCCTGCACCCACCCAGAGTCTGGGACCCAGGCTCAACTGAGCCCCCTCACTCTGTGGTAGCTACACCCCTGGGCACAGGGAAAATAGAGAAAAAGATGGTGACAACTGTTCTCCTATCAAGATTGAGATCAGGTTCAGGTTAAATCAGGGTTAATGGTCACCCATATTCTACTGCTAATTAACTCTTCCCTTTGTTTTGCTAAAGAGGACAACATCCCCTGGAGTGGTCGTGGCCTGGAGGCCAGGAGGACACCATCCAGAGCAGAAAGGAGAGTGACTCAGTGGTGTTGGTGAGTCTGAACGGCATCCGGACAGTCAAGGAAGAGGACTGCGAGGGCACCGACCTAAAACCCTATTGCAAGGTCTTTGTACTGACAGCTACCCAGGCTAACGATACAGGCTACTACCGCTGTTACTACAAGTACATCAATGCCAAAATCGAGGGCACCACTGCAGTCAGCACCTATGTGTTTGTGAGAGGTAAGAGAGCAGGGGGCCTGCCCAACTCAGCGTGCCTATAACACAGACTCCTACTGGGAGAACTAACCAATCAATATGCCAGTCTTACAGAACTTATTGAAAATATATATCGCAGCAGGTGGAAAGGAGACAGCCAAGAGGGAAGCTGCTCAGGTGCAAACAGAGAATGATAGCACAAGTGAACTAGCACATATGGAAGGATCTAGGTTAACTCCTTGGTGCAGTTATTCTAGTGCACATTAATGCTGACCTGTTGCTCCACTCCTAGGCCCAACTTACAGTTCTGCCATTGCACACCTTAATCCTAACTTGCTGAGGATCAAGCTGAGCACATACCATGCTGCTAGCATGCCTCACCCCAGTCCTACAGTATTCTCCATTATCTGAGTTCTCAGCTTCTCTTAAGTAGACTGGAAGCCCATCATCACCAGACACAAGGCAGGGATTAAATGTACATAGCTTAGCTGTATGTATATTTTAGGGATGTGGCGGCACCTTTGTACTGACGAAAGTTCTGCAGTGTTAGAATTTATACAGAGAGATGAAGAGGTTCTTTAGGGAGGGTATTAAAAAATAAGACATTAACCCACTGGAGTCCAGATTCAGTCTGTACAGTCCCCACTCATATGTTTAGTGCATAAAAGAGCCTAATAAATGGAAAGCCCCCTGCATGTCTTTCTTGTTTATTTGGGCAGTCACACACCCCCAAGGTTTATTTATTTATTAACATTTTTACCCTGTCCTTCCCCAAAGGCTGAAGGCGGCTTACAAAAAAAACATAAAATACAATTTTAAAACATTAAAATAGAATTCACCAAAAGAACCCTACCCACACCAACCCCCAACAACTTCCCAACTAATTCCTGTCTCCGCCCGCCAAATGCTTTACTAAAAAGAAAACGTGTGTAGTGGCCAGGTCTGAATCAGAAAGAAAAGGCCACAGCCTCCTCACTTGATGAAGTTGGTGAAAAGCGCTCCTGGTCACCGTTGCAACCTGATGATCCAGGCATTGCAAAGGGTCCAGAAGCACTCCAAGGCTGTGAACCTGAGTCACTAGAGGGGTCTGACCCCATCAACAACAGGAGTCAATCCTCCGCCGCCCCCCTCCCCCTCCCCCCCAAGTGGCAGGGCCGGCCAACCGTCATCATTTCAGTCAGGATTGATCTTCAGTTGGCTCATCCTCATCCAGTCCCTAACAGCCGTCAAGCATAAGTAAGCACCCAGGCTGCAGGACCTGGGTCAGATGAAAAGGAGAGGTAGAGCTGGGTGTCATCAGCATATTAATGATACTTCACTCCAAACCTCCGAATGATCTCACCCAGCAACCTCATATACACATTGAACAAGAGGGGAGACAAGCTGGAACCCTGCAGGACTCCACAGGGGAGGTCACGAGGGGATGACGAGCAATCACCCATTACCACTTGCTGAGACTTCCCTGACAGGAACGAATGGAACCACTCAAAAGCAGTCCCATGCACCCCTGCCAGATTCCACAGATGTGTTAACAACACCTCCATGATCAACTGTGTCAAAGGCCACTGAAAGATCTAACAAGATCAACAGGGTAGAATTCCCTTTGTCGGTCTCAGGTGCAGGTCATCGACCAAGGCCAGAAGCGCATTCTCTGTGCCATACTCAGGATGAAAGCCTGGCTGAAATGGGTCCAGGAATCCAATAGCATCAAGATAATCCAGGAGCTGTCGGGCAACCACCCGTTCAATAACCTTCCCTAAAAAGGGAATGTTAGAGACAGGGTTATAGCTGGCCAGGGAGTCAACATCTAAAGATGGTTTCTTAAACAAGGGCTAGAGAACTGCATTTTTAAGAGTGTCTGGCATCCTACCCTCCCACTCCCTGAAGAGAGGTGTTGACAACCTCAACCATCAACAGCCCCAATGTCTCCTTGCTGGTATTTCACCAGCCAGAATGGGCAAGGATCTAATTCACAAGTGGTTGCCCACATCACTCCATGTAAATCCTCCGCATCGGTGGAAGATACCGATTGAAACTGACCCAAACAGGGCAAGACTGAACTTCCATAACCCCAAACTCTGACTCTGCAGTTAAAATAGCAGTGCCTAAGTCACGGTGAATATGAGCGATTTTGTCTGCAATGTAATTAATAAAAATATCACAGCAGGCAGTAGATGATTATGATTCCTGGTGGAGACAGACCAGATTAACCAACAGACCTTTCACCACCTGGAACAGATGAGATATTGCAGATGCTATGATAGCGGAGAAGATAGCCGCCTTTGCCACCATCACAGCCATGGCATAGTCCTTCAAAAACAATCTATGCCACAACCAGTCAGCTTCAGCGTGAGTGAAGCACCACCTGTGCTCTAACTTCCTACCCTCCTGCTTCAACTGGCCCTCCATATACCATGGGGACCTCTGCCATCGCAGCAGTGCGAGTGGACACCTGGGTGCAACTGTGTTGATGGACGGTCAAAATATCATTCAACAAAGCGACCAGGTCATCGATGGATTAGATGTCAAGGTCAGTAGATATCCCACCAGAGAGTTTTGGAAACCAATTGGATCCATTACTCTCCACAGTGGACCAACCTAACCGGTCCAGCACCCTGGCAAGGGCATAGGAGGGCAGGGATCTGGGCTTTAGCGTGACAAACCTAATATACGGGCAGGTGTTCTTCCCTGCCATGCTCCACCCACCAGCCCCCTCACTTCTCAGTATCCCGCACCCTGTCATACTCTCAGTCGCGCTAAACCATGGTCAGAAGAAGCCACACTAGCTGTTTCTTCTGGAATATATCGCTCCGGGAGGTGTTCTAGCCCCAGCTACCTCCAACCACCCATGGAGGTTCATAACTGGGTTTATACTTGCCAGCTCGAAATAACATTTTGCTATGCACAGAACGCTGATTTTATTGAGTAAATTGCATATTTATTTAGCACCTATAGTGAAATTGAAAGCCCAAGTAAAAATTGAAAGCAAAAGCAATCAGTCTTTGCATGAGCTGGCTCACAGCGATGTATGGGCATGTAGGAGGACACAGTTTTATTGGGGTCTTGCCCACTGTGGTGTTGGAAATCCCTCCCTCAGTTGCATAAAACCCTCAAATGTGCACCTCTTGTACCCTCTCTCCAGCATCCTCTGCATCATTCACCATACAGTTGGGGCAGAAAACATCCCCACTCACCAGGGGGCTCTGCACTTCTCTGCTTGTCCAAACTTCATATAGGGCAAGAAACTCTCCATCAGTCAGTTCACATTCCTTGTACCCCAAGTCACTTGTTTTCAGCTCCACCATCTGATTGAGTCAGCTCCACCATCTGATTGAGGCACTTGTGATGGCCCTGTGGGTATCCTCTCGCTGTCATCAGGGCAATGATATGGGGAAATGGCAAGGAAGGTCCAGCCTCCATTAGTGACTTCCTTATTTTGGGAAGTGCACAAACATCCGGAAAAGTTGAGGTCTCGATTGCATCCCACTCTCTCATCTCGTCCAGGACTGCTGCTCTTCCATTCTGGAGACTGCTTCCCTGCTAACCACTGCTGCCTGTGTTCTCCACAACATCTGTGAGACCAGTGGGCCCGCATTGGAGAACCCTCCCCCAGTTAGCTCCAGCAAGCCAGTGCCCCTGTTCTGGGACCAGCTGAACAGAGTGAAGCAGTGCAGAGCGAGAGAGATCAGGAACACTTTGTGCCAGCACACCAACCACAAAACTAACACAAACACCCAGGCTTAAGTGACACTTTACTGATCATAAATAAAGCCTTTAAAAATGTTCAGTAAAGCCTTTAAAACTCTTTCCTGTGTGTCACTGTGTTTTCCTCTGGCCCATCCAGCCCCCCACCTCCCCTGGTGCTATTTCTTGCCCTTTCCTTTCCCTTCCTTGTGCCTTCCTTATTGACATTTGCAGGCGAACCAGCTGCAGTCCTGAAGCTCATCATTTTCCTATTGGCATACGCAGGCTAGCCAGGTCTGGGAATGGCAATAGGAAGCACAGGGGCACAGGCGTGCTGCCAGCTACTGTTGCCTCCCTCATCCTCAAGGGCAAGTGCTTCTGACCCCCAAAGCATCTTAGCAGCTTTTCACTGTGCCATACTGCCATTTTCCACTGCTCCCCCAAGTGCCTTCCTCCCTGCCCTCACATGCAAGTGCATGACCAGAGATCGCATGGCTGTTTTTGGTGCACCCGCCACCCCATTCCCTTCCCTTCCCACCTCCAGCCCCCAAAGTGGTTTATTGCTATGCCATATCGCTATTCTGCACTGCCCCCACTTCCCCAAACCTCCCACCTTTCCCAGAAGAAACAATGGATTGTGAAATATATAACAACTTCATTTAAAAATAGAAACTTTAATTTAACTTTAGCTTTATTTATTGAATTTTATTGAACTTTAATTATTACCTAAGAAAGTACCTTTATTTAATTGAAAAGTCCATTTATTTCTTCTTCCTCCTGCCCCTTTTGGGGGCAGCTAGGCGTGCTCTCTTGGGGGGTTGCGAGACTGGTGGGGAAACATTTTCCTCCTCCCACAGATCCTCTGGTGGAGGTTGCAAAGGAGTGTTTGGCGGTGGTATCTTTCCTCCGCCCCCCACCATCCCACCATGGCACCTTTCCACCAGCCGACCATGGTGCCTCCTACCCCCACCAGTCCACTGCCCCCCCACAGCCTGCATCCCACCTGTGTTCTGTGGAGTATCCAGCGCTCTCCTGGACACCTGTGAACACAGTAAAGAACACACACATACACCCCATAATTAGATAGCAGTAAATGGAACTATGGAAGCCTTTATCATGCAGCTGTGTAAACTAAACACAGCTCCCCCCCCCCCCCCCCCCCCCCCATGCATTAACTTAGCATAGTTGCCTGGCTGTTGCTCTGAGCCATGGCCATGGCAATGAAAAGCCTGCGGAAATCACTCTGGAGAACGCTGTGGGTTCTGAAGAAGGAGGGTTGGACACGCGCTGCAAACCAGGACAAGTTGGGAAAACATATGTTTGAATTTGGTGCGTGTTGGGCTTTTAAGGCAGATGTTACATGTGCACCAGTGAGAGTGGAGAGAGGGGTAGGAAGGAAGCAGTCGTTCCTTGGAACACTCTAGGCTTTTTGCCCACAACTCTATGGTGCTGGCAGACCTGTACGCATGCAACACTGCACACAACCTAATTGATGGGACGCAGACACCTGGGCACACATTAGCTCACATTCACCCATGTGGCAGGCTCTGCCTGCTTTAGCACCCCACTATATGGGGGCTGCATGTCTAGTGGGTGGTGGCAAGATGGTCAGTGGAGGTGAATACCTAATAAATGGGCAGGTGGACACACATTTGGTATGGGCTACCATCTTGTTTGTTAACACCTGGAATGTGTCTAGTTCCCAGGACACCTTGAGGAAAAGAAGGCATTGTTTTAATTTAGCTTCATAGCAGCTGCCTAACTCGACCTGCAGATAGTAGTGGAGACGGGTGCTGACAGTCTGACTGAGTAGTGGATAAAGGCATGACTTAAAGGAGAGCCTGTAACAATGACAGAAATATGAAAAGTTTGACCCTGCCCTCAGGCGGCAACATGTTTCCCAGTAGTAGCTGGAGAGAGCTGAATTCGCACCTCCTGTCCTAAAATTACTCCATAAATATGCTTGTCCTCTCGTCTGCAAAGGGCTGTTGGAATCCAGAGAGCTTGGAAGCTGTGGGGGGAGGGGAGAGGGTGGAAGGCCATCTCCTCATGCTGAGAACAAATCAATATCCATCCTCTTCTGTGGGATTGCCAAAATTGTGCTCTGTCCAGGATTCAATTACATTGGTGCCTGGGGTAATTGTTCCAGTCAGGCTGGAATGCAGGAATTTTCAGCTCCACAGTGCCGTAGAGCTAGAGTAATGGGTCTTGGAGAAGCTCTCTCTATAGAAAATAAAGCAATTAGTATCTGGTCTGTGGGGAGGAAAGAGGGGCTTATCAAAAATAGAAGTGGAGGAGGTTAAAAAACTATAATCGGGGACTCATGTTCTCTGCATTTCCCCCATTGGCGGCAGTGGGGGAAACACAGCGTATATGGGTCCCTGGTTATAACGCTCAGTACAATGCTGGAATGGAGAGAGCACAGGCCTGCCCTTGTCAGCCGAGCCACATGCTGCCTTCCCGTTTGCTCCTTAGCCCTGGCTTGCTTTACCCCTTCCTAATTCAGGATCTTCCAAAGTCTCTGCTTACTTAGTACATCAGTCATGACATAAACCATCATCTAGTTTTCTTGCCGTAGTCTCTTCTGAGCAGAGCTTGACTGCCGATTATGCAGAATTAGGAGGTATTTTGTGGTTAAGGAGGCTGACCACTAGGGAAGCAATTATTCATTCAAATGTGAAAGTCTGGAGAGGTGAAAGACTGGTACACTATGACTGCACCCCTAAAGTGCCTCCTTCATGCTCCCACTACTAGGATAATAGTATGCACTAGTTAATTAAAACTATTTGTCCACTTGGAAACATTTGACTTAATTCAGTTAAAGAATTATTTCCCTTCATCATCATCAGTGCCTTTGTCATGCACTCAGGGGGTCATGACATGTCAGACCTAGTTAAATTTGATATACAATAAGTGTTGCCAAAAATGCACAAAATCACATCTGCAAATATGCACAGTTACGGCAATAGCAAATCAAATAAGCATATATAGATTAATAATGGCGAGGAAAGTTAGTCTTATAGATAAAGCTATGTTGTGCAACTTTTCAGTTCAGGCTTTGCCACAGACTTCTGGACTGACCTTTGGCAAGTCACTTAACCTCAGACTCTGTATTTCGTGCTGTAAAATGGGTGTAATGTTTCCCTGTGTTAAAGGTGTGCTGTATGAATAAATCCATGTGTGGTTGTGTGAGCTTGGATACTATGATGTCCAAGGTCATGTAAGTACAAAGAAGGATGGTTAGTTAAGTCCCTAACTAGCGATTTATTTATTTATTGAAATTTATATCTTGCCCTATCCCTAGGGCTCAAGATGGGTTACAATAAATAAATATATATAAAATAAATATACATATCTAAAATCATTTTAAAATTCCCTACCTTCAATCTCCCCAAACCCTATCCCTGCCTGCCAAACACCTGGCCCAATCAAAAGGTCTTACATGGCATCCAGAAATGCTCAGATTTGGGCTTTGGTGAATCTCTAGCGGTAGGGAGTTCCATAACTGTGGAACAGCCACCAAGAACATCTTTCTGTGTGCCCATGCTGTACGGATTTGCCACCTTAATGGTACATGCAAGAAGATGTGTCCAGCTGACTTCAGGGATTACAATGGAGCATAAGGAAAGAGGTGCTCTTTTAGATATCTGGAGTCCAATCCTTTTTCAGGTATTTTATTTATAGACATTTACTTGATTTACAGTTGCTGCAAAGGGTCATTTAGTGTGATTTTGCAAACGCCCATCTGCATGGAGGTGGAATTGGACTCCCATTAACTTGGAAAGGACAACCCCTGCCCACATCCGCCTTGCCCCCTCCCTCTGCTCCTTCAAATCCCTCCTCAAAACCCACCTCTCCCTCGCCGCCTTTCCCGATGCCTGCTAGAACTTTCCTCTCAACATTTACTGTCTGCCCTCCCCCTGACTCCTCCCTAACTGCAACCAAGCCAAGCACGTGCACCTGAGACTTTGCATCCGCTTGAATGTTTTTTCCCTTCTCTCTCCCTATGTCCCCTCTCCTTGTCTCCCCCCCTCCGAGTCTTTTAGATTGTAAGCCATAGGCAGGGACCGCGTCCATCTCATTGTTCTGTAAAGCGCCAGGTACACAGCTGGCGCTATACAAGTGCTTATAATAATAATAATTAATAATAATTAATTAATGAAGAATGGTTGGTTAGGCCCCTGACTAGCAATTTATATTTATTTTATTAATTTTTTCATTATCATTATTGTTATTTACATAGTGACTGTCAGCAATGTACCTGACATTAAACAGTCATGATCAGAGACAGGTCCCTGCTCCAATCTAATAAAGACAAGAGAGGGGAGCAAGGAAGAGTGGAACATAGAGAGTTACAGGGACACATTCATGAAGTTGAGAAATGGCAGGAACACTTGTTAAAGGAGAGGAGAAGAATCCTAAAGGATAAGACAGTATAAGGAGAAGCATAAACCAGCAATCTATGGGAGTGAGGCGCTAGGAAGAGCCCAATGGAAGAGGTAGGTTTTAAAAATGTATTTATTTGTTTATTTATTTCACATTTAATACCCTGCCCCTTCTGCCTCAGGCAGCTTAGGAGGGATTTGAAAGTTCAAAGCAGAACATATATGTTCAGGGAGGGAGCTCCAAGCATAGGAGGCGAGACAGCATTGAGTGAAAGGAGCAAAGCTGATTTAGGGAAGAGAGAGACTCTGGGGTGGGTGAGGGTAGTGGCTGAGGAAAAGGGAAGTTCCAGGTTGGGAAGGGAACACAGCAGGAAATGAGGGCAGAAGAACAGGGAGGAGCAAGGCCATGAAGAGCCTTGAAGGTGAAGACAAAGAGTTTGCGATGGATGCAGAGAGGGAGAGGGAGCCAGTGGAGGCAGGAGAAGAGAAGTTCTTTCCTCTTGTTCCCTCCCACAACCCCTTATCAGGAAATTCACAGCTGGAATCCCCCACCCCTTCTCCCCAGCACGGATTGTGAGAAGCTGAGTGATGGCATTGGTGAGCAAACCACAGATGTTATCACTCAAGATCATTTTTCATGTCAGCGCTCTGTGTGGATTTGCAAGAGGGATGCTGTGTTGGGGTTCTTTGATGGAGGAGGGCTGACATGCCCCTTCACTCTCCCAAGCCCAACTGTACTCATTGTTAAAATTAGTATTCCAGAGATCTCTTCTCCCTCCCACATGTATATCCATTGGGATTTTTATTCAATTTTTACACAGTCCCATAAACATCCAGATTACTTTATAAAAGGCAGGGTAGAATACAGTCTCTGTCTTGAATGGCTTCATTAATGCATATCAGAGCCTTGCTTGGGCTAAAAAATTCAGTCTGATTTAGGACTGATTCAGACCTGTGCCACAGAGTCAAGCTCTTTTGTGCCCAACTCAGGCCTGATGTAACAGCGTGGTCTTGTGCCTCACAGAGAGTGTCATAATATCACAGCACTCCTGTGGGGGTGGGAACTACGCCAGAAAAGGGGGTGGGAACTACGCCTGTGGAGTACCAGGAAAATATGGCACTCTGTGGAGGCAGGGCCTCCTGCCTTTGTGGACACCAGCTTGAGGCTGCTTTTAGATGAACCGGTCGCTGTCGTGAAACCCGTTTGCGCAATATTTCAAAATCCCGCAACGTGGGATTACACGAGACGGCCGGCGGGGATCACGCGCATGGAAGGCGGTCGCGCTTTATTTGCCAACCAAACACGAATTAAATACCTCGATTATGAGGTATCTCTGGATGTGGACGCACTTGCCAGCTACCGCCCCGCCTCTAATCTTCCCATTGAATGGGCAGTGGCACTGCAGCTCCAGGCGCATCTGGATAGTATTGGTTTCCTTGACCCTTTTCAGTCTGGGTTCCGCCTCGACTATGGTACTGAGATGGCACTGGTGGCCTTGGTGGACGATCTCCGCCGGGAGATGGACGCAGGATGTTCAACATTTCTGATCCGGCTAGATCTCTCGGCCGCTTTTGATACCATGGACCACAGGCTGCTGTTGAGACGGCTGCGAGACCTGGGGGGTCTGGACGGGACCATCCTCGAGTGGTTCCGCTCATTCCTCTCGGGGAGAAGTCAGCGGGTGGTGTTGGGGGCTGAAACATCAAGCCCCTGGGCCTTGACCTGCGGCGTTCTGCAGGGTTCGATCCTGTCTCCGTTACTATTTAATGTATATATGCAGCCCCTGGGGGAGATTGTGAGAGGGTTCAGGGTGCAATGTCACCAATATGCTGATGATACTCAGCTATACCTCTCATTTTCAACTGACCCAGGTCCTGCTGTCTCGATACTTTCCCAATGTTTGGAGGCCGTGGCAGATTGGATGCGGCAGAGCAGACTGAAACTTAATCCCGATAAGATGGAAGTGATGGTGGTGGGAAGGGCAAGGGGGGTGTTGGTTCCTCCGGTGAGGGGGTGTCTGCCCTCCTGTAGCCCAGCAGGTTCGGAGTCTGGGGGTGGTATTGAATTTGGACCGCCGTATCGATCAGCAGGTGGAGGCGGTGGCTAAAGCTGCCTTCCGCCAGCTGTATCTAGTACGGAGGCTCCGCCCATACATCTCTGGGCCCAACCTGGCCACTTTCATCCATGCCTTCATCACCTCGGGGCTAGACTACTACAGCACGCTCTACGTGAGGCTTCCCCTGTTTCTGGTCTAGTGCAGCTAGTGCAGAATGCGGCGGCCCGTCTCCTTACAGGGACGGGTCGGCGGGAGCACATAACACCTGTGCTCCGCACTCTGCACTGGTTGCCTATAGCATACCGGGCCAGATTCAAGGTGCTAGTTTTGATCTATAGAGTCCTACATGGTCTCGGCCTCTCATACCTTGGGGACCGCCTCGCCCTCCACGTCTCAGAGCGATCCCTGTAGTCTACCGGGGGCACCTTCCTGGAGGTCCCCCGTGTTAAGCGGGGGGCCGCAATGGAAAGGGCATTCTCGGTGGCCAGGCCGCAACTCTGGAATTCCCTCCCGGAGGAAGCTCACCTGGCCCCGTGTCTGCTGTCATTTCACCAAGCCTGCAAGACCTGGCTGTTTTCCCAGGCCTTTGGAGGGGAGGGTGGGAGGGAGGGGTGAGGGTGGGGATGCTAAAGTAATGGGTGGGGTTGTTTTTAATATGTTTTACAATTGATAAGTTTCATGATTGTCGTTGTTTTTAGTTGTTGTAAGCCACCCCGAGATGCCGTAGGCATGAGGGGGCAGCTAATAAATATGACAAAATAAATAATATAAATAAATTCCCTCCATTACAGCAGCCTTACAGAAAACAAGTAATGTGGTTGGGAAAGGATGGAAAAGCATAAATTGGAGACTGCAGCAGTGAGGCCTACCCTTTAAATGCCACCTGTGAGTCCAGTCTTCAACATCCTTCCCCCTCTCCCATCTCCACAGCCATGGAAAGGGCCGATGAAAATACTGCCAGATCCAGGGAAATTGGGGCCTTGTGTGAAATGGTGTGGGCCTCCTCTTAACATAAGAATGTTTAATTGTCATTGTTAAGTAAAGGTGACCTCAGGCTTTCTTTTTGTAGGTATTATTTTATTTTTATTTTTACCAATGAAATTATTTTACGTCTGTCACAGATATAGGCTGTTTTTACACGGATGGAGGTGGGTGGGGAGATGGGCGTGTGGCC
This sequence comes from Sphenodon punctatus, assembly GCA_003113815.1. Taxonomy (NCBI): domain Eukaryota; kingdom Metazoa; phylum Chordata; class Lepidosauria; order Sphenodontia; family Sphenodontidae; genus Sphenodon; species Sphenodon punctatus. The sequence goes on from QEPC01000541.1 coordinate 705,863, forward strand.
GTTTACATGGACACACACCCACCTCCACCCACAGAGCCTCCTCCAGTTTTACAGAGGGCCCGATGGGTGGGTGATGGGTGTAGGTGGGTGTGCGTTGGGAGCGCACATGCACAAACACCCACCACCTGTGGGTGTCTTTAGACATAACACTGTTCTGTAACACAGTGTCCTACCGTCACAGTGTTTAGACATACCGTCAACACAGTGTTCACCCCAAATACTGGAAGTGAATAACTGCCAGGTCTTGACAGTTTAATCAGTGTTTAGGGTGAACAACACTGTGTTGACGGTATGTCTAAACACTGTGACGGTAGGACACTGTGTTACAGAACACTGAACAATGTTATGTCTAAAGACACCTTGTGGCGTTTATACGGGTACACACCCTCCCCCACCCCCACCGCTAGACGTTTGCACAGACACACACACACCAACACCCGCCGGAACACCAAGCGGGAGGGGGGGACTTCCGTATAAAAACGGCCTATAACAAATCTAAAAATAAAAGAATACTTATAGTACAAGGTAATAAATCTTACAAATTTGATTTTAGAATACAGATGATCCAAAATTAAAATAATAATAATATAATGGATGGTGCGCTGTGGCACTTAGCTGTGCCAAGGAACTCCTACAATAACACAACTACCGCTTGTACAGTCCTGACTAACTGTACTGCTCTTCTGTTCCTCCCACTTCACTGCACACTGTACAGCACCCCCTCCCCTTGCAGCCCCTACAGACCCTTCCCAACTCATTCTTCCCCGAACCCCTGCAATACCCCCTGGCCTAGCCTAATAAGAACATAAGAAATGCCATACTAAGCCAGACCAGTGGTCCATTGAGTCCAGCATCCTGTCTCCAACAGTGGCCATTCTTGGTTACTTGGGAGAAGTACCCAGTCAGGTCACAATAGGCAATCCATTCCATGTTGTCCACTCCCAGCTCCCAGCAGTAAGACGTTATGACCCCTAAACCTACTTTGCTAATAGCTCTTACTGGACCGACTCTCCAAGGATTTATCCAATCCTTTTTTAAACCCAGCTATACTACTGGCCTTGACCACATCATCTGGCAACAAATTCCACAAGTTAATTGTTCATTGAGTCAAAAATATTTTAATTTATTTGTTTTAAGTCTACCAACAGTTAGTTTCATGGACTGTCCCCTAATTCTAGTACTATTTGAGAGGGTAAATAACTGTTGTCTGTTTACTCATTCCACACCACTTATGATTTTTACAAACTTCTATCATTTCCCCTTGCTCTCAGTTGTTTCAAGTTTATTATTATTATTATTATTATAAACATTTGTATAGCACCAGCCATGTACCTGGTGCTTTACAGAACAAAGATAAAGACGTGGTCCCTGCCTACGGCTTACAATCTAAAAAGACAAGGAGGGGGCAACAAGGAGAGGGGACGAAGGGAAGACAAGGGAGAAGCAAACAAACATGCAAGCGACTGCGAAGTCTCAGGTGCACGTGCTTGGCTTGGTTACAGTTAAGCAGGAGTCTGCAGAGGAGAGCAGACCGTAGGTATTTGGGGGGAAACAACTAGCAGGCATTGGGAAAGGCGTCACAGAAGAAGTGGGTCTTGAGGAGGGATTTGAAGGTGTGGAGGGAGGAGGCGAGACAGATGTGGGTAGGGAGGGAGTTCCAGGCATGGGGGGGTAGCGAGGGAGAAGGGACAAAGGCGGTTAGGGGAGCATGGGAGATGGGGGAGAGTGAGGGAGGGGACAGAGGAGGAGCGGAGGGCGCGTGCAGGAATGCGTAAGGAGATTAGGGCTGAGAGGTGGGGTGGTGGGAGCTTGGCTGTGAAGTGTTTTATAGGTGAATACCAGGAGTTTAAACGGGATGTGTTCGGGAAGGGGGAGCCAGTGGAGAGAGGAGAGGAGAGGCTGCACATGGTCAAAGCAACAGGCTGAGTGGATTATTTTGGCAGCGGAGTTTTGGATGGCAATAAGGGGGGACAGGTGAGAGCGAGGGAGGCCAGCGAGGAGAAGGTTGCAGTAGTCGAGGCGAGAAATGACCATGGCATGAACAAGGGTTTTGGCAGAGGAGATAGAGAGAAAGGGGCGAATCCGAGCGATGTTATGGAGGGCGAAGCAGCAGGACTTGGCAACAGAGTCAATGTAAGGCTTAAAGGAAAGATGAGTGTCAAAGATGAAGCCCAAGCTACGGGCTTGGGGAACAGGATGGATGGTGGCTCCATCGATGCGGATGGACAGGGAAGCGGGAGAGGAAGAGGAGGGAGGAAAAATAAGGAGTTCAGTCTTGGCCAT
>QEPC01000541.1:708902-727657 GCA_003113815.1 Sphenodon punctatus
TGAGAGCAATAGAGGTCAGGAGGCGGGAGGGGATTGGGTCAAGAGGGCAGGTGGAGGTGTTTGAGGAAGAGAGCAGAGTGGAGACTTCCTCAAGGGAGGCTGGGGGGAAGGAGGCAAGGAGAGAGGGGGAAGGGGTGGTGAGGGAGTGGGAAGAGGAGATGGGTGGGAGGCAATGTCCTGGCGGATCTTGTCAATCTTCGAGGAGAAGAATAATGCAAGATCCTGAGCAGACAGAGTGGAGGGGGGCAGGGGGACTTGAGTAGGGAGTTGAAGGTAGAGAAGAGGCGGCGAGGGTCGTGAGAGTAGGATTCGATCCTGGAGGCATAGTAGTGTTGCCTAGCTATGGAGATAGCAGAAGAGAGGGAGGAGAGGAAGAATTTATAGTGGAGGAAGTCAGGGTGGGAGCGGGATTTGCGCCAGAGACATTCAGCAATCCGGGTACAAGAGCAGAGGTAGCAGATGTTAGGGGTGAGCCAAGGATGGGGGGTTTGGGGTCAGACCGGGCGGGAGGAGAGGGGGGCAAGAGAGTCAAGGGTTGAAGTGAGAGAGGCGTTAAGAGAAGAGATGGCAGAGTTTGGGGAAGAGGAGGAGAAGACTGGAGGGCAGAGGGGGGAGAGGGAGGAGGCGAAGTCAAGAGGGGTAACGGCCTGCAAGTTGCGGAAAGGGCACGGAGCTGGGGAAGACAAGGGGGGTTTGTGGGAGAGGTTGAAGGAGGCAAGGAGGTGGTCAGATTTATGACAAGGATCGAAGGAGAGATCAGCAACAGAGCAGTTTCTGGAGAAGATGAGGTCGAGGGAGTGGCCATCAGTGTGGGTGGGGGAATCGGTCCAGAGGCGGAGCTCAGAGGAGGAGGTTAGGGAGAGAAAGCAGGAGATAGGGGACTTGGAAGGTGTGTCAACGTGGATGTTAAAGTCGCCAAGAATAAGAGTGGGGGTATCATCAGAGAGGAGGAAGGTTAACCAGGATTCAAAGTCTGGGAGAAGAGAGGAGAGGGGTCCAGGGGGGCGGTAAATGACAGCAACACAAAGGTGAAAGGGGGAGTATAGACGCACAGAATGAGCCTCAAAGGAAAGGAAGGGGAAAGGGGTTGGAATTGACAGGGGTTGGCAAGGAGAAGGCCCAAGCCACCAACCCGGCCCTCAGGGCGAGGCCGATGAGAGAATGAAAGGCCTCCAGAGCAGAGGGTGGCAGGGCTGACAGAGTCGGAGGGAGAGATCCAGGTTTCAGTAAGAGCAAGGAGTTGAAAGGGGTTCATACGTTCAATACCCTTGATCATTTTTGTTACCGTTCTCTGTACCTTTTATAGTTCTGCTATATCTTTTTTGAGATGGGGTGACCAGAACTGCACACAATATTCAAAGTGTGGCCACACCATAGATTTATATGGAGGCATTATGATATTTTCATTTATTTTTTTCTCTATCCCTTTCCAAATAACTCCTGACATGCAGTTTGCTATTTTGGTCCCACCACTGCACATTGTGTTGAGGATTTCAATGTATTGTCCACAATGACTCCAAGATATTTTTCCTGAATAGTAACCCCTAATTTAGAACCCAGCATTGTGTACACAGTTTGGATGATTTTTTCCTATGTGCATCACTTTGCACTTGTCAACATTAAATTCCATCTGCCATTTAGATGCCCATTGACCTAGGGTGATTTCAGACGTTACGCAGTCCCTCCCGATTCACCACAGTGGATTCCCGGCGGGGGTGAACCGAACAATGACCCCCCCCGTGGTCAAAAAAAGCCCCGGACAGACGTGACGGGACCAGGACCACGGCAGGGAATCGGGCTGCCAGATCACGGCCCAGGGCAGCGCAACAGATGTTACGTCAATCCCGGACTGGGCCGTGGTCAAAGCACCCGGAAGGCGCCAGGGCGGCTCATCCTGGCTGCTGCTGTGTGCCCTTTAAATCTCCCTCCGCGGCCTGTGTTGTTGCTGGTTGCCTGGCAGCGATGCTGCGTGCTTTGTCCCCGGCTGGGAATCATTTCCTTTGATTCCAGCTGGTGGTTGCCAGCCAGACATTACTTTTTGTTGGTTCCCGTCGGGAATCTCTTTGACCACGCTTTCTGAGATGGTCTGGGGGGGAGCTCCAGAAGCGTGGTTGATTTTGACCCCATGTGGGTACTGACTGTGGTGAACATCTGGCGGCCGCCGAACAGATGTTCCGGGTACTTTGGCCCCGCCGCGGGATTGAGCGTGGTTCACTGTGGTTGACTGTGATCTCGTAACGTCTGAAAATACCCCTAGTCTCACAAGATCTTCCTGCACTTCCTCACAGTCTGCTTGAGTTTTAACTACCTTGAATAACTTTGTGTCATCTGCAAATTTGATCACCTCACTCTTTACTCCATTCTCCAGATCATTAATGAATATATTAAACAACACCGTTCCTAGTACAGATCCCTGGGGCACACCACTAGTTACTTCCCTCCATTACAAAAATTGGCCATTTAGTCCTACTGTGCGCTTCCTATCCTTTAGCCAGTTACCAATCCACAATAGGACACTGCCTCCTATCCCATGACTATTTAATTTCCTCAAGAGTCTCTCGTGAGGGACCTTATCAAATGCCTTCTGAAAATCCAGATACATTATATCATCAACCAGCACACCCTTATCCACGTGCTTATTTACACCCTGAAATAATTCCAAGGGATTAAGGAAGCACGACTTCCCTTTGCTGAATTCATGTTGACTCTCCCCCATTAAGCTATGTTTGCAATATGCCCAGTAATTCTGTTTTTCACAACTGTTTCCACCAGTTTGCCTGGCACTGATGTCAGGCTTACTGGTCTGTAGTTTCCAGGATCACCTCTGGATCTTTTTTAAAATATCGACTGTCATTGCTGCCCTCCAGTCCTCGGGTGCAGTGACAGATTTTAGTGATAGGTTACAAACTACCAGTAGTAGGTCTGCAATTTCATATTTGAGTTCCTCTGGAACTCTGTGGTGAATAATACTATCTGGTCCTGGTGATTTGTTACTATTTAGCTAGAACCTTTTCCAGTCACATTGATTTGTGACAGTTCTTCCGATTCATCATCTACAAAAAAATAGTTCCGGCCCTAACAATCTCTGCAGTGAAGACAGAAGCAAAGAATTGATTCAGCTTCCCTGCAATGCCCTTATTCTTCCTGCACACCCCTTTCACACACACCCCGGTCATGTGATGGCCCAAGTGACTCTCTAGCAGGCTTCTTGCTTCTGATGTACTTTTAAAAGTTTTTATTATTGGCTTTTGCATCTTTGGCAAGTTGCTCTTCGAATTCCCTCTTGGCCTGCCTTATTAACGTTTTACATCTAATTTGGCAATGCTTATGTTCTTTCCTGTTTTCTTCATTAGGATTAGATTTCCATTTTTGTAAAGAACACCTTTTTGGCTCTAATATCCTTCTTCACCTTGCCATTTAGCCACGCTGGCAGACATTTGGCCCTCTTGCTACCACTTTTTATTTGTGGACTACATTTAATCTGGGCATTCAATATGATGTTTTTAATAGACTCCATGCTTCTTGCAGACATTTAATCCTTGCAACTGCTCCTTTTAGTTTCCCTCTAACTAGTTTCCTCATTTTTGCATAGTTCCCCCTTTTAAAGTTAAATGTTACTGAAGTGGTTTTATTTGTCATTCTCCCTCCTGTAAGTATGTCGAATCTGATTATATTATGATCATCACTATTGCCAAGCAGCTCCACCAGTGTTACCCCTTGCACCAGGTCCTGTGCTGCACTTAGGACTAGATTCAAAGTAGCTTCTCCTTTCATTGGTTCCATGACCAGCTCTCCAAGAAGTAGTTGTTTTTGGTATCAAGAAATTTTATCTCTGCATCGTGCCCTGAGGAGACATTTATCCAGTCATTATAAGGGTAATTGAAATCACCCATTATTATTGTGTTTCCGACTTTAGTAGCCTGCGTAATCTCCATTAGCATTTCACAGTCAGCCTCACCTTCCTGATCCGGGGGTCAATAGTGCTATACACTTCCCCGTTTCACATGGCATTTCTATCCAGAGATTCTAGAGTACAGTTCCCTTCCTGTAAAACTTTAATCCTGCTTGACTCAATGCTTTGTAGCACACCCACCCACCCCCCAACTCTTCCTCCCCCTTGCAGAGCCCCGTAGCTCCCTATTCCTCTTGCAGCTCCCTTACCCATTCCCAAACCCCCTCTCTTGCCCTGCCTGCTCTTCCCCCCACCTGCTGCTGGGCTCAGCTGTCTCCACCTCCTCAGGATCCTGATCCCAGGGCCCTGTCAGTTTACATTAGACTCAGCTACAGGGAGCACAGCAGAGACAGCCCCAAGCCCAGCCAGGGCTCCACACTGTCTTTAGCCTCGGCAGCAGCAGCAGCAGCAGCACCCCCACCTCTGCCAGGGCAGGTCTGCCTAGCGATCAATACCCTGTGTGCTCTGCTTGCCTGCAGCTCTGGGAGGGAGCGCCGATGAGTTCCAACTATGCCCTGCTGTTCCACCACCTCAGCACATGGGGTTGTTTCATGCAGTTGCATGGTCTAAAGGTGCCTGGATCTGGCCCTGAGTGAAAAGAAGCAGAGGTGCATTCAGATCCACAAACAAATTTTCTTGCGTGAGTCTGGAGACAGCAGACTTCTGACAGCCACAGTCCCCTGGAAAGGAGAATCCTTACCTTCATTGTTTCAAAACAGAGTGGCCTAACATTTTAGAACAGGCTGCTTGACTACCTTCATGTTCAGTGCTGTGCCCTTATGCCGCAATACTGAGATGCTGCAGTTAGTCTCTATTTCTAAGTATGGTGAAATACTGTGGTATCCCAGCTACCAGTCTTGACGCTTCATAAAAATTAGTTTTTCTAATTGGCTGCTGGCCAGCGGGGTCAAGGCCAGTAGCATGGCTGAGTTTTAAAAAGGATAAGTTCTTGGAGAATAGGTGCATTAATGGCTGTTATCCAGTAGGTTGGGGGATGTAGCCACTGACTGTGGGCAGCTGGAAATGGATTGCCCCATAGTGACCAGTTGGGAACTTCTCCAAAGCAACCAAGAATGGCCACCGTTGGAGACCACTGGTTTGACTCAGTATGGGACTTCTTACGTTCTTATCTAGCGTGGTAGGGTGGTGAGAGAAAGGGATTCCATTTATCAGTAAGTATGGAGTGTTTCTCAGTTTACAATCCTGTACAGGGATGGAAAACCATTTCCCTTCCACTGGCCATTTTGCAAATTAGTTCAAGATCTGTGGGATTGACAGGAGTTGGGGCAGCACCACTTAATGGGTGCACTCAGGATTGGGGGAGGAAGTGGAGGGTCCAGATCATGGATCTATGCAATGGATTCATCCCCTGTGCTTGAGTTCATGCCCTTGTTTCTGCTTCCTTCTCCTGAGCTCACTCTTTCTGTGCTTGAGGGTAGAGACTGGATCCATGTGCCCAATCCTGGAACTGGATAGGGGCCAAATAAAAAACAGGTGCAGGCCAGATTTGGCTCATCGGCTGAAGTTCCCCACCCCTGCACAAGAGAGGTGGGTCTCCCCTCCCTTGGAATTTATGTTTAAAGTCTCTCTAAGGACTCAGAAAGGACTGTTTCCATTATGCAAATAGGCCAGTTCCACACATGAAACCAATCAAGCTCAGAGACAGTGTAGAGATTCCTTAGGAAATTATAGTTGTGTTAAAGCTAGCATCACTATAGACTTCATATACTTAAGATCCAGTCTAAATATAGTGTCGCCAGTTAAGCATGTGCCACTGGTGTTTGCAAAGAACCGAATACCCAGCTGTGCAACTGTTGCTGAAATGTTAGAATAAATCATCCTTCAATAACAAACTCAAAATAACAATAGCCAGCAGCACTAGACAGTTGGCAGGAATTCCCACCCCAAGTTTGCGTCTCCTATTCTAATCTTGTCTTAGTCCTTGCTATGAACATCAGTGGCTGTTCTTCAAATGTGTCTTGAAGGAACCTGAGAGATGGAGTAAAAGGCAAATTTTAACAATAGAGAAGCTCATGCAAAAATGAATGCAAAACATAATAATCAAGTCCACATATCAGCAAGAGCACTGCCAACTTTCAGTACGGACAATAGCAGTGCAAATATTTTCACCCTGTACGTGACAATGTGTCTTAACTGTCTTGGACTATTTTCTGAGTGAGAAGAGAGTTTGAGCTGTAGGCCTGTTCAAGGCTTGTTAATTTAAAAAGTGATTGAAACACAAACCTTTGAACAAATTGAATCTAATGATTGTCCAGACGATTGTTCTTTGGACAAATTGAATCTAATGTATGATCCAGTGGTTTGGGTGTTAGCCAAAGATTTGAAAGGCCTGGGTTTGGTTTCCTGAAGAGGTGCTTCCCACAGAAATCTCCAGACCTGGGGGCAAGTTCTTAAGTCAGGACATTCCTTAAATGTCATTTTGAACCATTAAAATATCGACCAGTGTGGGATCTCCAGAACACATGGGCTTGGGACAAAATTCTTCTATCGGCTCATTGGTGGGAAGCAGGGGTCCCCATTGGGGTTGTTACCTTTTGCTGAAGTCATCTTCAGATACCTGCCCTGGAAGACATGCTAAATGAGCCCCGATTCTCTTTAGCCTGGGATCCCCCACACTGTGCTGAACAGAGTGTTGGGCTTCTGAAAGAGCCATTACTACAGGTGCACAGATCTGGCAGAATAGCTGTATCTCCAGGTTCTCTCAGATTGCATTTGGCCTCCACAAACCTCACAGCACTAGCACCACTGCTCAGATATTTTGCTGAAGTCTCCCGCAGTCAGGAGTCTGAGGTGGAGACGGTAATGAGTGAGGTAAAGGAAACTGGACACTTCTTCATGGTGGTCAAATTAATGGATGTTGGGTATCCAGATCAGGTGTCCAACTGGACTTCAGACAAATTTCCTCCATTCCTGGGCTGTCTGGGTGAAAGCTGGGCAGGTAGCAACCCTAGCTTCCCTTCCTCCCCTGCTCCCCAGGGCGAGCACCAAAAATTATATTGTCCTGAATAGCCAAAGGGATAGGGCGAACCCTGCCCTTAAGTCACACCTTTACTCTCTATCTCTAAAAGAGGAATAACAGCTCTTCTCTATCTCCCAGGAAACTGGAAACGCATAGGTAAGTACTGAGATAGGCAGTTGCTACCTATGTTGAAGAGGTAACTCCACACCAGTAGCAGATGCATACATTTTTAGATGTGGTCTAGCCACTAGAACTGAAAGAGGGTCACACTGCGTGACACTATCTCTGTTAGGGTCAAGATCTCTCAAAAGACAGCTGTTTGTAGCAATGGATTTTATAATGCAAAGACATCCACTAATTCTTCTTTTACAGCAGTTGATTCTTGGTTTTGAACACTGACAACAATGAGGTTTTGACCCTCATGTTTGTTTGAAACATCAACAATCATTTTTCTACAGCTCCCTCCCAAGTGACTGCATTCATATATATCTGTCTTGCTTTTGCTCAATCCATAGTTCTGACTAATTACGTGCCTGAGGAAGGGCCCTGTGTGTCTCGAAGGTTTGTATACTCTCACCAACAGTAGTTGGTCCAAAATAATAATAATCATAATAATTAATTAATCTGAACTACTTTGTATCAATCTTTGCCATTTAAAAGTTGCACCCTTATTTCTGTTATTTTTATGTAAATAATGCTAGAAGAAGGGAGAGCAAATAATGTATCTGTGCGACTGGGAAAATACTGTCCTTTCTGTGGCAACCAGTGCATGCTGCCAAATGGACCTGAGGCTCAGATACGATCAGCTCTCAGTTGCTGTTCTCCTCAGCTGGACCTGAACTGATAATAAAGAGATGAAAGCTTGTTACCAATGCCCTGAGTCATTCAGTTACCCAGTCCCACTGCCGAGTGACATCAGAATTGCTGAGTCATGAAACTGTGGTTATAGAAAGCATTCACACAAAGCAAGTGGACAACCCCCCCCCCACCTCCACCCCCCCCCCCCCCCCCCCCCCCCCCTCCTGTTATTTCAAGCTTTTCATTCACTGTTGGTTACTTGCACTGCTGGGATTTTGGACATTTCATCCCAGATGTGCGCTGAGTGGTGTGGAAAGAACAGCTCTCCACAAGAGTGTGTTTGAATGTTCACTTTGAGGACCCCACGAGGCTGCTGTGCTGTGTCACCCTGGAAGAATAAGAAACTGCATATTAAATAGCTTCAAGCATCCAGTGCTGTATGTTTGGTGGCTTTGCTCTTGTCAATATTTGTGAAAGTGGAGAGGGACTTGGGGCAAAAGCCCTAGAAATCAGCTGTTTATCTACCTGTCAGGGCTGCAAGATGACAACTGCATACCATTCTGTTGCTGACCATTTTCCTCTCAGCCTAAAAGTTTGCCTTTACTCTAGGGCTGCACCTCCCCACCAGACTCGCAAGTATGTAGGTGTTGGTGGAAATAATCAGCTTCGATTTGAACTGAAAATAAAGCAAGTCTATTTCACAAAGACCTTTGTGAATAGATTTGAACCCAAGTTCCAGCAAAAGACAAAATGTCAGCGTTCTGCAATGTCAACTGTATGTTCAGCTAGGGCTAAATGACTCTTCCCATTTATAGATAATATGTTGTTTTTCTCCTGTAAAATATCAATTGCATTTTTATTGGCCAATGATCCTCCTCCTGTGATATGCGTGGTTGCAGCCTTTGCTTTGTCAGCATCTAAATTAAGAGCAATTTGTACGTAAAACTGCTTTTTAAAAGTTTATTATGCTTATTTATTCATTTTTTATATTGTGTTGATATGCTGCTTTCTGTATTCATATGGAATTTATTTATTGAGTTGATTTGTTTTTATTTGTTCTTAATTGTGTATTTAGTGTGTTTAGTGTAATGGTCTGATTGGGTTAAATTGCTTTTGGAAATAAACTAAACTAAAGTTATGAGCGTTGACCAAATTCTAGCATATGAAGTCTGCTGTCCAGCTAGTCAAATGCTGCATAGTCCAGGGGACAAGACTCTTCAATCTCAGCCATCCGATGAGAGGACATGCCTTTGCTTCTTGAAAGCAAATTAAACACCACCGATGGGGGCTGGATTCACGTTGCCAGGGACTGAAATTCTCTAGTTAGGGTAAAGCGACACAAAACAGGATGGGTCCGATCCCCTGTCCACCCTGGGGAGGGAAATGCAACTGCCACACTTTGGGCCAGTGAGGAGGGCAGGCCACATGATCTCACCCGCCCCCATGGGGAAAACAGGTGGGCAGGCTGCTGTCACAAGTCCTGTCACGTACTGGGGCAGTCCAAGGAGCTGGCCAGTTCCACGGGTGTCTGGCCCCGCCCCACCATTTCCTGGCCTGCCCACTATCCCACCCCAGCCATGACGCGGATGCATGGAAATGGTGAACTGCCCCAGCCACTCTATGGTGTCAGCAGACCTCGGTGTAAGGCGGGGCTGCACGGGCCTGGACAGTCACATGTGAGGTGGCCTGTTAACACACTTTGGGCAGTGTTATCCCACTTTGGGCAACATTAACAAGTGAGGCGTCACGCCTTCTCCAGTGGATGTATCATGTGTCAGCCAGCTGCCCATGAACATCTGACAACCACTGGCCATATGATCTGTTGCACCCAACTCTTCCGCTCTGCCCTCCCTGACTCCTCACTCCCCTCTCCTAAGTCCTGCTGATACCCTCCATCCAGTACAGTCTGTTACCTGAGGTCTGTGTACTCATATCCTCACCACATGGACCAGCCAGCCATCATTCTCGATGTAACCAAGCCAAGTGCGTGCACCTGGGACCTCGCATCTTCGTGAATGTTACATTCCTNCCCCCCCCCCCGCCCCCCCCCCTGCTGTCTCTCAGATTGTAAGCCCTAGGGCAGGGACCGTGTCTTTTCCATTACTTTGTAAAGTGCCAGGTACATTGCTGGTGCTATATAAATTCTTAATAATAATAATAATTAATAATCATGTGTTAATGTTGCCTAAAGTTGGATGCTGCTGCCCAAGGTGTGTTAACATCTTGTATGGCCTCACCCTTAGTCACAGCACAGATAACAGCAGGGAAAGTACCCCCCCTGTCTGCCTGTCCAGTGATCATCATCCTACTCAGAGAGACTTTCTCTAAGGGTGAAAAGGAACTTCAGTCTCCATCCTGGTCTACTTCAGAAAATCACCCTAGGTTAATTGAAGATGTGAATTTAATACAGATTAGTTAATCTGGTTTAAGACCCCATGGAACACTCTTAATTCAGATTGCTGTAACTCAGGAACAGAGCCGGCCTTAGGATTTGCAGGCAAAGATAAAACGTGGGGTCCCTGGTGACCTCTCCCCCTTGGGGGCAACCTCTGAGATGCCCTGAAGGTGGTCATGTTTGAGGCCCCACTGAGAGGGAGTGGTGCCCCCACAGCCTGTCCTGGTGAAAACAGAGGCCACTGTGGGGCCCTCAGAAAGAGCAGGGCCTGGGGCAGACCCTTTTATTATTCTGCCAGTCCTATTTACACTGCCTTTTTTCTCCTCTGTTTCTCAGATTTTGAGTGCCCATTTATCAACAGACCAGAGACTCTCCTAATCAACAAGAAGGAAAACATCCGTGTGCCATGCTTGGTGTCCATCCCAGACCTTAACATCACCTTGATCTCAGTAAGAAACCTGTTTGGAAGAGGCTCCTGAATGCACTCTCGCTCCTTCCTTACAAGGTTGAAAAGGAGCAGATTAAATGCTATTGGGGCTAGGAGGCAAAGAGGGTAGATGTTCCATGGGAAGTAAGAGTCACTGGTCTCCTGGTCCAAGCTATAGTGATCATCTTCCTTGAGAAATTGCTGCAATGTGCTCTGCGTGATCCCTGCTAAATCCACTCCCCCTTAAAAGATGTATTTATTTATTTATTTATTTTCAGTAGCATCCTTCTTTGTTTTTGTCTCTACTGCCTTTAGCCAGCAATCCCACAGGAGAAGGGGCTGCATTGCAGATTAAAAACAACACTACTATCAGTTTGCTGTTTTACATTGCTAATACATCCTTTCAGAATGAGTGTTACTATTGTGCAAAGATCTCCTTGGAGTTCTTGGGAGCCAAGGACCTTTCCCTTGCCCAGGAAAGACCCCCCACAAAGTCAACATTCATCCCACTGGGACTGATATTCGGGACATCAGCAGTAACGTCCTTAGTTATCACTCTCAGATTTCTTTCCTGGAAGTCACTTTTATTCTATGGACTGTGAGCTATACTGCATGGTATACAGAATCTTTTAGGAAAACTTTATTGAGACTGCAAAGGATATTGAGATTCCTAGATGTCAAACGCTTAGATGCAAGAGGGCAAGAATCCAATGTGGTGTGACTGCATCTGTTAGTCTCTGAAAGAGACTATGCTTGGAAAGAGTAGGGGATAGGAAGGACATGTGGGGATGGGAAGGTCATGTTGCCACAATGCATTTCAGCAGACAGTTTGCAAAATGTCCAAATGTCCAGTTTGCAACTTTTTCCAGACACGTCCTATCCACTCAGACGGGAGAAGCATCTTCTGGGACAACAAGAAGGGGATGCTGGTCCCCACTCACCTGATCAGGGATTCTTTGTATGTTCAGTGTGAAACCACCATTAACAAGAAGAACTTCCAATCAGATTTCTTCCTCATCCACATAGTAGGTGAGGCTGGAGACAAACTAATTTCCTACTAAAATGAGCAGTTTCCACTCCATCCCTTGGTAAATGACTGTGTCTATTGATGAGGTTGCAAGCACATAGGAGGGAATAAGACTCCAGCAGAGGAGTGTACTTTCCTCGTGTCTTTCAACATGGGGAAAGCTTGGGCATTTGGGGAATCCAACTAGGTGCTTTCCATTGCTAGTTAAACTCAAATCTTGGAGTAAGTGGGAATAGGTAAGTGGCTATGTTGCAGGTCCCACTCTGTGGGCAAGTGTTTACAGGATCAAGCTGAAGAAGCTGTTCACTCTGGGTAAAATCTTTAAGCCAGTTTATTCACAACCTCTCTGTTTCTAGCCAGGCATCAAGCCTCTGGCCAGTCATCCATATATATCTCCATCAGAGACACCTCAGTATACAAGAGTCCATAGACTAGCATTCACCTGTTCATCTCCAGGCTCCAAGGTTTCCTTTCGTAGGCATCCACTCCAGGAACCTTTCAGGCAGCCTCTCCAGGAGATGTGGGAACAGACTGCCCCTTCTTCTTGGCTGGCCTTCCTTTCATCTTGGGAGCCATGCCCCTTGTTGACCTCACTTCCTTTTCCTGATTGGCAGCCATTTTGTATGTTCCTTCTTGGCATGCGCCATGTTGTGGCTCAGCCCTGCCACAGGCTAATTGACTCACGGTGGCCAAATATTACCCAGCCTGAGTCACTGAAATGTAAAAATAGGAAAAAGTCTCCAAAACAATCAGAATGGTTCATTTTCTAATTTAGTAGAGGATCTTTTTACTGCATTAGCAACTTTATTGATCACATTAAGGAACAGATTCCAATACCCTTCTCTCCTTGACTCGTACCTTCAGTCAGTCAAAGTCTGTCCCCAAGACCAGTAGCTTAGCCACTTTGGCTCATTGGGCCAGTATGGTTAAAACACATCATTTACTGTGGCTGATACATGAAGAAGTGGGGTGACTGACACTACTCCTGACTGGCTTTGATTTCTCCCAGCCCAGTCAATCAGGTTTCCATTTGAACTGGCTGAAATGGAAACAGCCATCTTCTCTGAGACGAATCAGGAACCCATAATCTTCAGGGATATCAATGAGCATACCTCTCAAGTGTCCCACATTTTTGGGGTGTCTTGGGTCTGGCATGATTTTGAAAATTGTCCTGCTATGTAGGACACACTGCATTTAGGCTCTTCCATTTATGCTGTGTCTATGCAACACTCTGCGTTGCAGAGGCAGTGGCAGTTCTAGGAGGAGGTAGCAGAGCTACAGACTCCTCAAAATTTTGTGAATTGTCCCTTCCCTCAAACATTTTATCAAGTAACAAAATCTTCACTAAGTAACAAATAACCACACATTTAAAACAAAACTAGGCATATAGATGGCAAAGGCTAATGGGTCTGGCTTAAAGCTGAAACAAGACTCAATTTGTTTCTCGCAAAAGTCTTATGAGAATTGAGAATCGTGACCGAGATCTCGGGTCGATCTCGCGAATGGTTCAAGTTCTCTGCGAGAATCTCATCAAAATTTACCATTTATTGTGATTTACCATGTACCGTATACCGACTTACCATGTACCGCCTACCATGTACCGTATTCATCCCAGTAATGTGTATCTACAAAATGGCTGCTTCAGCTGTTCTACACATGCACAGCCCTCTTCCCAGATGGCACCAGTAGTGTTGCTGCCATTTTGGAAAAGGGCAGCCATTTTGTGCATGCACAAAATGCATGGTACACTGCAAATAGGTATACAGTACATAGTAAATCATAGTAAATGGTAAATCGCAGAAAATCAAGAAAAACTCTCAACCAAGAAAGTGTCAGTTATCGATTCTTGCTAAAATTGAGCCCATGCGGACTGTGATTCTCAGTGAGAATCAAGAGAAAATCAAGATCGACTTTCACTGGCTGAGTTGTAAGCCTCAACCAGGTTGTTAATTTTGCACCATTATATTAGAAAGTTGAGCCTCCCAGCTCAAAGAGTTAATGCAGCTTCCTTAGGTTAAAAATTGTATTTCTCTCCCTTTTTTAAATCAGGGAATGAACTCTACGATATCCAGTTGTTTCCTAAGAAGGCCATGGAGCTGCTAGTGGGAGAGAAACTGGTTCTCAACTGCACAGTATGGGCTGAGTTTAACTCAGGAGTACGTTTCCAATGGAATTATCCTGGAAAACAGGTATACATCTTCTCATGTCCCAGAGCCTCTTATACTAAACCTCCCACCCCCTTCCATGCAGACATGCACAGCAGGATGGTAGCACCCAAATTTATTCCAGCCATTGCACCCAAAAAGCTATGGTCAATCCTGATTGCAGTTATACCGTACTATGACTGGCTGAGATATGTCATCCCAATTATATCATACTATGTGATTAGGATGCACCCCAAGGTTGGCCTTAGAATTTGTGGGGTAGGTAGGGTCTCCAGGGCAGGAGGGGTGGGACAAGGTCTCTGGGATGGGGGATTATTGGGGTGGAGGGGCATGGAGACCAAGGGGTGGCTCGGGCAGAGGGAGTCACTGGGGGGCAGGAGTTAAGAGAAGTTAAGGCTCTTACAAATTCAACCATGCTCCAAAAAGCATAGACATTGTAAGTTAAGATTCCTGCCTTAACTTACTGCCTTAATGCAGTAAAGACGTTGTCCAGTCTCACATATTGTGCTTGTTCACAACTTAGGCTCCATGCACCCACACTATGCCCTGGTCTTTCAGTCCCAATCCTCTGCCTCTGCAGGTTGGAGCCAACACTGAAACTGAGCACAGCAAGCTTCCTCCCTCGCCCCTCCCAATATTATGGACTTGATCCCTGTCTCCACTGTAGTCACGATTTCTCCTTCATGTATAGCTCCTCTCTCAGGCAGCAGTTCAAGTGCATCTGCTCACTGCACAGGTGATTATGGGCAAGCAAATATTTGTCCTAGTATATCATGCATTCCACTATACTGTAGTGGAAAGGGATTTGGCCATCTGTGACGATTTGTTGCCATCTGCTTTCCCCCTCAGGTACAGCCCTTGTAAGGGGATCAAGCTACCCATCCCGTACCCATCAGCATTGTCCCCGTTCCCCCCCCCCAATATACATCCGCCCAGTACTTTGATGTCCCATTGTCCTCATCTCAACTGAAAGCACATACAAAAAACATGCGTACATTTAGCCCCCAACCCTGGTTGTCCCCCAAATCTTTGTCCCTGAATACACATCACCCTCCACTCTGCTTTCTCCCCTATATATACTCCCCAGCACCTGAATACCCCCTCCCCATACAAACACTGCTTCCCACCCCAGCCTGCCCTTCAGCCTTGTCCATGGATACACATCGCCCATTTCTCAGCCTTGTCCTCCATAATCACTCCCCCAGCACCTGGATGTCCTCTTCCCATACAGACACTTCCCCCACTGCCCGGCTGCCCCCAGCCTTGTCTCCCTGTACACATCCTGCATCCATCAACCCTGTTCCTCCCATATGCAGCCCCTCCCCACCACCAGTACTCAGCTGTCATGTTCTCCCCAACTTAAATGAAAGCATATAGGGAAAGCAGAGGGCCAGGGGGCTGACTCCCTGCATTCCCCAACTTCAGTGTTGCCACCAACCTGCAGAGGAAGAGGATTGGGGCTGAAAGACAAGTGTGGGGGCATGGAGCTTAAGTTTTAAGTGAGCACAATATATGCTGCTTACATGGCACGAAGGTTAAAGCAGGAGCCTTAATTTACAATTTCCATGCTTTTTGGAGCATAGTTGAATTTGGAAGAGCCCTAACTCGTCTCTTAAACTGATTTTTTTTTTATCCAGGAATTTCTGTTTTTTTAAAAGGGGAATACACTAAATTCCCCCTCGTACAACACACTACCAACCTTAGTTTCATTGCAAGGCACCCAGAATGATCCATAAATTCAAACAAAATTAATTTTCTATACATTTACATATTTTTTTTACAATTTTTAATTTTCTACCTAATCTAACCTATCTAAACCGATAACTTAATCAACCTAATCTAACCTACCTTAACCTATAACCTAATTAACTTAGGCCTTTTTTACAAGGACGGCACAGCAGCACTGATGGATGGAGAGGGGTGTGGATGGGTGGGTGAGCACACCCAGCGAACACCCGGCGCCGCCGAGCAGGGAGACATTTACATGGACAGCGCCGCAGGGGGTTGTGGGAAGGAAAGGGGAGGGGCCCACAAACACCCAGCACCCAAACACCCATCCCGGGAAACACCCGGCAAACACCCAGGGAAGTACACGGCTGGCCGGGAACGGCGGGGAAGCCCCATCCAGCACAGCGATGGCACAACATGGCCGACAAAGGGCAAACGAAGCTGCGCAATGCGGCCCCACCCCACCAACTGCCAGGACCCACGCGGGCGGGGCGGGAGGGGGATGGGATGGCAGCCACTACAAAGAAGCCGGCTCCACACAGCCCCGGCACAGAGCCCAGACTGCCCGGTGCCAGGACCAACCACCCCTACACACAAACACAGCAGAGCCACACACACACAGCAGGCAACAGAGGCACACAGGGACAAGCACACAGCCCACGGGGGGGAAGAGGGGGAAGGCACCCACACAACACAGGCAACACCCCCCCACACACACACCCAAGGCACACGCACAAGGGGAGAGGTCACAGCAAAGCACAACATGGACACGCCAGGAACAGAACACAAAAGCCTTTATTAACATGGGGAACCAGCAACAGGGGGCAACACCAACAAGGCAGGGAGGGGGACGGGGCAACAGAAGGGGGGGAACAGCACCAGCAGAGGCAGGCCTGGGACAGAACCCTGGTCTATATGGCCAGCGACCCCACGCCCGGCGCCAGCACTCGGCCTGCGCGTGGTCCAGATAGTGCAGATCCACCAGCTCCCCCTGCTCCCGGGTCCACTCCGCAATCATGGCCTGCACTGAAGGGGACAGAGGGAGAGGAGACAGCCATCAGAGCCGGCCCCGGGCACCAAGAAACAGAACCCCCCACAGAGGGACACAGGCACAGGGCCCAACAATCTGCCAGCACACTCACAGATGCCATCAACAGCCGCCCCGCCGCCCGCATGTCGCACGCCGCCCGTTCCAGCTGAAGGACCCTCGCCCCCAGGTGCAGGATCGCAAGCAGCATGACAACAGTAGCTGCAGGAGAGAAGAGACAGGGCCATAGGGAATGCACACACCAACGGTCCCTGGGAGGGCCAGGGACATCAACAGCACCAGGGGCACACCCCACACACAGACAGCCACCCCGCCGAGGAGCACCCCCGCATGAAAGAGGGGGATCAGTCGGGCCAGGTTGCTGGGTCCACAGCAACCCCTACTCACGCTCAGCCGCCCAGTGCCCATGGTGCTGCTGCCCATCCATCGCCACCTCCACAGTCGGTCCACACCAACAGGGGGTGACAGCAGAGGCGAGCGGAGGGGAGGGGCAGGGCCACACCAACACACAGGTGAGGCATGGGGGTGCCCGGCCAGCTGCCCACCGCCAGTACCACCCCAGGAGCAACCCCAGGCAGCAGCGCCCAGCAGGGAAGCCACCAGGGGAACACACACCACACAGCCCGCACCCACCCCACCGGCCCAGAGTCCACCAGTATACACCAAGCACACACACACCCCGCACACAACCACTCCAATGGGGCAGGAGGGTCACCAAAGGGGAAGGGGCATCCAGCAGCAACAGAGGCACGTCATGACACACCATCACAGAACAGCTTTATTGGTGCCAGAGGAAAGCGGGTCCCCAAGCACAGAGAGGCAGAGCCCAGGGCCGCAGGGACACACACACCCGGGCAAGAGAGGCACAACAGGAGGTTACAGAAGCTGACACGCAGGGCGGGCGACGGAACCAGGCAGCCACAGCGGGAAGGAGCAGCGGTCCCACAGAGGGGGCGGTGGGGTCCAGGAACTCCAGGCACCGGTCAGCAGCGATGCAGATGGTAGTGCATGGCCCAATCGGAGCCACAGGGGGGAGGGCCGGCAATGTAACATCCCAGGCACCGGGGTGGCCGCGAGCGGGTGGTGGTGAGGGGCTGCTCATGGATGGTCTGGTGAACACTCTCGGGGACGCAAGCCCGGTGCTAGCCCCTCCCAGGCAAACAGGCCCCGTTGGTAGCCCCGGGAGCGCATACGAGCATCCACCAGGTAGCACGGAAGGAGCGGATCCACACCGGCGGCCGCAGCCCACACAGCTGGAAGGTCCCTCACCGATAGAAGGGCAGCAAGCTCCACAGCGCCGGTGGGGCCTCTGGTCCGGAGCGGCCCACCAACATCAGGGGCCAGCAAGCCAAGGTCCCACAGGAGGGCCCCCACGTCCGAGGGTGCGCGTGGAATGCCGCGGGCATGCAGAAGGCTGCCATGGACAGGACAGCAACAGGCAGACCCCCAGACAGCAAGGCGAGGCCGTACCCGGGTAGCTCCATCAGCAGGCGAACTGCTGTCACCTCCACTGCAGTCCATGACACGACAACGGAGGGTGGGTGCCCCCAAAGAGGCAGGCACAGGGGGGCGAAGGCGAGCTCGAGGGAACGGGCCCGGCATGCCGGGACCCCGACCTGGTGATCCATCGTCCACATGTACCATGACAGGAGCCGGAAGCCATCCCCTGCAGACAGGGGGTCTCCCACCAACAGCTGCACATCGGGGCTCTGCTAGAGGGTTGCCAACAGCATGTCCGCACAGGGAGACCAACCCTCCTCGACATCCCCGGTTGAGGGACACTCCGAACGGTTGGCCATGGCAGCAGTGGGGCCCGCTCCGGTGCAGCAACAGGCGGGAGACGGTGGGTGGCCCGAAGTGGGATGAGCACCGACCGAGCGGATACCCTCGCCCACAGGTGGCCTTGCATGCCAGAGATAGGCAGGCCCGCTGTGGACAAGGCGCCGCAACTCACACACACAGCTCCCTGGTGAGCGCAAGCTCGCGGGAGTGCACCTCGGCTAACCGTTGTGATTCCGCCAGCAGCTCCCTGCTGAGGTCCTCCCTTCGGCGTCGGTTCCTGGCCCGCTTCTCCCGGTTCCACTCCACGCTGCTGGCAGCTGCTCCCCTCGCGCGAACGGGAACCTGATCTGTGAACGGGAGGTTGGACAGGATGTTAGTGCACCCGGCCTGTGTGCCTCATTGGCCACTACCGCTGGCCCCTGGCCCCTGGTGGGGCGGCCCCCATAGTGTGAC
>QEPC01000541.1:729354-796178 GCA_003113815.1 Sphenodon punctatus
TTGTGCCTTCCACCTGGGGTGCCTCCCCCCCTGCACCGCCTTCCCGTGGCTTCCCCCCCCGGGTGCCCCAGGGTCCCCATGCTCACCCGACCCCTTCCCCCGCATGGGGCAGTGTTGGCTCCCGTTGCCTTCTCGTGGGCCTTCCTGGTCACCATCGTGGGAGCCCGTGCGTATGCCATGGTTCCTTCCTCCTTTACGGGCTCTCGGCCGGACAGTCGGCATCCCCCCGCCCTGTGGGCCTGTCTGCGTGGCAGCGCATGCGTGCTCCGTGACACCGGCGCAGTGGGGCTCTGCCGTTCCGTTCCGCTTGCGTGTGGGTGTTTTGACTTTTACACGGACGCTCAGGTGTTGAACACCCATCCACACCCATCTCCACCCATGGAGGGCTCTGACTCCCTCCCAGCTGCTCCGTGGATGTTGGTGGGTGTTGGCGGGTGGGTCGTGCACCCACCCGTGGACATTTACACGGATGCTCTCCCACCCATCCGATGGGTGTTTCTGGGTGTTTGTGGGTGGGTGGCGTCTGTGTAAAAGTGGCCCTAGTTACGTAATCTAATAACCTATTTACATAATCTAACTTATCTTAATGTATAACTTAATTAACATAAGACATTTAAAAAATTTATTTATTTGACTATAAAAAAAAAATGTAAGCATTTATTCTACCTGATCTAACCTATTTTAACCTTTTACCTAATGAACATAAATAAGATTAAATAAATAAATTATTTATTTATTTATTTATTTATTAAATACGTGTAGGGTGTGTGTCAGACCTCTTTATCTTCCTGACCATTTGACAGGACTGAGTTTGGTGGTAGTGGTGGGAGGGCAGAGAGGGTGGGCATGCTCTTCACCTTGGAAGCCTCTATTGGGGTGCAGAGCAGCCACCCATGCTCTGCTAGAAGAGCCCAGTAGGTTTCCCATTCTGCCTTCTGGCCCGGGAGAAGGAAATAGTAGCTGCGCAGGTGGCGTACTTTCTGTGACAGGGTCTCTCGCCACTGTCTGACGATCCAGTGTCACCCACAACCCAAATTCCCTCCTGAAACCGCATTAGGGCATGGGACAGGGATAATGCCACTCCTGGACCAGGTTGTGGAGGAATGGGTGGTGACTGCTGGGGCTCAAAGGGTGGGAGGGGCTTCCTCCCTTCTACTAGCAGCCCGCATGGACGATCACTCCCCTGTGCTCCACTGCAGTACAGCAGGTGCATCATGCCTCTTCCAGGGCCACTTTGGGGGACTGAAGGAAGTAGTCAAAGACTTTGGATGAGAGCTCCTTCCGCCTTCCCTGCCCACTGTGGCCATGAACCTGCCCTCCCCCCCCAAGATCCACCATCCTCACTCCAGTTCCCCACACCCTAGTTCCTGAACACCCCAGTAAATCTGTCACTGCCCTAACACAAAATGAATGGAGTTACATTCCATAATTTTCCATAAATGTCTGGTGTTTTCATTATTCTCTGTCATTTTTGTCACTTTTCATGACTTTCCAGTATTTCTGTCAATTTCTATCACTTTTAGTAAAGCACCAATCCAGAGCTCCAGTGTCTGCATGGGAATGGTTGTGTGCGGGTGTATGGGGCCATCTAAGTCAGCAACTTCAAGAGAGTGGCTCCCCTCATTCATCCAGCCACTGTATGCCACCTCTGGGTCTCTATGCCATCTGCTTATTTCAGTACTCTACCTAGATCAACATGTTCAAGGAGATAGCTCCCCACCCCCATCCCAGCTGCTGCCAAGCTGCACAACTGGATAGTGGCATGGGAAGGGAGTGGCCCCCTTGAACTTGCCACCCTGGCAAGCCCTACTTCTCTTGCGCGCTTGTCCTGATCACCTGTGGAGCGGTGACTGAATCAGAGCTGGGCCGTCTAGGGATGTCAAGTTCAAGGAGACCTGCTCTCCCCCTGCTCCAATCCACTCTCTACTAACCTTCATGGGGTGATAGGGAGCAGCAACTGTCTGAGACCACCTAGGCTGGCAATTATCCTTGTGCAGCTCGTGGGTAGAGGTACATGTACAAAAACATCCCCATGATTGTTGTATGTGTAATCCACATCAATGAGACTTTTCAGTTATGTCAGGATGGACTTAGATTATACATACAACAAATTTATGTACGTTTTCTATACATAGTCTTCTACGCTGTCATGCAGAAGAGAAGAGAGTGGGTATCTGTATGTAGCATCTATGTATAACCTCTCTACGTATATCGTATGCACACATGCCCATTCTCTTATCTTCTATACGACAGCAGGGAGGGAGATGTATGTAAAACATACGTATGTTTGTTGTACGTCTAATCCACATCCATCCTGACATTATTTAAAAATCTCACTCGTTCCGTTGGATAACATGGGAACTTCAAAACATCATTACTTAAAAACTATAAAAAGTTGCAAAAAACAGGAAAAACAGTTCTGCCTCCAAAATTCAAATTCCTGTAACTCAGCCATTTCTCAACCAAACTGTCTGAAATTTGGATAGCTCTACCCCTCACCAAAACAATCCTCCTACAAATTTGCACAGTCATAGGATAAATCATCTTGATTTGGTAACAAATAGAATTTTCATTATTTTAACGAAGCGTGCAAGCTACCTTAACTATAGAACTGCTCATGTGGCTCTATTATTAATAATATTGTCTCGTTATAAGACTATTGCCTTAGGCTCTTAGAAATGGCCCTTTGCTGTGTCACTGTTTACTGTGTCTCAAAGGACTGAAGCACGTAGGCCACAGTCCTCAAAGACAGAATGCATCTGATTGGGAGAAACCTCACATGCAGTTCCTGCAAATGATTTCTGTCCTCTTATCTGTTAATCTTCCTTCCTTCCAACACCTTCTCCTCGCAGATGTATCGGGCTGTCACAGAGTTGCCTGAGAGGCGCTCTCAACAGACGCACACTGAGCTCTCCAGCATCTTGATCATCCAAAACGTGAGCCAGCAGGACCTGGGGAAATACGTGTGCATGGCCAGCAATGGGGAGCGGACATTTGAGGAGAGCACAGACGTCATTGTGCATGGTACAGGGGGTTTCTCTTTTGTCACAGGGAACAGAACTATGGAGGAAAGGGGAGGAGAGAGAAGAAAACCATTTAGAATAATGTTTTAAAGTGTGTTTGGTTTATTAATATGCTAGAAAGCTATTATAAAGAACTTCCCAAGCTGTAGAACAGTAGTTTTCAATCTTCTTCCTGTGGCAAGCATGGGAGTGACATAAATGATAACTTGGGAGTGCCCAGCTTGGGAATACTACCCAGTTCAATGGCTCCTCAGAGGCCCTCTGCACAGGAAAGGAATCCCTGTCCCCTCACTCTGGCTGTTTTTAAATAGGCACAGCTGGGGGCGGGTCTGTGTACGCTGTGTGGGATGGCTGCGGACCACCCATGCACATCAGGTGAGTGGGGAAGAATTCAAATGGGCAAGGGAAGGGTGTGCACCCCTACCCACACACGTTTTTGCCTGCCTCTGCACAGAGCATCCTGGATTTTCCCCCAATGCTCCGTGAATGGGCATGAGTGGGCAGTGCGTGGGTCACAGGAGTGCATTCCCCCATGCCGCCTTCAGACGGGCATGTGGATGGGTGTCTCTGCAGGGGTTTGTCTTGTCTAAAAACAGCCTCTGTTCCTTTGCTGCTTGAAGTGGCAAAGGAACAGGGTGACGGGGCAGAGCTTCCACTACCTCATGGAGAGCCTCTGGGGAACCACCATAGCCACCTCCTGGAACAGCTAAAGTGGGGAGCTGAGCTGCCCATTCTCAACCTGGTGTTTCCAAGCGCTACTGAGAACTCTCTGGGGTGCACTTTGTCAGAACACCCTGGTCCTCCTGAGCAGCAGGTTCAGAATCCCTGTTGTTGGAAGAAAAGACTTTGTAGCTGAAGATAGGGTCAGAATCCAAAATTATCTCGATAAATTGAAAGATGGCTGAAAAAAAATAAGATGAAATTCAAGAAGGAAAAATGCTAAGTATTATGTATAAGAGAGAAAAATCAAAAGTGCAAACTTTAAAAAGGAGATGACTAGCTAGGCGGCAGTACTTCGGTAAAAGATCTCAGGGGTATTGAATATTATAGACAACATGAGTCAACAATGTGGCACAGCAGCTAAAAAGGCAAATGCTATTTTAGGTTGCATTAACAGAAATATTGTCTCTAAGACAAGGCAAGTAATTGTTTCTCTCTGCTCGGCCCTGACCAGGCTTCACCTAGAGTACTGTGCCCAGTTTCAAGTGCCTCACTTTAAGAAGGATGCTGACAAACTAGAGAGGATTCAGAGGGGAGCAATAAAGATGGTAAAGGAGGTGGAAGGAAGGGCCTGAGTAGAAATTGACAGATCTAGGAATATTTGGCTTAGAAAAAAGATTAATGGGAGGTGGTGGAACATTAATATAGTTTTCAAATATATAAAGGGCTGCTATAAGCAAAATGGTGCCCAGTTGTTCTCTGGCCACTCGATAAGATTAAAGGTAATGGGTTTAAATTAAAGGAGACAGGATTTAGGTTAAACACTAGGGAAGATTTTCTAACTACCAGGACTACTAAGCTGTGGAACAATTTGCCAAGGGATATTGTGGAGGCCTCATCACTGGAGGCCTTTAAAAATAGGTTAGACAGGCATCTCGTAGGAATGACGTAGATGCTGTGGATCTTGCTTAATGGCAGGGGGCTGGACTAGATAGCCATCAGGATGTTCCTTCCAGCTCTTTGATTCTGTGATTCTATGGGCCTTTTCACACAGACCCCACCCCCACCGCAGGGGGACGCCTGTGCAAACACCGCGGCAGGTGCGGGGGGATGGGGGTGTCCATAGGAACAGCACCCATGGTGGGTTGGGGTGCATGTGCGCTCCCGCGCTCCAACCACCTCCACCCATCGCCTACGCATGGCGTAATGGGCTCCAGTGCCGGTTGTGCCGTGCATGGAGATGGGTGGAGGTGGATGGAGATGGTATGCGCCTGTGGGAACGGGTGCACACCCACCTCCACCCACTGTGGGCGCACACCCATTCCCCCCCGCGACCTGTTTGAAAAGGACCTATGATTGTAAGTTCAGAGAAATGGCTCCATGTGGATGGAGGACTCTTAGGTTCTAACACTGGTTCAGCTACTAACTCAGTGTATATGGGCTTGCTAAAGCAAGTCACCACTCAGCCTCCTTGTGCCTATGCCATCCACTGGAGATGTAAAAGCCTGGCCACAAGGCAAACACTTTCTTGAGCCAACATGTTCTAAAGATGTAAACTAGGAATGCCCAGGTTCCGTTTCAATCTGATGAGACTTAGGCTGCATTCCCATCTGTGGCAGCAGTGGCAGCAGAGGGAGGGAGGGGCGAGGGAAGACGCGGCAGTGCGGAAGAGCCGGCCTACAGAAAAAGAGCCAGTGCAAACGGGGATCTGCCGTGGCTTCTCTCCATGCTCCCTGACATGTGCGAGAGAAGTCGCGGCAGATCCCCATTCACACTGGCTCTTTTCCTGTCAGCCGGCTCCTCCCCGCTGCCGCATCTTCCCTCACCGCTCCCACTGCTGCCGCAGGTGGGAAAGCAGCCTTAATTGGCAAGACAAGCTATCCAAGCACTTCCAAAACATTAACCTCGAGTTTCTGTCCCATATACCTGCATGCGTTTACAACTGTAATCATACACTAGTGCAATCACAAGGGTATGTGCATGCTCCCACAAAGACTCATGCAACCATATGCGTACGAACATGTACAAATGCAACTATAAGTGCATAAAGACATTCACAGCTATGTCATTTCTTGTCTGAAGAGTACATCCTGTTCTCATGTTACTGACTTAATGATGTCTCTGCTGCTGCTGCTGCTGTAACAGCAAATCAGACTGACCAATCCTTTTGGCTTTCTTTTCTTTGATCCACTGTTTACCTGACTCTACTACAGAGAAGCCCTTCATCAATGTGGAGTGGAAGAAGGGCCCAGTGATAGAAGCAACAGCCGGAGATGACGTGGTGAAGTTGCCGGTGAAAGTTGTTGCCTATCCCCAGCCAGAGTTCCAGTGGTAATGCACCAGCCTTGCCCTGTATCTGTCACTTGCAGAGAAAAGTGGTGGGGATGGGGAAGCCGGAAGATCACTGCGGTGAACAATGTTCATTCAGCTACTCCCCACTACTGTCTTATAGTAACTAGCAGACATTTATGAGACTAGTAGGGAAATTTTCCTGTAACACTCCAGTGTGGAAAGAGCTGGCTAAGAGTTTGTAAATAAGCATGTGGACAAGGGAGACCCAGTAGATATAGTGTACCTGGATTTCCAGAAAGCATTTGATAAGGTCCCTCATGAGAGACTCTTGAGAAAATTAAAAAGTCATGGGATAGGAGGTAGTGTCTTACGGATCAGAAACTGGTTGAAAGATAGAAAGCAAAGGGTAGGACTAAGTGGTCAGTTTTCACAATGGAGAGATGTAAAAAGTGGTGTGCCTCAGGGATCTGTATTGGGACTGGTGTTGTTTAATGTATTCATTAATGATTTGGAAAAGGTTGTTAAGAGTGAGGTGATCAAATTTGCAGATGACACCAAGTTATTCAAGGTAGTTAAAACACGAACAGACTGTGAGGAACTGTAACAGGATCTTACGACACTGGGTGCCTGGGCATCTAAATGGCAAATGAGATTTAATGTGGGCAAGTGCAAAGTGATGCATGTAGGGAAAAATAACCCAAACTATGCGTACACAATGCTGGGTACTAAGCTAGGAGTTACCACTCAGGAAAAGGATCTGGGGTTGGTTGTGGACAATACAATGAAATCCACAGTGCAGTGCGCAGCAGCAGTCAAAAAAGCAAACAGAATGTTAGGAATTATTTGGAAGGGGATAGAGAATAAAACTGAGGATGTCATAATGCCTCTATACAAATCAATGGTGCGACCGCACCTCGAATACTGTGTGCAGTTCTGGTCGCCCCATCTAAAAAAAGATATCACTGAACTAGAAAAGGTACAGAAAAGGGCAACAAAACTGATCAAGGGCATGGAAGGGCTCCTGTATGAGGAGAGGCTTGGTAGGTTGGGGCTCTTCAGTTTGGAGAAGAGATGACTCAGAGGAGATATGATAGAGGTCTATAAAATCATGAGTGGTGTGGAACTAATAAACAAGGAACAGTTATTATATTTACCCTCTCAGCTAGTACTAGAACTAGGGGACACTCCATGAAACTCATGGGTGGCAAGTTTATAAAACAAATAAAAGAAAATATTTTTTCACTCAGCGTATAATTGGGTTGTGGAATCTACTGCCAGAGGCTGTGGTAAGGGCCAGTACTATAGCTGAGTTTAAAAGAGGTTTGGACAAGTTTCTGGAAGATAGACCCATTAGCAGCTATTAGCCAGACAGGAACAGGGAACATGACGGGAGCTGGGGGAAAACAATAGGGAATGGATCCCCCATTGTGACCTATTGGGTGCTTCTCCCAAGCCACGATGATTGGGCACTGTCGGAGACAGGATGCTGGGCTAGATGGACCATTGGTCTGATCTAGTATGGCACTTTTTATGTTCTTAAGGTCAGCCTAAATGTGGCAGCAGTTTCTACTAACTGCAGGGATCTTTAGCCTGGCCTTATTCCTTCCACCAAGAAGCAGAAGTCCCTTTTTCCACCATGGATGGATAAGTTCTTCCTTAGCTGTTTCCTATATTGCTGGTGTCATCCAATGCAGCAAGAAAAAATTCAGCTTTCTCATCAATTCCCAGGGCTTAACCTGTGGGTGGGGGGCTTGCCAGGGCTCAGTCCTGACAACTAAATTCAAGCAGGGGCTGAGCTCCAGGAAATGTTCCCAGTAGAAGTGTGCACCCTGAAATGTGAAATGCCAGAAAGAGGCCAATGTTGGTCATTTTGTTGTTGGAAACGAAGGCCAGAACTTTTCTGACCCCCCCACCCAGGCTTACATATACAGTAAATCATAAGAACTCTTGCTTTATACACTGCTATAGAGAGGCAGGTTAGGCTAGTAGTTGGGTTGCTAGCTGGAGAGACTAGGGTTCAGTTCGTGGCTCTGAAAAGCTCTGGACTAGGAAGCATGGCTTCTAGGGCAGGCTTGGGCCCTGGCAATTCATTTTTTTTTTTTACAAATTAAGCACTGTCAATAACTCTCTTCAACCTCCCACCCCACCCCCACAACACAGGAGCCATCTGGCACTCCCTGCTATGGTAGAACAGCTGCTTCACTCTCAGCTGTTGAAATTGAGCTCTTCCTGGTAAGGGGAGGACAATTGAGTCATGAAATATGGTGCTTAGGCCTTAATTTGAGCTGGCCAGAGGGAATAAACTGAGCTCCTATGGTAACCTGGTGGTGCCCATCCTGCATTGAAAAACTGGTGTCACTGGGATTTGGAAGTCAGAGACAAGGGGCCTCATTCTTTCCCATTTGGTACCTTGTGGTGGTGTTTACTGAAATTCTCCACTCACTCACATCAGTAGTAGCATTTTGCCAGTGGTAACATTTGTAAATGTTCGTGTAAGGCAGTGGAGAACCAAGCTGAGTCTGGCTTTTGATCCAGGCATCACATATATATCTCTAGGCCAGAGAGCTGGCCATTATCTTGTTTCTTGGGAAACCTGGGAAGCCCCCTCTGAAAACGTTCCTAGCCTCAGTGGCTAAAGCCCTCTGGCTACTTTTCAGCAGGAATGTGCGAGTCTGCATACACAAACTTTCTGCTTCTTCTCAGGTACAAGGATGGAAAGTTAATACCCAGCAAACAGTCTCCGTATTCGCTGCAGATCAAGGATGTGTCAGAGCAGCACTCTGGCATTTATACCCTGCTTCTGTGGAACAGGCTGGCTGGGCTGGAGAAGAGCATTAACCTCCAGCTAGTTGTCAATGGTAAGACAGGATACAGGAGAGGTCACCTGTTATTCCTAGATCTGTCGGGCCAAATTCATTCTTGGGGAAACTCTGGGTGAAAACAGACATGACGCTAACCACCCTTTAACCACCTTTGGTGGTTATTTATGCATGTTGTAGGACTGCATAGGGCACCAATACAGCCCTGCAACATGCATAAATAACCACCAAGGGTGGTTAAAGGGTGGTTAGCGTCATGTCTGTTTTCACCCTCTGTTGGATTCAGCCACAGTATTTGAATCAGAGGGAGATAGAACTAAACTGGAGCAGTCAGAGTTTGTGCCTCTCTCCCCTCCTCCTCCTCCAGTCCCTGGGGGTGTCACCATTTGTGGCTCAGTAATGATGTCTGCCTTTCCTGATCAGAGATCCTCCTGTCACTGCACACTCAGAGACAGTCTCCTGTGCACAGTATTCCCTGGGATCATGCATTTCTATGTCGTGATGGGGATGTGCCTGACTTTGCAACTTTTCTCACATTCTGGTTTAGAAAAGCTTCCATAGGTTACATTTATGGCGGGGCGGGCAGTAACACTAATTCTAACCAGGAGGAGTGGCATACAGAATAGCACATGGGATCCATTTTCCTCTGAATACCCTGTGCAAGGTTTCCTAATCTTAACTCCAATCACTTTAATAATGTTACACCAAGAATGGATTTGATTCTTTGTGAATCTGTAGAACACAAAATCAAAGGGCCAAAGCATGAAATGGTGGAATGTGATTGGAAGGGCATTTCAGTATGGTCTAATCCTGACCAAAGCATCTTTCGCATTCCTCGTAACTATGGAAGAATCGCTCAAGAGGTTCTGGCAGGAATGGGCTGTTTGATGGAATTGCGAGGAACTGGCCTGATGCAGATAGCCCTGGGACATTTACATAGTGAAGTAAATACACCCAATGGAAGCTTACACAATCTTCCCCATCACCTTTGAAATACACCTAAGAGCTTCAGAAGTTAAAGACTCTTGCACTAACCCATCATGTCACCTGGAGCCTCCCAGCAGTTCACTGCATCTAGGCCTAGCTCCTCTGGGAATCGGGTTGTTCTGGAGAACTATCATTTTTACAGACCAGAGCAGGGCGGGCATTCTCAGTGGGGTGGTTGCACCGTGCAAGGCTAATGCAACTCCTGCAGCTTCAGCACTAATGCCAGCTCCTTTCTGCTGATTTCAGTTCCTCCACACATCCATGAGAAGGAAGCATCTTCCCCAAGTATCTATTCCCGTAAGAGCCGGCAAGCACTCACCTGCACTGTCTATGGCATCCCGGCACCAGAAGTGATCCAATGGCAATGGAGGCCATGGACACCCTGCCGGATGTTCTCCCGACGCAGCCTGTAAGTAACATTCCTTATCAGCTCCTACCTGAATTTATGATGGTAGCTCTCAAGATTCCAGGTGATGAAGGCATCATCCATGCCTTCATCACCTCAAGGCTGGATTGTTGCAATGCGCTCTACGTGGGGCTGCCCGAGAGGCTGGTCTGGAGGCTGCAGCTGGTGCAGAATGTCACGGCCCGTCTCCTTACTGGGGCGGGCCGCAGGGAGCACATGACACCTGTGCTCCGGGCTCTGCACTGGCTGCCTATAAAGCACCGGACTAGGTTCAAGGTGCTGGTTTTGACCTTCAAAGCCCTTCCCGGCCTGGGCCCTGCCTATCTGTGGGATCGCCTCACTCCCCATGTGCCCATGCGACCCCTGAGATCGTCCATGGGGGCCTTTTTGGAGGTTCCCCGGGTGAGACAGGTGGCCACTGATGTGAGATCTTTTTCGGTGGCTGCCCCTGTGCTGTGGAATTCACTCCCGGAGGAGGCTCGGTTGGCCCCCACGCTCCTGTTGTTTCAACATATTTGTAAGACCTGGCTGTTCTGCCAGGCCTTTGGCAAGGGGGGGGGGAGGGGGGTGTAAGATGATGAGGGGAGGTTTGGGAGGGAGGGTGAGTTTTTATGATTTGTTTTAAAATTTGTTGATTTATTTTAAAATGTTTTATTGTAAAAAAAATGTGTGGTGTTCGCTGCCCCAAGCTGCCTTTGGGCAGGAGGGGCGGGATAGAAGTTTTTAAATAAATAAAAATATCACTTCAAGGGAAGCCTTATGCATATTTATTCACTGTAGTGTACACTTTACGCAACTTCTTGGTTCCCTCTTAACCACATAGCTACAGTTAGTGGGGGCATTGTTGATGATGCATTGGCTGGAGATGGTGCTACCTGCCACTTAGAACAAGGAATCAGGATGCTTGGTTCCTATTTCTACCTCTGTCACTGACTCACTTTGAGACCTTGACTAAGTCATCTCTCTGTCGTTCAGTTTCACCACATATATTATCTACTACATGCCAGTTCGGTCCAAGTGTCTTACTGAGGTGAACAGAGCAATGCTAGACAGGAAGACAGTTCCCTCAGTTTGTTCATTCACTTGAAACAGAAAGGAAGATAAGACAGGCCAAGAGGGAATTTGAAGAGCGACTCGCTAAAGACACAAAAAATACTAGAATCTTACATAATACATAAGAAGCAAGAAGCCTGCTAGAAAATTGGTTGGGACATTAAATGACATGGGGGTGAAAGGGGCACTCAGGGAGGATAAGGGCATTGCAGAGAAGCTGAGTTAATTCTTTGCTTCAGTCTTCACTGCTGAGGATGTTGGGGAGATATCCACGCTGGACCAAGTTTTTGTAGGTGAAGAATTGGAAGAATGGTCACAAATAAGTGTGACTCTGGAGGAGGTTCTAGAACAAATTGACAAAATAAATAGTATCAAATCACCAGGACCAAATGGTATTCATGCCAGAGTTCTGAAGGAACTCAGATATGAAGTTGCAGACCTATTATTGGTAATTTGTTACCTACCGCTAAAAGCTGCCACCGTAACAGAGGGAAGCTAATGTGACACCAGTATTTAAAACAGGGCTCCAGAGGTGATCCTGGAAACTACAGACTGATGAGCCTGATGTTGGTGCTGGGCAAACTGGTAGAAACAGTTAAGAACAGAATTACTGAGCATGTCAATTAACATGGCATAATCAGGAACAGTCAACATGGATTTAGGAAAGGGAAGTCATGCCTCACTAAACTATTGGAATTTTGCAGGGGTGTAAATAAGCATGTGGATAAGGGTGAGCTAGTTGATATAATGTATCTGGACTTTCAGAAGGCATTTGGTAAGGTCCTTCATGAAAGACTCTTGAGGAAATTAACGAGTCATGGGGTAACAGACTGTAAAGAATTGCAAAAGGATCTTGTGAGACTGGGTGACTGAGCATCTGAGTGACAGATGAAATTTAATGCGAACAGGTGCAAAGTGATGCACATAGGGAAAAATAACCCGAACTAGATGTATGCAATGCTGGGTTCTAAATTAGGAGTTAGTAGTTACCACTCAGGAAAAGGACCTTGGAGTCATCATTACGGACAATACATTAAAATCCTCAGCTCAGTGTGCGGTGGCAGTCAAAAAAGCAAACAGAATGTTAGGAATCATAAGGAAAGGGATAGAAAATAAAACTGAAAATATTGTAATGGCTCTATATAAATCTGGGGTACAACCACACCTGGAGTATTGTGTGCAGTTCTGGTTTCCCCATCTCAAAAAAGGCATAATAGAACTAGAAAAGGTACAGAAAAGGGCAACAAAAATCATCACAGGTATGGAACAGTTCCTGTATGAAGAGAGGCTTGATAGGTTGGGGCTATTCAGCTTAGAGAAGACATGACTGAGAGGGGATATGATAGAAGTTTATAAAATCATGAGTGGTGCAGAACATGTAAATAGGAAGCTGTTATTTACCCTCTCTAACAGTACTAGAGCAAGGGTACACGCCATGAAATTAACTGGCAGCAGATTTAGAACAAATAAGAGAAAGTATTTTCTCACTCAGCACACAATTAACTTCTGGAATTTGCTGCCAGAGGAAGTGGTCAAGGCCGGTAGTATAGCTACTTTAAAAAAGGGATTGGATATGTTCTTGGAGAATAGGTCTACTAATGGCTATTAGCCAAGAAGGTTTTTACTGTTGGGGCTGGAACAACTGTGAATGGATTGCCCATTGTGACGTGTTGTGTACTTCTCTCAAGAGACAGAAATTGGCCACTGTCAGAGACAGGATGCTGGGCTTGATGGACCGTTGGTCTGACCCAGTACGGCATAGTACTTATGTGCTTAAGTTCTTATCTGGACTGAATTTCTGAGGCCCCTCGTACTGGCCTTTTGGTACCTTCCTGAGATCTCTTTCCAAACCTAATATCTTCCAGTTATGGACAACCTCTAACACACAGAACTTGAACAGCTTTCTTCTAGTTCATCTTCCACCTTTAGAATATTATCATTCCCGTTTTACAACTGAGGAAATCAACACAGAGAGTTCAAGTGATTCACCCCAGGCCACAGCAGAAGCAGTGCCTGGTGCAGCCCACTAATATGATAGTGTTCACCTGTTAACCTCTTAACTAGGTGCAAAACCATCCTAAAGCAGCACTGGAAAGCTGCTGGCTCTAGGAGTGTTGGTGTCCCAAGCCATCACGGAATAATTCAGCATTATGGCAGGGCTGAGTGGGATGGAAGGAGGGGTGGATAGGAGAGAGAATCTCTTGAGGAAAGTGACTTCTCCCTATGTAGCTTCTGTCCATCCTGGCATCTTGCAAGGCAGATGCTGCATTGCAAGGTGTGTCCAGTTCAGTTTAAGTTGCCATTAAGGAGTGAATTTTGTTTTGCTATTAAAGAAGTTGCTCCCAAAGGTGCTGCTAACTGGGAGAATCCCAGTGCCCTAGCTGTTTGTGTGCAAGATTGATGGAGCCAAGAGTTACTGTTGTGCCAGATCTCTGTGGTTTCCTAGTATTTGTTTATCTGCAGAAAGTTTACGCAGCTGGCAGGGAATTACTAGGTAGGAAGTGAAGTCTCTGCAGTCTTGTTTCCCTCCTCAACCTGGCAGCTCTCTTCAGTCATGCTCTGCACTCTCCGAAAAGCAGTGGGAGGATCCAGTCAAGGCCAGAGAGAATCCTTAATATGCACTGAACTGAATGGTTCCTAATAGGATGAACTGTGGCTGCAGATTGCAAATAGCCATCCAGCAATCTGACAGCACTGTGTGTAGCAGAGCATCATGCAGCACAGTGGCTCAGTACACGCAGGAAATGTGCTTTCTTCGAAAACAGCCGGCAGTGTAGGGCATTAAAGACTGGGTGGCAGGGACTGGGAGTGCTGGGGAGGCAACATGCACAGGATCAGTGCATTAGGAGTACTTCTATGCTCCTCAGCATTGGCCGCTTTGCCTGATCTAGGATCAGTGTTAGGCTCAGAAGAAAATCCCAAGCAATCCTGTTTGGCTAAAGGAGGGTTTCTGGAATACAGGCGGTGCTTAACTTGTTTGTTTGTTTGTTTGTTTGTTAAAAGGGGGGAATGCCGGGGCTCAAACCTGTCCTGGAAATTTCACTCCTTGGCCCCAGGAGTATGGAGGGTTTCAGAGGCGCTGTTTAGGCTTTCCTGCCAGGACCCATGACTCCACCAGCCCCTGTCCCTGCAACCTGCCCATACTTTGTCAGCCCTTACTCATGACCAAATTAAATTTGATGGGGGCTTGAGACTGCCAGTGCTGCCACTGATCAGCTGTTTGGTGACAAAACACTCTCCCAGCTAAACAGCTGATACATGGCAGTAGCAGCATCTTCCTTTCCCATCCACAGCCCCAACCCCGTCAGGGCAGACACAGTGAGGCTGGTGCTTCTGCATCCAGCTGTGGAAGGGATCCTGCAGAGCAGCAGCAATGACATGGCTGAGCAATGAGCAGCTCTGGCACAATTAATTTATTATTATTATTATTATTATTATAAGCATTTATATAGCACCAGCGATGTACCTGGCGCTTTACAGAAAACAAGATAGACACGGTCCCTGCCCGAGAACTTACAATCTAAAGATGGGGAGGGGAGACAGGGATGGGGTAACAGAGGGAGAGGCAAGGGATGCGACTTAAGTCCTAAATGCAGGGATTTACACACAGACTGGGGACTAAAGATCGAGAAGTAGGGGAAGAGAGGCCTTGTCTCTGTTGAACATTTTTCAGAACAATTCCCCATAGTGGCTAATAGCAATCTTCCAGATCTCCTAGTGAGAGCAGCAGTGGAAGCACCAAAGCAACCCCATGACATCTAGCTCTATTCAGAACAAGCCTAGATGGGGGACATGCCAGGGCCCATGGTGCCTTATTCACTTCAGTGCTTCTGCTGGACTTAAGTGGGAGGAAAGTATCTGGAAAGAGTGAAATGGACTGGAGAAGGACAGCAACAGAGAGATCGGGGTGTAAGAGAGAGCGTCACTGATCTATGAGGAAACCGGGCGCCTGTACAAATAACCACTGTCATAAATGCACTTTTCTGAATGGTGAGGAAACTAGGGCATTTTCAAATGCATCCAAGCGCTTTGTGGCCCTGGCAGGAAGCAGAGGGGCTGATGAATTATGAGCACTGTCTCCCAAGGCCGCAGTGTTTCTGCTTCGTCCAGCTCCAGAGGATGCAGGAGGCTTCTTCCTGACTTCCTGTTGTTTATACAGATTCCTGCTCTTGCCCGTGATGCACTTGCACTGTGGAGCTCTCTCCCCTGAGCTTCCAGCACATACCCCTTGCTATTTCCCCTCAAGGTACTCACGCTGCATAGCGTGCTCCCCTGACTTCCCAGCAAATAAACTCTGACTTCTACCCACATGGCACCTGTGTTACAGAACGCTCTTCCCTTAGCTCTGGAATGCTTGCACTCCCAGAAACCCCTGCTGCTTCTGCTTGCTCCAACAGAAGCAGCTCTCCAGATCTCAGTCCCTACTCTGTCTCTCCAGTTTCTTTCCCTGCTAATCCCACTTCCAACTCCTTCTCTCCTTTTCTTTTATGGCTTCTGGATGAGCAGTAGTAGGCGGCGGGCAGCACGCCGCCATCAACGGGACCGGATGCCCGAGTGCAAGGACTGGAAGGACGTGTCGCAACAGGACGCTGTGAACCCAATTGAGAGCATTGACACCAGACCAGAGTTTGTGGAAGGAAGGAACAAGGTGAGGCTGTTTCCCTCATTCTCTCCTGCTCTGGAAAAGGATGAGAGAGAGGCATCTCACACTTTTAATGGCCCTTTTTACATGGGCGGCACTCACACATGAACATCCAGAAATCTGGGTATTCGTGCGTGGGTGCCGCCTATGTAAATCCCGTGGCGGGGGTATGTGTGTGTGTGTGTACGGTCCCACACACACCCATCTGCATCCCACCTCCACTCACAGAGCAACCGGAGAAAACAGCAGTTGCTCGGTGCATATTGATGGGGCGGAGGTGGGTGTAGATGGGTGTGTGCCCGTCTACACCCTCACCCCACCCACCGCACACAGACCGCGCCACACACAGACACACACACACAACCACGCTGCGGCCTGTGCAAAAAGGTCCACTGTGGAACTGTGAGAGCCCATTTAGCCTAGTGACTAAGGTGTTGGACTTGGATCTGGGAGACCAGGGTATAAATCCCATCTTAGCCATGAAATTGCTGGGTGTCCTTAGGCAAGTCACTCTCTCTCAGCCTCAGCTCATCATCTGTAAAATGAAAATAATGGTCACCTCCCTGACAGGGTTGCTGCTGTGAGAGTGAATGAGATAAGGCTTTTAAAGCATTTTGAATTCTGAAAATTAGTAGATCTCTTTAAAATGTGACTTCCATTTTCTCTAACGTTAGGAAGGATCTGTTCTTGGTTTGAGCACTGGACAAAATTTTGATTTATTTTTTCAACCAAATTACTGTTCTTTCCCTGTCATTGAGGCTTGCTAAAGAGGCAAAAACAAGCAACAAAAACTTTTTCAAATACATCAGATGCAAGAAGCCTGCTAGGGGGTCAGTTGGGCCATTAAATGACAAGGGAGTAAAAGGGGCACTCAGGGAGGATAAGGACATTGCAGAGAAGCTGAATGAGTTCTTTGCATTGGTCTTCACTGCAGAGCATTTGGGGGAGGTACCCACGCCAGATCCTTGCTTTGTGAGCGAGGAATTGGACTAGCTGTTACAAATCAGTGTGACGTTGGAGGATATTCTAGGGCAAATTGACAAACTGAATACTAGTCACCAGGGCCAGATGGCATTCACCCCAGAGTTCTGAAGGAATTCAAATATGAAATCTCAGACCTACTGTTAGTAATTTGTAACCTGTCACTAAAATCTGCCACTGTACCCGAGGACTGGAGGGTGGCAAATGTAACCCCGATATTTAAAAACGGATCCATAGGCAATCCTGGAAACTACAGACCAGTAAGCTTGATGTCTGTGCCGGGCAAACTGGTGGAAACCATCATTAAGGACAGAATTACAGGGCATGTTGACAAACATGGCTTAATGGGGAAGAGTCAACACGGATTTAGTAAAAGGTAAGTCATGTCTCACTAACCTGTTGGAATTCTTTGAGGGTGTAAATAAGCATGTGGACAAGGGAGACCCAGTAGATATAGTGTACCTGGATTTCCAGAAAGCATTTGATAAGGTCCCTCATGAGAGACTCTTGAGAAAATTAAAATGTCATGGGATAGGAGGTAGTGTCTTACTATGGATCAGAAACTGGTTAAAAGATAGAAAGCAAAGGGTAGGACTAAATGGTCAGTTTTCACAATGGAGAGATGTAAAAAGTGGTGTGCCTCAGGGATCTGTATTGGGACCGGTGCTGTTTAATGTATTCATTAATGATTTGGAAAAGGGTGTTAAGAGTGAGGTGATCAAATTTGCAGATGACACCAAGTTATTCAAGGTAGTTAAAACACGAGCAGACTGTGAGGAACTGCATCAGGATCTTACGACACTGGGTGCCTGGGCATCTAAATGGCAAATGAGATTTAATGTGGACAAGTGCAAAGTGATGCACGTAGGGAAAAATAATCCAAACTATGCATACACAATGCTGGGTGCTAAGCTAGAAGTTACCACTCAGGAAAAGGATCTGGGGGTGTTTGTGGACAATACTAGAACTAGGGGAATAGAACTAGGGGACAGTCCTTGAAACTCGTGGTTGGCAACTTTAAAACAAATAAAATAAAGTATTTTTTCACTCAGCATATAATTGGGTTGTGGAATCTACTGCCAGAGGCTGTGGTAAGGGCCAGTACTACAGCTGAGTTTAAAAAAGGTTTGGACAAGTTTCTGGAAGATAGGTCTATTAGCAGCTATTAGCCAGACAGAATCAGGGAACATGATGGGAGCTGGGGGAAAACAACAGGGAATAGATCCCCCATTGTGACCTGTTAGGTGCTTCTTCCAAGTCACTGTGATTGGCTACTGTCAGAGACAGGATGCTGGACTAGATGAACCATTGGTCTGACCCAGTATGGCACTTCTTATGTTCTTATAGTGGCCAATGTGCAGTTGCTTACCAACTTTCAGATTTAATCAGGAGTTCCACTAAGATTTTTCTGTGTTAACCAGCAGCCATGATTAGCTTTAACACTTTCCAATGGCCTCTGATGATCTAGTGATTAATTACAGCAGAAATTAAAACTGCTACTCTAGATCCTCAACCACAGGTCCTTCTCAGGGCTAGGGAGGTTTAAAGCCACAATCTACAAACCACTTACTCCAAAATAGACCTACTGAAGACAAAAGAGGTTCAGTTGGTCTACTCTGGAGTAAGTGGTTTGCAGATCACAGCCTAAGTGATTCATGGAAGATCACACAAGAATTTTTTTAGTACAGCAGGGACTGAACCCAGGTCTTCTGAGTCCTGTGCCAACCCCCTCATTTTTGAGCCAGACGTCTGCCCCATTAGACAAACATTGTGTGGAAACGCTGGCACAAGTTCATTGCAGGTTTGTGAATGAGTACGTACATGAGATGTCACAGGGAGTTTGAGAAGTTCCATTGGCTCGTACTCAGCATTTCCTCTTTGGAAGAGGACATTTCTCCTTCTTTCTGATGCGTGACCCTGTCAAAACCCAGCCAACCCTTCATAGCTGTTTCTTTCCATCCCCTGGTAGCCATAAGTGTCAGAGGAATATGTGCTCTTCCCACTCAGGGCAGGAGTGCCAGACTCAAACCACATGCACGGGGGTGCAGGCTGAAGAACAAACAAATGGCTTCCAGTTTCCTAAAGTCACTTCCTGTTTTCATACACACCTCCAAATTCACTTCCTGTTCCAAGACCACAGCCAGCAACTTCTTGTACTGCCAGAAACAGGAATGGGGGAGAAGATGTTGCCTGTGGATCTACTTGGGAGTATCCCTGAGTTAAAATTTGTGGTTCCACATAAACACAAAGGAACAGTGTCTTGTCTGACTATACCCTAATAATCAACAGGTATATTGGGAACTTACGATGGAGCCTAGAACCTCCTAGTGTGGCTTTCATCCTCTCTTCCTGACATAAATCCCTCTTCCTTCTTCCCTCTTACTCTGAGCTTTATAGTCTTCGCTTCTTTTTCATCTCACCCATTCATTGCTCGTGAGATGCAACCTTCCCTGCAAACATTCCCAAGTTCCAATCCAGACAGCGAAGCCAAAGCTCTGGAAGGAGAGAGCTCTGCTGCTCATTGTCGCAGGGTGCGGTGTCCAACCTTTAGGGTTGCCATCCATCCATATATCACTTTAACTGTTCAACAGACCATTTTTCTCATGAATTTGGAGAGAGCCTCGTCCGATAAGCCCCTGTGGTTACAGGCTGTCCACATTTCACCTTTCTCAGAGGAGGCAACCTTACTCCTACCCTTTCATTCTGCAGAAGATTGTCAGAGACCCACTATAAGGGTGCAGAAGTATCGGGCAGCCGGGATGTGGGTAGACCTTAATGGGGGTTGGGGTCACAGGATCAGGGCAAGAAAAGGAATCTAGGCTGGGTGGGGTGAGAACAGGGCAAAGCTGGAACTGGGTTGGATGAAGCTAGGGTCAGAGCAGGGCAAGGGCTGGGGCTGGGAGCAAGACTGAGAGCAAGACAAGAGCAGGGAATGAGGAGGAGTAGTTGGGCTGGGAGTTTCTCCATCCAGCTTCCTGCTGCTACTAGCCAGGTTTATATCAGAGATGGCAGCCAGTTAGGAAGCTGGGAAGCATGGCAGGGGCTGGGCTAGCTGGAGGGGTGGGTGGCCTCCTGGCCAGGCTGGAGAGTCTCTACTGGGAGTGGCCAGACCAGAGGTTAAGATAAGCTCAACGGCTCTCTGCTTCAGAACTCCTGGAGCCTGACACCCAGCACAGCTGTCAACCTCCTTCCACGCTGCTGCAGCTGTTATTCATTCTGCAAGCCATCAGAAAGGGCTCCTTTTCCAGGGATGATCTGCAGGGCGCTGCTTGAGAACCACTCATCAAATATGGTGTATCCATTTAATACAGTATTGTTTTCAAAATGAGAGAAAATAGAGGTTAATAGGGTTAGGGTCTATGACATCATGTTTATTATTATTATTGTTGTTATTATTATTATTATTATTATTATAAAACATTTATTTAGCGCCAGCAATGTACCAGGCGCTTTACAGTGTAATGGAATAGACACGGTCTCTGCCCTAGGGCTTACAATCTGAGAAAGGGGGGGGGGGGGAGATGAAGGAAGGCGAACAGAGGGAGAAACAAGGGGTGTAACATTCACGAAGATGCGAGATCCCAAGTGCACGCGCTTGGCTTGGTTACATCGAGAATGATGGCTGGCTGGTCCATGTGGTGAGGATATGAGTACGCAGACCTCAGGTAACATGTAACACAGAATATTATGTATGCCAAAATCCCTTCACGTAACATATGGGTTCAAAGTTAAAATCACAAACAGTCAGGCAATCTGAAATGTAAAGTTCTCAAAGGAATTTGGACATCTAGATTCATGGTTCCCAAACTTTTTGGTTGTGTAATCCCATTTTGAGACTTGAATATAATCCTGTGGTGCCTGACAGCAACAAAGAGATGCAAAGTATATTTAATCGCAATTGAAATTGTGATCCCCATTCGCAGACAGTGTGATCCCACTTGGGATCCCAACCCCTAGACAGGGAACATCTGATTTCTAGGGATGACCAGAGAAGAGAGAGAAAATTTCATGTTTCAGGGATAGGGTCAATTTTGACAATTAAACTATTTGGATGTCATTTTCATGATAGGCCAGTTATCCAATATTTGCTCACTGCAGGATTCTTGCCCTTGACTTTTATGTAATTAATATGTGCGGAGTTTACATGTAAAATGGTTTTTTTTCCCCTAACAGCATGGCCTGCAGACTTCACCTGAGGTCTAAAGCTTAACTGAACTCTGATCGCCTTGCTCCTCATGACCAGTAAAAAAAAAGGTTCTGCAGGGCAAATTTGGTATGCAGAGATGCCTGGGAAATCTCTCTAGACTTCAGCAGGTTGGCAGGCTTCATCTCTTTAGTGGAATTTAATAAATAACTGTTTCCGAGGCACAAGCAGGAATGGAATTCCATGTTTTGTCCCTGAAGCTAGCAGACCTAGTTTTAAATCAGAGCTCCTCAATCTGTGGGTTGTAACCCTATGTGGGGTCGCACTGTCAGCAGTTGAGATTGTGATCTGATTGGTATTCGTTCAGTATATTTTGCATGACTTTGTTGCTGTTCGGAGGTCGCAGAATTATATTGGAATGGAAATATAACCACCAGGGTACATTTTAGGAAACACTGTAGTAAATACACACAAGCGTAT
Organism: Sphenodon punctatus; assembly: GCA_003113815.1. NCBI lineage: Eukaryota > Metazoa > Chordata > Lepidosauria > Sphenodontia > Sphenodontidae > Sphenodon > Sphenodon punctatus. The sequence continues at coordinate 750,842 of QEPC01000541.1, forward strand.
TAAGTATTTATTTATTTATATTTATTTATTGATTTGATTTATACCGCGCCCCTCCTGAACACAGCTCGGAGCGGCTAGCACAGCTCGGGGCAGCTAGTAAAGGCACATTTTTGCAGTGTGCCTTTCAAGTAGGGTAGAACTTACATTTGCATGAGCCTGTGTATCCACCTATTCATAAAGCATTTGTACAATTGTGCTTTCAAACGATGGAGGCAGCAGTCCTTAGGAGTCAATGTGACAGAACTTATTTTCAGCTAAGGCTATGTCCCTGTGGTTCTGAGGGATTAGAAGACTTTCCATATTATCTCCTCAACTGCCAGTTTTATCAGCCAAAAAGAGATCAATGGATTGAACTCTACTTCCAGCCTCTTTTTGTGACAGAGAAAGGGGAGCATTTTGCAGAGGCTAGAGATCAGCCTTCATGAAGCTTTGCTTAGCTTTAACCATACCGTTATTTCTAACGTTATTATCCAGATAGGCTGTCTCACATGTGATCATGGAGAAATCATTCTTTGAAGACTATTGCCATGCTGTGTTTTGAGTTTCAAAGTCTGTGTCTTAATGTCTTATTGTGGAGAGATAATAGTCTGGGGGTAATTTTTTGTTTAAAAAGGGAAAATGATTGTTTTCACTTTCACCAAACTCAACAATGCCTGAAGGGACTTGAAATATTTCCCCACTGTACAGAGACCCAGCATCAACAATGTTGGCCCAAGCAGCAAATTAGAAATGGGGGTTAGATTGAAACAGCTGATCAGTTTTAAGCATATTACATAGCCATTGGTAGCATGTGAGTTTCTTGTAAAGACACCGTCAGTGCTGGAGCCACACTCCGGAATGTGCACATGTTCTCAAAGCTTTCACTTATAGATAGTGTAATATTGTCTCAACATCATCAGCGAATAGATTTCTGTATACTGTATTAATGGAGAAGCATCAGGCATCAGTTGTAACCAAATGGTGCACGATCAGCTTCTGGTGTCTCGGTAAGCAGCCTCTGTGCATCTCCCCACTGTATAAGAAGATGCAGAGCAGTCTGCTCTCCTGAAGGTTGATGACTGGTGATGAATGCCCTGTCTCCTCTTTTTATCATTCATTTTCTATTCACTTCCCTTACCAGACGGTCAGTAAGCTGGTGATCCAAGAAGCCAATGTTTCTGTCATGTACAAGTGTGTGGCCTCCAACAAAGTGGGTCGTGATGAACGGTTGATCTACTTCTATGTGACTAGTGAGTATCACCAAGACATGGGAGGTGTTCCAACCATGTGCTTCTGAATGACCTAGATTCCTTCAAATATGCAGGATTCATGCTTGTTTTGGGACTTCATGGGGTGGGGATGGGGACAACCACCCACATCTTAAATCCATGTGGAGACCATCTAGCAGACAGTGGGTCCCACAGAACACTGGTGTCATGAGCTCACAAAGAAAAACTGTTTAGCAAGCCAATGCTCATTTTAGGCTAGCATTCACATTGATTAAAAATAAAATATTAAAAGTACTGCACTGTGTGCAAATCGCTGAAGCAGTGTAATCTCATGATGCCAAGATTCTGAAATCAGAATAAATTTCTCCTCTTCCTCCTCCTCTACAATCAACAAGCATAGACAAGTCCCTACCCCAGTGGGTTTACAAACTAAGGGCTTTTTCATATGGGCAACCCCACTGCCCCCCCCAGCGCAGACGTGTACAGTGGGGGCGGGGCACTCATGAGAACACCACAGCAGGTGCAGGGAGATGGGTGGGCACCCATAGGAATGGCACCCACGGTGACCTACGGACTCCAATGCCAGTTGGTCCATGTGTGGAGATGGGTGTGCGTCTGTGGGAACAGGTGCACACCCACCACAGGCGCATACCCATCCCCCCACCCACTGCAGCCCATTTGATAAGAGCCTAAGAGAGTCATGGGTGAGGAGACATGAGGTGAACAGAGGGAGAGACAGGAGTACAGCCATTAAGTTGTGAAGTTGCACATGCTTAGATTAGTTACAGGGGACCCTAGGAAGATCAGAGAGGAGACTAAGGGGATGAAGAGCTGGGAAAAACCTGATAGAGAATTGCCACAATCTACTGTAGACTGAAAATGCCAGATTTTGACACCCAAAAATAGTGCATGTGTTAGTATGTAAGCAAACTCTCCTTCTCCTCATGCAGGGCAGGATACCTCAGCACTGCCAGACTTTGAATTTCATATTTCCCTGCCAGATGTCAAACAATTCCCTTTTTGGACCAGGTTTTCCCTCTACAAATATATAACAAAAATAATTGCCATATTTGATTTTAAAAATATTATATTTTGTAATTAAAAATAAAGAACTTTTAGGAGGGGGTGTGATCGGAGGTATCTTGCTTCTAAAACATTTGCTGGGAGCATTTTGCCCTTGCTGCGTAGTGTAGGGTTTCAATAACTGTGGAGATGGACTGTTCTATAGCAAAAAGCTCTGGAGCAATGTCAATTTGCTCAGAGTGAGCAGACCCACAGAGACCTGCTCTAGAATGAAGGATAAACTGGAGCCAACCCTTAAACTGAAGATCATCTTGCCATTTGATTCTAAATTTCCTTGTACATGTCTGAAGGTTTTTTTTCTGAAGGGACTAGTTCTCTACATCTCACTTTAGCTTTTTTATTATGTATGTAGATTTATAATCCAGGGAGAGCTTTATAGTCCTTCTCCAGTTTGCCAATCCCAACAGCCCTGTGAGGTAGATCATTATTATCACCATTTTAAAGATGGGGAGGTGAGAATGAAAGATAGCGAGTTTCCCAAGGCCACCAAGTGAGTACATGACTAAGGCTGCTTGCCCACGTTACCTGGAGCAGTGATTCTCCCAGCAGAAAATCATACGTTTAGCTCTGCATCTGGGCACGGAGCTAAAAGCATCATCAGCCAGGTCCTGCAGCTTTTTCTCTTACAAATGACAGGGCTCGAAATCCAGCCCCATCATTCATAAGAAAAAAAGCTGCAGGAGCCAACTGATGACACTTTTAACCCCGCGCCCACATGCAGAGTTAAACATATGATTTCCAGCCAGGGGTTTTGCTGCTGGAAGATTCCCCGCTGCATGTAACATGGGCAAGCAGCCTAAGACAGGATTTGAACCCTCCCAATCTCTTAAGTCCTTATCCACTAGGCTACACTGGCTTTTGTAGGAGCTGTAGGTTATTTTGCAGCTAGGTTCACATTAGTCTATCCTGTACGCTGCAATTAATATTGGAAAGGGAAATTCATAAGTCCCCCTCCCCTGTTCTGGCAGGAGCATTCTGTTCTGTTGGGGAAGAGGGAGAGTGGGGGCAGCAGCAGCTATAATGATGAGTTTGTAGGACTCAACATGGGCCACACCATGATGGACCAACCAGCAGGGCATGCAGGGAGTGGAGTTCTCAGGGGATCATCATCCTTGACAGTCACACCTTCTTCCCAAAGCTGTGATGGGGGAATGGGAAACAGGCAGGCAAAAATGGGCAAAATGCAAGACATTTTGTATTGACTTTTCAAAATTTCTCTGATATTCAAGTGATTTTTGCCCCCAAATATTTTATTTTTCACATGAAATTTCCCTGCACCAAGGGAAATGTTCCCTCCATATAGCATCTACTCTGAGTAGAGAATTCACTCACAGTCGTCCTCTGAACGCATGCAACTCTCAGGTGTGGCTGGTACAACAGCACCCCCTAGTGCTCTGTAGCCTCAATGCACTGTGCCAACTGGCCCAGTTTGATCAGTAATCTGATACTTGACTCCCTCAGGGTTTTGTGTTCGGTTCCTTAAATGCCTGCCAGAATTATGGGGTGAATTCTGGGTGGGTATGTGAGATTTTGGAATACATTTGTGTTTTTAAAAGCTAGTGATTGACTAAAACTAGGGATGGTGCAGGGAAATACTGGGCAAGTTTCCACAATCCTGGGAAGCGGCACTTTCCTTTCATACAGACCCCTGTCTCTGATGTTGCAGGTTTTGCAGAATTTTTTGATGAGGTCTGAAATGGAGGACTGTTTATAACTAAGGGTCTCTGAATTGGGTCTTGTCTTCCTATCTGCTGAAAAGGGCCCTGGAAACTCTTGCTGCTGTACAAATAAGCATAGTACAGAAGTGATGACTACATACAGATGCAATTTGGTGGTGAAATCCCACGCACACTTCTGCACGTGAACTTCCCAAACTTGTGTGCAGAAATGCCTCTTTGCACATGCAGATTAGTGGTGAACATCTCTTTATTTGCTGTGCACCTTAGAATGATCCAGTATTTGACTAGGAGAGTAACATAACCACCAAAAGCTAATTTGAAACCCAACCAGCTCATGTCATTTGTGACCTCTTCTTAATTTGAGCCTGATCATTGGTTCCACTCCTGATGTCCCTTTTAGATTAGGCTTTTCTCTGCCACCAAGGTGCAGGTTTCAGTTGTACTTTGGGAAGGTTTCTTTTATTCTTCACTATATTCAGGTAGGGCTCAGTGTGTTATGCACAAAGACAGGATTTCCACTCAGTAAGAAAATTCAGTGATAAACATATGAGCTTTAAAATCTCAGCCACTCATCTGTTTCTTTCCCTTGCCTTCCGGGCAGCCATCCCAGATGGATTTGAGATTGAGTCGCAGCCTTCAGAGGAGCCCATTGAGGGACAGGACCTCAGGCTGAGCTGCAATGCTGATAACTACACCTATGAAAACCTGCAATGGTACCGGCTCAACCTCTCAAAGCTGCACGATGAAGAGGGCAACCCACTGGTCCTTGACTGCAAGAACGTCCACCACTATGCAACCAAAATGAAAGGGGAACTGCACTTCAGACCCAACTCCAACGATGCCGCCTTGTTGCTCACGATCCCAAACATCTCGCTGAGGGATGAGGGGGACTATGTGTGTGAGGTGCAGAATCGAAAGACTAGAGAGAAGCACTGTCACAAGAAATATATTTCTGTGCATGGTGAGAGTGCATGGGGAAATGGGAGTGCACAGGGTTCTGTCTGTCATGGTGGGAGGGAGACAGGAGATTTGATAGGGAAAGGAATACTGGGGGCTATCCCAACTCTTGACCAACCGGTTCTGTCTGAGGGCAATGCAGGGTGGGGGGGGACCATTTGTCAGATCCCCCTGGACAGAACCAGCTGAGAGCCAGGAGGCTGGCCCAGGAACAAGAGAGGAGCTACAGCACAGCTTTCTTAGACCCAGCAATGGCTCAGCTCCTCCCTTGCTCCTGCATTGGTTTCCTAGTAGCAGCAGCAGCAGCAGCAGCTTCCCTCCTCAAGGGCTGAGGGAGGAGCTGTGCTGCCTGTGAGCGCTACTGGAGGGATGGAGTTGCAACCAGCTCCTTCAGTGGGTGGAACTCTTCCCCCAGCCCAGGAGGAGGTAAGCTGCTGCTGCTGCCACCAGGAGCAAGCCAGCCAGGGGGGCAGACCATCCAGGAGCAGGGGAGGAACTGCATCATGCAGCTCCTCTCTCACTCCTAGTCTGGCCCCGAGTAGCTCCCTCCTTCTCAGTGATGGTGGCTGGGACAACTGATTCCGATGAAGTGCCTGAATTCTAACAAGTGTTTCTCAGAAACTGGTGAGAACTGGCTGAATATCATCCCTGACTGAGACAAGGCTCAGTTGAATAGGGGTGAGGAGCAGTGCCTCAGGCTCACCCAGCTGATATTCAGAGACCAAAGGCTCCCTCTCCCCTGTTTTTCCTCCTGTTTGGTATGGGTCTGCCTCCCTCTTCCTCATTTTTGACATCTTCTTTATCTCGGCATTGCTTCTTTAGCCCTGGAGGTCCCCAAACTGAAGCAGAACCTAACCAACATCCGCGTGAATGTCAGCAATTCCATAGAGATGCGCTGCAAGGTGGATGGCACACACATTCCCAACATCAGCTGGTACAAGGATGAGAAGCTTGTGGAAGAGGTGTCAGGTATGGCTGGGCCAAGAAGAGGCTGGGGGATGAGAATAGATGCTGCGGTGAGGATAGTGAATTTGCTTCCCAAGGACAGACAGCCACATCAGATTTTATTTGTGGCCCTGCTTTCTTCTAGGCCCTATGATAGACATGTAAGCTGGATCACAGCCTTTTTCACAAGACCATACCATGGTTTGGCTCCACAGTTCTTCACTGGCCATCTAGTCTGCATGGTAACCCAGACTTACTTAGAGCTGTGCTGATGCAGAACTGTGTAAAGGGCCTTATTCAGTGGGTTATTAAAGTGCCACAGCACCTAGCAGAGGTATTGTCTGTCCATACACTGGATGAAAGTAGACGCTACGGTGGTAGTTAGCTATTATGGTAATTAAGAACCATTGTGTGGAGCAGATTTTGGACACTTTTTGTTGCACTGAGTGGGATTTTTGTCTGCGAGCCACAGTACAATCATGCTATAGATGACTTTGAAATCATGCTGCCTGTTCCAAGAGAGCTCATCTCTGGCACAGTTTATGACACAAACCTCTGTGCATTTGGTGGACCTATTGAGACCAGTCTACGTTTTGAGCATATGCAAGAGCACACACTCCACACAATGACTTCATTAGCAGTGCTTGTTCAATAGCATCAAAAGCTGTTTTGAAACTGACCGACACCCCCCACCCAGCAGCGGTCTGCGGGGCCAGTGCAGGGGGGCAGCTGGAGACGGATGTACACCCATTCCCCACCCATGCCCTCGCATGGAGCAACCTGCATTTTCGCCGGTTGCTCAGTGCGGGGGCAGTGGGTGAGGGGTGTGTTTTGCAGAAGTACGCACGCCCACCCACCTACTGCCGCCTTCAGGCAGGACACACCCACCCATGTCCACTACATGGGCATATGTGAGTCTCGTGGGAAAACAGCCAAAGATCCATTAAATTGGATCTGGTAGTGGAAAGAACCTCATGAATATTTCCCAGCTTACCCTTCAACCCAAACAGTATATCCCTGTGTCTTGGATGTTACTGTGCGGCTTTCTAAGCCTACTGCCCTGAACAGGCCATGAGGGGACCTTGTGTAGCACAGGGAGTGGCCATGTCTACTCTAGGGCCGCTTTTAGACGAGACAAATTTGTGCATGATTGGTGAAAAATGCGCGTGTTTTAATGCTCGTTTAAACACCTAAACATTTTAAATGCGCATTTGCCATGATCATGTAAAAGCCAAACCAGTTTTGAATGTGGTTTTTAAATAATGCGCATTTTTTAAAACCGGTTTTGGCACCCCCCGATCATCAAAGGGGCTCAAAACAGGTTTGGAATCAGACAAAACCACATTCAAAATGGTCTAAAAGCGGCCTAGGAAAAACGGGCTGTGTTTTCAAACATGTTAGCTGGTCAACCAACCTTAGTGGAGAGCCCAGTTTAGGCACAGCATGCAGGGCCATGCTCTAGAAGAAAATACAACATTGTCCTTCTTATCATCTCTCTAGCATCTTAAGCCTCTGCCCACACCATGAGTCCCACCTTCTTTTGCCCTGATAGAAAGAAAATCGTAGCTGTCCCTTGGAATGGAAAGGATCAGATCCTTGGGCCAAGTCAGGGCTTGTTTTATCACTGAGGCTGCTAATATGCTGCCTTCATTTGGGACTGTGTCTCTGGACCTCACTTGGGTGCTTCTGCCTCACAAGCATTACCAGGCAGACACATTAGGTGAAGAACCTGCCCAGTATACCAGGCATATCCATTGAAAATGCCAGTGTTCTCATAGCAGGGAGACTGCAGCAGAGAGTGATGAAGATTGATTCTGGTCTAATGGAGATGGTCTTAGTATGGGTGACTGATTTCCCTATTTTTGAGGCTTTTGGTGGTTAATTTGTTTGCTTGGGTGTTTTTTATGTTTTTTGACCTGCTGAATCCAAATTTGTCTGTACCTTGTTGATACACTTTAGGTTTCTCCCTTAAACCAACATGGTGGCCAAGATGGCTGTCACCAATGCCCTAGCAGCATAAACTCAGCTCTTGCAGCCTCACCGTAGAACTGATTTTGATGAAAGTTTGGGTGCAAGCTACTATTAGGCCTATCTCTTATCCCAAAGCCTTTTAGAGGCCTACATTGAAAAATTACAAAATGGTGGCCCATTGAAATTATATTTTGGGCAACAGTGAAAAATCTTACTATATTAATGAAACTGACTGAGGTACTCGTAGAACATTAAACGATGCATAGTTTGATGTAAAGAACAGCCTTCTGTGACATTGGTCCTGTTATATCTGTCGGCAGCATTTGATACCGTTAACCATGAGATGTTGGTGACGTGCCTGCGGGACAGTGCAGGGGTGGACAGGATCGTTCTTGAATGCTTCTGCTCATTCCTGTCCGGGAGAACTCACCAGGTGGTACTCGGTGACTGCTTTTCATCTTACCGAGACTTCTCATGTGGGGTTCTGCAGGGTTCTGTCTTGTCCCCTCTCCTGTTCAACGTGTATATGCAGCTGCTCGGTGAGGTGATCAGAGGGTTCGGGAGGTGTCATCAGCATGCGGATGACACCCAACTGTACCTCTCATTTTCGACCGACCCAGGCCTGGCTGTCTCGGTGCTTACCCAGTGTTTGGCAGCTGTTGGGGACTGGATGAGGGCTAATCAACTGCGACTGAATCCTGACAAGACGGAGGTGATGTTAGTGGGTAAGGCGGTGGAGATGGCAGCTCCTTCGATTGATGGGATCTGTCCTCTGCTGACCTCCCAGGTACAGAACCTGGGGGTGCTCCTCGATGCGCAGCTCCGCCTGGATCTCCAGGTGGAGGCTGTGGCGAGGAGTGCCTTCCGCCAGTTACATCTGGTGCGGCAGTGGCAAGATTGCCTCCCGGGTTCTAGACCGGCCCCTGCGGTCCGCCGGGGGCGCCGTTTTGGAGGTCCCCTGGGTCTCCTGGGGGCCCACACAGAATGGGGTGTTCTCGGTGGTTGCACCGCACCTCTGGAATTCCCTCCCGGTGGGGGCCCGCTTGGCCCCTGACCTCCCAATCTTTCATAGAAACTGTAAGACCTGGCTGTTCCGTCAGGCGTTTGGTGAGGGAGAGGGGTAATAGGGTGGTGAGGAGTGGGGAATGGTGAAGGGGGGTGGGTTTTTTCTTTTGTATTATTATTGTGTTTATGGAAGGATGATGTTTTAATATGTTATAATATTGTTTTTACTGAGATTGTTAGCTGCTCCGAGCTGCCTGTGGCAGGAGGTGGTGGGGTATAAATTTTTAAAATAAATAAATAAATAGTGATGCTGAGAAAATGGAAATTTAAAAATCCAAAATGGCCACCAAAATCACTACATTTTAATTAAAACTGAGATATACGCACTATTTTTTAAGCAGAATCCCAATTAAAGTTTTAGAACTAAAGAAGTGGAATATGATATTAGTTTATAACAACCTTTACTACTTCTGGTTGTTTTTTATATTAGACCTTTATATCTGTTTTTATTTCGGCACATTCAATATGTCTGTTGAAGACAGTCAAATGCACGATATGATTAGAAGCAATGGAAAGTGCCAGTGTTTTGTAGAAAACAATTTCACTTGACAGTTTTTATTTAGCAAATAAATATTAAGTAACGTCGGGGCTAGGATGCACCCCTGCCTAACACCCCTTTTAGTGGCAATCCTGTTTGACAGTGTTCCTTGGGTGTTGAGTCTAACTTTCATTGAAGTGTCCCTATAAAGGTTATAAATTAAATACAGCAATCTGCGATCCAGATTTAATGCCACAAGCTTACCCCAAAGGCGCCCTCTAGAGACCATATCAAAGGCTGCTTTTAAATCAATAAAAGCTGCGTACAATGCATTAGTTGATGTTCTCTACCTTTGACTCCCTCCTCAAGCCTCCCTGTCCTCCCCCTCCTTCTTCCCTTTCTGCTCAGGATCTTGCCTCCTTCTTCACCTCCAAGATAGACAAGATCCGCCTCGACATCGCTTCCCACTCCTCTCTTCCCACTCCCACCCCTCTCCCTCCTCCCCCTCCTTCTCTCATGTCCTCCTTCTCCCCTGCCTCCCTTAAGGAAATCTCCTCTCTGCTCTCCTCCTCCAACCCTTCCACTTGCCCCCTTGATCCCATTCCTTCCCGCCTCCTCACCTCCATTACTCCCACTGTCGCCCCTTCCTTCCTGCACATCATCAACCTCTCCCTCTCTACTGGCTCTTTCCCTTCTGCCTTCAAACATGCCACAGTCTCTCCTATTCTCAAAAAGTCCACTCTTGACCCCTCTGACCCTTCTAGCTATCGTCCTGTCTCACTCCTTCCTTTTGCTTCCAAGCTGCTTGAACGTGTTGTCTACTCCCGCTGCCTTGACTTCCTATCCTCCAACTCCTCCCTTGACCCCCTCCAATCTGGCTTCCGCCCCCTTCATTCTACTGAAACTGCTCTCGCTAAGATCACCAACGATCTTCTGGTGGCTAAATCTAAACGTCTCTATTCCATTCTTGTCCTCCTTGATCTCTCTGCTGCCTTCGATACTGTTGACCACTCACTCTTGCTGGATTCCCTTCACTCCCTTGGCTTTTGTGGCTCTGTCCATAACTGGTTCTCCTCCTACCTCTCTGACCGCTCCTTTAATGTGTCTCTCTCCAACTCCGCCTCCTCCTCCTTCCCCCTCTCAGTTGGTGTTCCTCAAGGCTCTGTTCTTGGCCCTCTCCTCTTCTCGATCTATACCTCATCCTTAGGCAAACTCATTGCCTCCCATGGCTTCCAATACCACCTCTATGCTGATGACACTCAACTCTATCTCTCTACTCCCTCTCTCTCTCCCTCTGTTCAAGCTCGTCTCATCAACTGTCTCTCTGACATCTCTACCTGGATGTCTCAACGTCAACTCAAACTCAACATGGCTAAAACTGAACTCCTTATCTTCCCCCCTCATCCTTCCTCTCCTTCCTCACTGTCAATAACTATTGATGGAGTCACCATCCTGCCTGTCCCCCAAGCCCGTAGCCTAGGCTTCATCTTTGACTCAGCCCTTTCTTTTAAACCCTACATTGACTCTGTTGCTAAATCCTGTCGCTTCTCCCTCCATAACATTGCTAAGATTCGCCCTTTTCTCTCTGTCTCGTCTGCCAAAACTCTTGTTCATGCTCTGGTCATCTCTCGCCTCGATTACTGTAACCTCCTTCTCACTGGCCTTCCCCGGTCTCACCTTTCTCCCCTCATCTCTGTCCAAAACTCTGCTGCCAGGGTCATCTACCTCGCCAGTCGCTTCGACCATGTGCAGCCCCTCCTCTCTTCGCTTCACTGGCTTCCCCTTCCTGAACGAATCCTGCACAAGCTCCTAGTCTTCACCTATAAAGCTCTTCACAACCTTGCTCCCCCCTACCTCTCTGCACTTATCGCCCTCCATACTCCAGCCCGTGCACTTCGCTCCTCCTCTGTCCCTTCTCTCACCCTTCCACGCCTTCCCTGCTCCCCTAAGCGCCTTCGTCCCTTCTCACTTGCTGCCCCCCATGCCTGGAACTCCCTCCCTGTCCACATCCGCCTTGCCCCCTCCCTTCATACCTTCAAATCTCTCCTTAAAACTCACCTCTTTCGCTCTGCTCTGTCTGACTCTTTATCCTGCTGAGCCACTATTCCTATACCTACGATCGGTTTACCCTTATCCTTGCAACATGGACCTGCCTGCTGTCATTCTCATCGTAACCAAGCCAAGTACGTGCACTTGAGACCTCGCATCTTCATGAATGTTAGACCCCTTGTCTCTCCCTCTGTTCCCCTTCCTATGTCTCTCCCCCAGCTCCTGTCTCTCAGATTGTAAGCCCTAGGGGCAGGGACCCTGTCTATTTTATTACTTTGTAAAGTGCCAGGTACACTGCTGGCGCTATATAAATGTTTGTTAATAATAATAATAATAGTTGAGCTGGCATACTTCTGGACAAATGGGAAAGCAGGAAACAGTGATCGGTGGTAGATCTCCCTTCTCTAAATCGTATCTATGCAACATGCAAAATACCTTTTGCATTTAACCAGTTATTCAATCTTAATAAAAGATATTTAACGTAAACCTTACTCACAGTACTGAGTAGACTAATAGGCCTAAAATTGCCCTGATCCGTCGGGCTTCTCTTCTTATATATCGGGACTACAATAGCCTGGCCCCAATCCAGTGGCATATTCCCTGACTCATTTATCCCTGTAAAAAGGGCCGCTAGAACAGGGGTCCACCATTTGAGTCCAACCTTTAATAATTCCGCCGGGATGAAATCCAGGCCAGGGGATTTCCCTGCCTTTAGACCAATTAATAAATCTGACTGCAATCAAATCTGGCGACACTGGATCCCATTTCTAGTATATCGGTAACATCAATAAGGTGGATATCAAATAGGGCCGCAAAATGTTTCTCCCACACCCGACTGGTAACCGAGGAACTTACAACGATGTCCCTATCCCGGTCAATATCCCAAGCATCTTTCAAAAACTTAGCAAATTGGGACTTTTGGCCACTTTATCAAGCGCTTCCCAGATGTGCTTATAGAAATCAGCTCTCTTGGAAACTAACAAAGTCCTCTATTCTCTCCTTTTGGTCAACAGTTATTTCAATAAGCTATTCCTCTGTACCATTCTAAATTTTCGATAAAGTCGTCTTAGGGCCCCCCTCACCATTAAGCAGTCTTTATCATACCAGCTAGGGGGAGCCCTACCCCCCTGCTTTGTTGAGGGATCTCCCAATCTACTTGTGAAGAGGCTAGGCAAGAGCCACTCCACTAGTCGTTATTTAATATTTATTTGAACGATCTGACGGATGAGTTTTCTGACCCTGCTTTTCATGCCCCTCAGGTGGAGGACACATATATACCTTGTCTCCAATATGTGAATGATACAGTGTTGTTGTCTCGCTCTCAGGTAGGGTTGAGATGCCTATTGGAGACATTTGGGCACTACTGTAGGAGGAACATACTTGTGATCAATTATGAGAAGACAAAGGTTCTGGTATTTTCTCACAAGAGACCTTCTCGTAAATGGCAGCTGGATAACAAAGAAATTTCCCAAGTTCGAGTTTATAAATATTTGGGACTTCTGTATCAAGCTAATGGGGCCTGGTCATTACAATTTCAAGCCGTACAGGATAAGACCAAGCAGCTACACAAAGCGCTATTGACTTTTTTTTAAATCAAGGGGGGGTCAATTGGTAACTCCAGCTATCAAAATTTACCAATTAAAATCCATTCCCCAAATGTTGTATGGAGCCTCCTTGTGGGCACTCTGAAAAATCAAAGGCTTGAAAAAACTGCAGTCAGGTGATATTAGAGCATTACTTGCAGCTCCACCTGGGATAAATATACTGGCTCTGGCCTTAGAATGTGGCCTATTACCGCTCTCCGAGAGGATTTGATTGGGAGCCATATCTTATTGGCTTTGGCTTTTCTTCAAAATGGCTGCCCCGCTGTCATTGTTGGCCTTAGAGGTTAGACTCCAAATAGCTGGTATACCGTGGTGGGTGATAAGATAAATCATTTAGGCTTTAGTCTGGCAGTTCTGGCACCACTGGGGTTTAAGGGGGCCTGAAAGTTGCTGGCGGAGAGATTGTCAAATATTACTTGGCAAGAAACAAGAGCTGCCATTGGCGATAGCAGGGGCCTGGGTTTTCACCTTGAGATTACCAATTGTTCTTGCTCCCCTATGTCTTATCTGAATGGCAACTTATCACAGAGGTCCAGAAGGCTTTTCTTCCTGGCCAAAATGAATTCTTTCCCCTCAGTCCAGATTGAAGGTAGATAGAGGGGAATACCTTTAGCTGAGTGGCTCTGCCATTGCTCACTAAGGAAGGTAGATACTATGGAATACATTTTAATGGAATGTCCTTTGTTCCTTGAGGTTCGGAAGAAATTTATAGCTCCTTTGATTGCCCCTTTTCCAGGTAAACCTGCTGAATTTTATGTTTGTTAATTACTGGGTGATCGCTCTTCCGTAACAACTGAATATGTGGTTTGCTATTTGAATATTGTGGGCACAATGAAGGAAAAAATGAGTAAGGAATTTATTTAGTTTGTACTGAAATGTAGACCTAGTGATTCCTTTGCTGGGTGTGTGTGTGATTTTATGAGGGTGGAGAGTTTGATTCTCCTGAATTTTGTGTATTTTTATTGGATTTTAAAAGTCGTATAATAATTTTACGATGGATTTTGTATTAATACCCTGGTTAAATCAGTAAATGCAAGATTGGGTTTCTGCACACGTTTCAGTGGTATCTGTCTGATTCCTCATTGTGGTTTCATTTTTCACTACTTGTCTTCTTTTGCAGTGCCACATGGCATCTGGTATTACATTATAATGACCTTTTGCTACGTCTAGTTGTTTACATAACAATGATTTCATTGCATGTGTAATGTATGCAGGCCAGCTGCTAAAGGGTTAAGAGGTCCTGAGAAGAAGGGGGAGGGGCCAGAGCTGAGGGGACTTGGTTCTTTCGGAGGCATGAGAGCGAGAGACTCTGAGCAAGGGGTGAGGAGAAGGTGGTCTTGCAGAGTAAGCCCAACAACTGGGTTTCCTTGGAGGGTAGTTTTTCCCATTTGGAACCTGGAAGCCTGTACTGGCAGACCTTCCAGGCCTTGATGATTTCCCCAGCCAAGGAGTGAGGAAGACAGCCTGCTTGCTGTGGCTATGGACTGAGGCCTAACACATAGACTTGACTCCTGAGGCAACCAGTGACTGAGACACAACATTCATCCTGCCAGAGTACAAAAGCAGGTTACACCTCAATCACTGAGGTATTATCCTGTCTGTGAGTAAAGAACACTTTGTTCACCATCCAACCTGTGAGCCCCCAAAAATTGTTAATATGTATTCCCAGCCAGTAGCTTCCTTATCTGAAGATGACCTGTGTTTACTGTGTCAAAAGACCCTTAAAAGAGTCAAGAGGCAGGGTTCTGTACAGGAACTTATAGGGATGCTGGATGACTTACTCTTCTTATATTTGTTGCCAAGTGGACAAAGCTTCAAATTCCATCGAGCGACAATCCTTGGAGTGAGTTAACAAAAGTATGGGGGAAAGTGTGTGACAAGCAGACACCTTTTGGAGACGTTCATGCTCAGTACAAACGAGATTTTACAAATAAAGACAAACTGGCCTTTAGAGAATCAAAGTATTCTTCATATTCTGGAATCTGTCATGAGGAAGAAATGGACATATCAGCAGAGCAAGATATAGACACTGATGATGAGCAACCTGTTATTAGCTCCATAAAACTCTCAAAGCATTTGTCATTACACTCTTTGGGGGAGGTTGTTAGGGAGTATGGGGGGAGATGTCATCAATATGCTGATGACACCCAGTATGTCTCTCATTTTCCTCCGACTCAGGCCCGGCAATCTCGGTGCTTACCCGGTGCTTGTCCGCTGTGGGGGATTGGATGAGGGCGAGCCACCTGAAATTAAATCCTGACAAGACGAAGGTGATGGTTGTGGTGAAGGCTGAGGGAGTGATGACCCCCCATAATTGATAGGGTCCGTCCTCACTTGGTTTCTGGCGGTTGTGGCGAAGGGGGCATTTTGCCAGTTACATCTGGTGCGTTGGCTTAGGCCGTACGTCTCGGACTCGAATCTGGCCACAATCGCCCATGCCTTTATTACCTCAAGATGATTACTGCAACACACTCTACGTGGGGCTACCCTTGACACTGGTTCGGAAACTGCAGCTGGTGCAGAATGTGGTGGCCCGTCTTTTGATTGAGACAGGCCAACGTGAGCACATTACACAAGTGCTTCGCTCTCTGCACTGGCTGCCGATAATTTTCCGGGCCCAATTCAAGGTTTTGGTGTTGACCTTTAAAGCCGTAAATGGCTTGGGCCCCACCTACCTGGAGGACCGCCATACCCTCCGGGTCCTGGATCAACCCCTGTGGTCGGCTGGGGGTGCCCTCCTCGGGGTCCCCCAGGTTTCCTGGGTGTCTACCATGAGGAGGGCGTTCTCTGTGGCTGCACCACGGCTGTAGAACTCCCTTCCATTGGAGGTCCGCTTGGTTGCAACCTCTCCTCTTTCCGTAGACAGTGTAAGACCTGGCTGTTCCACCAGGCCTTTCCTGAGGGAGATGGGGTGGGTGGGTTGGGTTAGGGTGGTGGGATGGGTGTTATACGGTTTTTAATTGTAGTTATTACTGTTGTTTTAATATGTTTTAAACTCTTTTTAATATGTCGTGAGCCGCCTCGAGATGCCTCAGGCAGGAGGAGGCGGCGGCATATAAACTTTAGTATAAATAAATAAAATAAATATAAACAAACACACCAAAAAATCAAAAACATTATCAGAGAAACCTTGCTTTGTGTGCCAGAGAAGAAGGGTTCAGAAGAAAACTCAAGGACTGTGGATTGATGTATTTCCGTTTCACATTGAGCTTGAATCAGCATGTAAAAAACTGGTGGAAATGATGGAGGCACATACTAATGATGCCAATGACCTCCTGAAAGAAGTGTCAGACAGACTGAGACTTGAGTTGAACTCTACCAATATGGATGTTGCAGCAGCAGACATTAGTTCATCATCACTGTTACTGTGCTTTTGTGAAGCAGCAAAAAACTAAAAGGGTTGCATCATCTATGTAACAGACTTAAGTGAACAGCTCAGAGATGCTGCTGATGCAAAGTTCCATGGCTTCTTCCACCACCAAGTCATTATTCAGAAAAAAGCATTTTTCATGTCAGAAATCCAGAAAGACTGGGAAGATGTGAACAAAAAGCATGGTGTTGCAGACAAAAATCTTTCAACTAAAAGATTTAAAAGCAAAGCTGATTGACTGGTTTGGGGAAGATGTGAGCTTTTATTCCATAGGATCCAGACATGGTGGAAACATTGTTCATACCGCAGATGTAGATCCTTGTGCACATGTATTAGCAGCACTGTCTGGACTTAGTGATGAGATCCAGTCAAGTATTTGTGCAAAGATGATTAATAATCAAACAACTGCAACAATCTGTGAGATGCCAGAGAACCCTGATGATATAGTGAATGACCTTAATAAATTTGACCCCAATCACCGCATTTTTAACACAATTGCATTCAGCGTAAACCCTAACCTAAACGTAGACAAAAACACAGGATATGCTGTAGGTTTACCAGGTACTGTGATAACTAAAGCCTCATCCCTTGCTTCAGATTGGCATTCCCTTATTACAAAACAGCCTGCACCAAAACATATTGTTCTCAGTTTCGTAACACACCAAATAACAGGCAGCAAGCAGTCTACTCAGATGATAAATCGTCTAGGGCATGGCATCACCTATACCAAAAGGAGAAAATCCATCATTCCGCAAGGAACAATAGCTGGCAGCATTCCAGCACATATCAGTGTTGACAACTCTGATGGAATGGAGAGAACCACAGCTGGCAGTGGTACAACCCATTTCACCAATGCTGCTGTGTTTCAGAATAAGAATCCTGATATTCCCAAACTGTTACCAAAACATGTGGAAGAAAATCCAGCCTTAGAAATTGTCAATCTTCCAACAGATGGAAACAACAAAGAAATGTTTGGTGAATACCACATTGGAAAGTATAACAGACAGGGTCCTCCAAGAACCAAGTATGACAATTACAAGGGCAGTGCAGATTTCAGTCTACTTGAGAAGAACCTCAGAAAGGACATTACGTGGGCCGTGGCCAATAGCATTCAAATCAGTGAGGAATTGCATTCTCTTGGCACGTGGACAAATTTCCAGAAGAAAGTTATAAACTTTGAGACACAGAAAAGCTTTATCCAGTATTTGCCCATTGTACCATATAACACTATCTGCAAGTGGTACTTAGACGATGTGAGGAGCCTTGCTCAAAAACTCAACTATATCTTTGTTCACAGTGATCAGGCAGTGTACAGCAAACTTGTACAGATACTGTAGAAAGAAGATCTGCAGAGGTACCCTGAAATTATAATGTACTTGAAGATGTGCATACACTGTTTGAGAACCAGAGAATACTACACAAGTGACTTGCAGCACTTGTCCTACAAGAGTGGTGGGTGTGAGCAGGCGTGGTTGCACAAGGTTCTGTGGATTGAGCACTGAAAGGCCACCACTATGCCAGCTGTACATTTCTCTACAAGCAGAACTTTGAAGCACTTGTGCAATTCCATGTTGAAGCTCTCCTTCCTTCTGAAGACAGTAACCTTTATTGCAAATGACTAAGGCCACTTTTAGATGAGTGAAATTTGCACAAGATTAGTGGAAAATGTGCGTGTTTTAATTCTCGTTTAAACACTTAAACTGTTTTAAATGCGCATTTGCCATGATCGTGTAAAAGCCAAAACCGTTTTGAATGTGGTTTTTAAATAATGCGCATTTTTTAAAACCAGTTTTGGCATCCCCCAATCATCAAAGGGGCTCAAAACCGGTTTTACAAAATGCGCATTATTTAAAACCACGTTCACAAGTATTAAAACACGTGCATTTTTCACCAATCATGCGCAAATTTGTCTCGTCTAAAAGCAGCCTAAGTCGTCTTAAGGTGCCCTCACCTGCTAGCCTGCAGGATGCCCTTGATGATCCAGATTTTGCTCACCTTTGTACTCATATTTTACACATGGACACCAATAATCCTGTGTATGTGGATTGTTGATAACATGCAGTATGTAAGCAAGTTTATGACCATCATAAGTGCCTGTAGAGAGCAAAATCTGGAGCTACACATGCAAACCCAGCACCATCTTCTACATGTTGTGTTTTATTATGACATGCATAATTACTCCTGGTACATGACTTTGGCACACATGGACCTCCAGTTACTTAAGCAAGAAAATCAACAGGCTTATCATGATCTTGGAGAAAATGGGTTTGGTGCAAGCTTGACTAATAAGCCATTCTCTTCCATCCATGGTGACCACCTCATTGAAGTGACAGTCAACAGAGAAGTCAAGGTGTGTTGTGGGCCGCATCGCGAGGATACAGTACATCCATAGAGGCTGCTGACAACTTTGTTGTTAACTCCCACAATCTACCCAAACTATGAACAGCTCTCCAGGAGTGAACCAACCTTCTTGTTAAGCCTACACATAATGAAGAAACTAGAGCAGCTACCACAAGAAATGAAGAGTTTGAATGCAAACTAGTTGAGGAACTCAGGAAATACAAATATGTCTTTGAAGGTCCAGGTAGAAATATAGCAACAGAAGCTGAAGTTCCTCTTGAGGTCATCAATGACATGCTTCGCGCCTATAACATTGGTGAGGAGTTACTGCAGAAGTTCATGAAGGAGAGAGTAATGTCTAACAGTGTTAACTTTTTTGCTCCGCTACTGCAGAATAGGGCTAAGACAGGACTTGAAAAAAAGAAAACCCTACTGAAGGCTACTGAAGTCATCAAGGAAGACAAATAAGCATTTGCTTTTTTATATTCCAAGTGTGCTAACAAAAGAGCTTTCTTCCCTTACTGTGTGCAATCATTACCACTTTCTGTTGCAGATCCTGAGGGTAGTATGTGAACAGGCGACAAGGCCAAGCTCAGAAATTACCTGATTGAGGAATACAGTGCTGCCAGCAATATGATGCCAATGAGAGCAACATGGCTTATTGATGGAATGGCAGCAGTCAATGTCTTACCAACAGAACCAACATGGTTCAATATGGAGATACTGCATGCCTCCACCTTCAAGCAATCCTATTGCCCTTCACATTGTGTTTGCTGTATAAAAAATGAACAAAATAAAGGCTCAAGGAATAGAAGAGGCAACCTTTGCATACGAGTCCATATTGGTTCTTCAGAACAGGAGATACCTCTAGGAGTCAAGTGGACCAGTTTTCTTCACAACCCTGAGAATAAGGGGGGGAAAGGGAATGGTTGGATGTTTTCACCTTCGGTCTGCCAGGGGTGCCTTCTTGGAGGTCCCCTGTGTTAAGCGGGGGGCCACAATGGAGAGGGCATTCTCGGTGGCCGGACCGCGCCTTTGGAACTCCCTTCCGGAGGAAGCTCACCTGGCTCCTAGCCTTTTAACATTATGGCAAATTTGTAAAACCTGGCTGTTCGCCCAGGCCTTTGGGGGGGGGAAGGGGGCTAGGGCGGTTTTATCCCCCTCCACCCTTATTTATTGTATTATTTATTTTTAGGTTCCCTGGTCCTG
Organism: Sphenodon punctatus; assembly: GCA_003113815.1. Taxonomy (NCBI): domain Eukaryota; kingdom Metazoa; phylum Chordata; class Lepidosauria; order Sphenodontia; family Sphenodontidae; genus Sphenodon; species Sphenodon punctatus. The sequence goes on from QEPC01000541.1 coordinate 770,800, forward strand.
TTTTAATTGTTGTAATTTTATGAGTGTTTTTAAAATATTTTATAGTTGTATTTTTATATATATATATATATATATATATATATATATATATATATATATATATATAGGAGGGGCAGGGTATAAATGTGAACAAATAAATAAATATGGTGATAATATACCTATTAGTACACCAAACAAGTAATGTGGAGTTTGTGCTACTGAATATACTGACTGATACTAATCTGTCAACCACTTCCTACATGGAAAGTGAGACCACAGAAGAAGACAGTTCATGTAGCACTGAAAGTGAATTCATCTGTAGGGAATCCGGCAGTGATAGCACTGACACTGATTTGTGATGTGAACAAAACGTGTGCAGAAACCCAATCTTGCATTTATTGATTTAGGTGTTTTCAAATCTTCTGTTTTCAAAACCTAATGTTTTGCTAAATAAAAACTGTCAAGTGATACTGTTTTCTACAAAGCACTGGCAGTTTTCATTGCTTTTAATTATCATGCATTTGACTGTCTTCAATAGACATTAAATGTGCCGATATAAAAACCAATATAAAGGTCTGATATAAAAAACAACCGGAAGTAGTAAAGGTTGTTATAAAGTAATATCATATTCCATTTCTTTAGTTCTAAAACTTTAATTGGTATTAGTGCTTACAAAGCAGTGCATATATCTCTGTTTTAATTAAGATGTAGTGATTTTGGTGTCCATTATGGATTTTTAAATTTCCATTTCCTCAGCATCACAGTGTCACAGAAGACTGGTTTGTACATCAAACTATGTGTCATTTAATGTTCTATGAGTACCTTGGTCAGTTACATTAATATAGTAAGCAATGTTTTAGCTTTTGCCTAAAATAAATTTCAATGGGCCGCCATTTTGTAATTTTTCAACGTAGACCTCTAAAAAGCTTTGGGATAAGAGATAGCCTAATAGTAGTTTGCACCTAACATTTCATCAAAATCAGTTCTATGGTGCAACTGCAAGAGCTGCATTTATGCTGGTAGGGTGTTGGTGACAGTCATCTTGGCCACCATGTCTGTTTAAGGGAGAAATCTAAAGTGTATCAACAAGGTACAGACAGATTTAGATTTAGCAGGTCAAAAAACATTAAAAAACACCCAAGCAAACAAATTAGCTACTAAAAGCCTCAAAACCAGGAAAATCACCCAGACTATCTGATTTCAGCCCAGGTTCATGCTATCCAAAGCCAACCTCTAGGCCAACAAGTGTGAAAATCCCCTCCCTCCCAGTACTGTACCTGCTTACACTGGCCTTACTCATCTATACCTTCTAGGGATTGACCTGGCAGATTTCAACCAGAAGTTGAGTATCCAGAGGGTGAGAGAAGAGGATGCTGGCCTCTACCTGTGTAGTGTCTGCAATGCTAAAGGCTGTGTGAACTCTTCGGCCAGTGTTTCTGTAGAAGGTACCATCAGTAACCCCTGCCATTAGGCACACAGGGAGCAGTTCTATCAGACTCAGACAGGGATAGTTTTAAAATGTGTGGGTCCCAGGGCAAAGGCCCTACTCTGATTCTTGACCAATGCCAGTCCACACGCTGGGTGCATCTGAGCCAACAGCCCTGCTACCACCCCATGGAGCTGAGGGTGCCCCTCGACTCCAACACTGCGAGGCACCTACCCAATGCCCCCCATGCCAAACCCTGACCCATTGGGAAAGGGAATGGTTGAGGTGGGGCAGACACACTGGAGGGCCATACATCTTCCCACTGAGTCAAAGTAAGGTTGGCAGGGGGAACCTTGACATGCATGCCTAGCCCCGTCCCACACCAGACTGCCAGAGGGAAACCCCAGAGTCCCAGGTGCAAGGGTGAGGCCATGGCAGCAGATCCCAGGGCAATGCCTGACCCAGGGTGTGAAAAGCTGGCCTGCGGGTGGTCAGGCCCAACCTCCACACATTACCCTGAGCTGCCAGTTCCTCTTCCTCCAGGTTCACAGTTCCAGTTTGGAGAGCTTGCCAGTAGAGAATGATGGAGGAGAATGACCCGGAGGAAACTCTTCTCCCACCCAAGGCAGCATGGGGTCCACAGAGCAGGTTCTAGGGCCATTGTCTTGTTTGCCCCGCCCTAAGACCAGCCTTGCTCTGAGCAAAGCAGGAGGAGAGAGTACCCCAATGCACATCTCTGTGCTCTGAGACAGCTGGTGCAGCAGGTGAAGGCAAGGCTCTTCTGTCATGCTGGCAAAAGATGCCACAAGAAGGAGTCTGCCAAAGTTAAAAGCTGCTCTAGGCCATGCTTATATACCTGTGGGCAGTGCAGCTCTTTTCCCCTTCACCCAGATGGGTAACAGTACTCTCCTGTGCTGATCCCAATTTGAGGGGGATCCACAGTCCGAACACTGACCACTCTTCCCCCTCCCAGTATGTTGTGTTTCTCTGGGGTGTGTGACAGGTGGGGAAGAGCCTGACAAAAGAGCATCTCTCTGATCCCAGGATTGCACTTCCCAAACTGCAGGCTCCGATGATAAGAACGTGGAGATTGTGATCCTCATTGGGACTGGGGTCATTGCTGTCTTCTTCTGGATCCTGCTCATCCTCATCTTCTGTAACATTAAAAGGGTGAGTCCTATGTTTTGATTCCCTTCTCCACACACCTGAGTTGGGGATCAGGGAGCAGAAGTTGTAATATGTAACTTGCCTGAGTATCCACTGATGGAAGGGTTATCAAGTGGTGCTCTAGCCTGTCTCCTTTCCAAGTACAAGGCCACAGGAAGGAAGGAAATGATGGTCTGCATTGGAAAAGAGAGAGAGGGAAACCAAAGGTTCCCCCTCAGTGCCATCCAGGCTGATTACTTTGGCCCCTTGCCCTGGAAGATGAATGGCAGAATATCATGTTCCTCGTCAGGTTTCAGACCTGGCCTTTGAAACCTCTGAAAGATTACCCCCTTTGATTGTGAAAGTCCTGGAGCAGGAGCTAAATTTGCAGAGGACTGAGAACAAAGACATTTTAGAGTGAACTTAGGGTTGAAAAGGCCTTCCCAGGGACCAAGTGCTTCTGCTGGAATGGGGATCAGGCTGTAGTGAAGCTGAGCAAGCAGCTTGCTAAGAAGAAGTCCTGGCATTCACCATGTCCTACATCAGCCCTCCCCCACTGCAGGCATTTCAGAAGACAAGCAGTTAAATCAGAGCATCAGAGGGTAGGGCAGGAACAGAGCTGTCCAGTGATGTCGCCGCCCCACTAGAAATTGTGCTCAGCTACTGATTCCTGATTTCCCCCCTTTTACTGATTCCTGCAGCCTGCCCACGCTGACATCAAGACTGGCTACCTGTCCATCATCATGGACCCGGGTGAGGTTCCCCTGGAGGAGCAGTGCGAATACCTACCCTACGATTCTAGCAAGTGGGAGTTCCCGCGGGAGCGACTCCGGCTAGGTGAGCTAGAGCCCTGGTTCCTTGCTGGTCTTGGGGTTGATGTGAGCCTTTGACTAGCTCAGCACTAAGTGACTTTGGCCCATGTCTGGTAATCAGGCACCCTGAGGAGCCATTGTAACATCAGCCCCTGGACACAGTGTTTTTTCCCCCTGAAATCCACTCCCAGCAAAGCATCCCCCATCCTATGTCACACAGCCTCCTTGGCAGCCTGCCAAGAATTAAGAGCACTGCATGGGAGAGAAGCAGTGACTGGAATGATGAAGTCACTCCTGGCCAGTCTGGCCGGAGAGCTTGAACTCACCTTTCCCACACACTGTACTAAAAAGGCAGCAAATGGCATCTCACCTCAGCAAGCCATTTCCTTCCTCTGTGTTGTCAGCACCCTGTCTGTCTCAGTTCCTCTCCTGCCCCCTTTCTCTGAACAGTCGTCCACCTGGGGATGGTAAAAACTCCACTTCTTCCTCTTCCTTTCTCACCCCTTTCCTTCTCCTGGTTTCCTGTTTTGTTTCCGTCCCGCTCTGCTCCCTTACACCCTGACCTTTGCTATTCCTCCGTGCTGATGCCTTCATCCTGCTCTGCTCTTCTTGGCAGGTAAAGTTCTAGGCCATGGCGCCTTTGGGAAGGTGATGGAAGCCTCGGCATTTGGAATCAATAAGAGTAACAGCTGTGAAACTGTGGCAGTTAAAATGCTGAAAGGTGAGGAGAGAGGGTGGAAGTTAAATGGCTTGTGTAAACTACAGATCACTAGCCCTCTGCCTGGAAACACCCATCTGGTTTCCGCATCCACTTTTGCCACATCCTCTTCCCCATGATTTAAATGAATCCCTCATCTTCCCCTGAATACACACCTGTGCTCAGGTTGTTAGAGACAAAGGGCCTGACCCATCCTTTACTGAAGTGAATGAGAATTGGAACATGCCCTAAATTAACAGCCTTCCGTTTGAATACTCAGGTCCTTGGCCTTGGTCCTGTCAGCCTCTGATAAGTGATGTCCTACCCCCATGCAGGGGGGTTGAAAAGATGATGCCGAGTAAGGGACTCATTTTCTAGAACTGCTTACAGGCCTGAGTCAGTAAAAGGTTCTTCATATCACTGCAGATCTGCCAGTGGGATGTAAAGGAACATTTTAACAATCTGATTCCCCTCTAGCCCCCACCACAGATAACATGGTCATTATCAGTGCACAAACAAAGTCCCATTGAAGTGAATGGGATTTGTATGCCTGCTGACTGATCACATCACATGTGTGTTCTTTCCGAAAGGATCAAACTGCAAATCACAGCATTTAAAATCAGTTCTTTGAGCTGCCAAGACTCACATTCAGGGTTCTGCTAGAACTAATGCCACCATCAAACACCTACTGTGGCATGTGCAGTGCAGAAAAATACTCTTTCCCTGCTTCATTTCACAAGCTTTTAAATATATATTCAGAAAGAAAACCCTTGTAATCTTGGGGGGCACGAGCTTGAGGTCCTTGTACAATTGTACCCCTAATTGCCTCTCTCTTATCAGGCCTGATCTTGGAAGATAAGTGAACAAGCCTCTGCCTTTCAGACCATCCACTTTCAAAATTTAATGTATTTAATGTTTAAAGGTCAAACTCAGATCTGGGGGATGGTGGTCCTGACTCTGCAGTCAGTCGAGATGTCCCTGCCTTGCACCATTGCTGAAACTGGCCCTGAATTCACAACTGGGGCTGAGTTCTCAAATATGTCTGTGGCCATTTTTACACGAGATGCTCCCCTGCATGTCCACCCAGTGGACACATGGGGGAGCACCCGTGTCAAAGTGGCAGTGAGTGGGTGCATGCTCCCACAACCCATTCATCTCCACACATAGAACAACCAGCAAAAAGCCGGGTTGCTCCGTGCATGGAGATGGGTGTGCATCCATCCGATGCCTCCCACACAAATGGCCCCCGCAGTGGCGCGCACACGTACCGCCTCCCCCACCCCCACTGCAGTCCATGTAAAAATTACCAGTAGGGTGTCACCCTCTTACGCTCATTGTCACACAAAACACACATCACATTTCATGCCAGTAATGTATACAGCTACCTGATGTGCCTACAAGTTGGGTTTGCACACGCACGTGGAAACCAAGTAACTGTGAAGCACACAAATGAGAATTTTGTGATTCACATCACTGAACATCTCAGGAGCCAATTCAGGAGACAGATGCTTGCTTTTACATTCTTTCAGCAGCTCAACAGTTTCCATTCAGGCATTGCTGGTTTTGCCTCATACTGAGGCCTGTCAGACTGTTTAGGAAGGATAATGTTTGTGAGAAACAATAAAACATTACAAACCCCAGAGATTAAGTTTAGGAAGGAGGGATTTAGCAAGGACAATGCTGGCAGTAAGGAAAGATACAATAAGGGAGCAACGCTCTATAATGGAGCGACAATGAATAGCTACCTGAAGACATTCCATGTGACAAGTTCATGCACAAGCTGTTCAAAGGGCATCTTTTGGCAATTAGCATACGTTTTGTCAAAATGAACTTGGGAATTTGGATCCAGAAGGAATTTGGATCCAGAATTTGGATCCCAGAAACCCCATACATTCCAGGATTAGGAAAATCCAAACTCCTTGGGCAGGGACAGCTAGAGTACCCTGCGAGCCTTAGGCAGAATGCCACATGGGGCTCCGTTATTCCACCAGCCACAGTGTTCAAACCTGGATTCCAGTTTCAGTGTAGGGCCCTCTTGTGTGTGAAGCTGGGGGCAAATTACCCCTTTTGTCCCTACTCCGGGCAGCTCTGTCCTTGATTAATTATTGAAAAATCAAATGAAATACAAGTAGTTACTAAATGAAATATAATGAATGAAATACAATGAAAAAAAATGAAATACCAAATTATGTAGTTTCCAAATGAAATACAAGTATTCCTTCTGTAGTCATTTATCCCTGTGGGAGAAGGCTGTAAAACACTTGTAACCATCAGGATAACTTGGGTTCACCTTTTTTTCACTATTCTACAGCAGTAAGGCAACACACCCACCTCTTCAAATAGTGGCAGAGCAGGGCTCGGGGGGTTACTATAGTATTGTCATCATAAGGCAGGAGTGGGGAACCGCAGGCTCAGGGGCCAAATGCGGCGCATAGCTAGTTTTTATTAGGGATGGAAAATCAGAATGAAAATTGGAATCAGATCAAAATCAGAATTGGATTCAACTGGATCGTATTTGAAACTGATCGGAATCAGATCGTATTTTTCCCCCATTGACTTCAATGGGAAACTGAACCTATTCAAGTAGTACCCTACACCGACCCCAAAACTGGGCATAGCTGACACCCAACAGCAGCAGCAATGGGAAGAAGGTGAAAGTCAATGCCAGGGCAGGACAAGAAAATCTGTTTTAAAAACTTGGGGTGACAGTGAGTGCACCCCATAAAGTAGTAGTATGTACCCCACACAACCCCAAGCCTGGATGCAGCAGCCACCAACAGCAGCAACAATAATAAAAGGTGAGAGCTAATCAGTTTTTAAAAATTGGGGTGACAATTTAGAATCGATCTCCCCAAGTGATCAGGACAGTGCATCCTATTAAAAGTAGCACACCACACTTCGGGGCAGACCGGCTACGAAAGAGAAATTTAAAAAAATAAAAGTAGCACACCACACAAATCTCCAAACTGGGCACATTGAGAAACAACAGCAATGTGAAGGAGAGAGCCCATACAAGTCAAGGGCAGGCCAAGAAAAAAAACAACCAGGCAGAGCACCCAGGAGAAGCGAGGAATTGGGGGATGCAAAGGGCCAACATACAACCACCACCAACAGTCCAACAAGCAACACCACAACCCCCTCTCCTGGCACACACGCAACTTAAGTCCTCCCCTCTTCCAAAGTCACCCAAAATTTACCTACCTTGATGATCCTGTCCTGTGCCCAACACCTAGGTAGGCTAGGCCTGCGTAGAAACCTCAAATTTCTGGGCAGAGCCAGAGACTACCAGAGAGCAATGTAGCAACAGCAGCAAAATGGCACACGCAGAGCAACAAACCCCCTCCCTCCTCAAACTGCTAGTGCAACTGTGAAGGGAGGGGGAAACCTCTTATTTGCCCCAGACTTTTACTCTATCAGTGTACCCTGCTGGCTGATTACCAGCCAGAGATCCCCGTCCTGCCTCCCAACGTCCCTTCCCCCATTTCCCCCACCCGTCCTGTTAACCAGCTGTTAGAAGAAATGCAATTTCACTGACTGGCTTCTTTTAAAATCTGGAAAAGGGCACCCAAACTCCTGTGCCAGCCAATGCAACTGAGAGAACCGATCTGCCGATCTATGGTGCATCGGTTCATTGGCTGGCTTCTTTTAAAATCTGGATCAGATTAATATGATCCAGTTGAATCCGATTCCAATTTTGATCTGATTCCAATTTTCTTTCCAATTTTCCATCCCTAATAAAAACAAATGAATCCAATTAATCCAGTTCAGATAAAAATTGTGGAAATCTGATCCAATTCTGATCCAATTCTGATTTTCCCATCCCTAGTTTTTATGTGGCCCCTTCCCAGTTCCTAGATCTGGACCTTGGATCCAGTTTCTACCCCCAAACACTGAAATACTGATCTCAGGGGAAGGCAGTAGAGATGAGGATATGCAGACAAAGGACAGGGGATAGATCCATGGCACAGATCTATGATCTGGATCCATCTTTTCCTGAGTGCCCTCTTTCCCCCCCCCCCCCCCCCCCCCCCAGCTAACTCCCTAGCAGGCTTGCTGCTTTAGATCAGGGACCCAAGATCATTGTGTTTTCCCCCCCGACATATGTGTGGCCCTCAGATCTTGTACAAATTTTCAAAGTGGCCCTGGGGAGGGAAAAGCTTCCCCACCCCATCATAAGGAAATGTTCAAAAGTACTGAGGCTGTGCCTGTGCTCAAGTTAATGGCTAAGAACTATGTTTAATATAGAAGTAGCTGTCCATGCTCTGTCAGAAAGTTGTGTGTGGTGACAGAAACCAAAGGTCATCCTCCCTCATGGGTGTAATAATGGGGGGATCTCTTCCAACTTGAGTGTGGAGGTGGGATATTAGTCCTCATCCCCCCACAATTTTGAACCCCCAGAAGACAAAGAGTTTCCAGCGCTCAATGCTACAGCTAGGGTTTTGTGGGAGAGATGGAGCATATGTCTGGGGGAAAAAACAACCAGTTCTTAATGGGCTAGTTGAATGATTTAATTTATATGACAAACAGTTTTGGGGTGAAGAGAAGCCGTGTCACTGGAACCTCCAGAAAGAGGTGGGGAAGGATATACCCTCACAGCGAACTTTTCTATCACCCCACTAAGAGAAACAAAGGGAAAGTTTGCCTTTTGAAGAGCAGGACATTAAGGGTGCCGTCTTCCATCCACTAAGTCAATGGCCCATCTCCCATTGACTTAGTGGATGGGGGTTTGCACTCTGAGGCTTAAAGTCAGGGACAGAAAATAAAAATAACTGATGTAAGGAACAAACTCCCCTGGGCCCCTATAACCCAATTATAGGCAATGCCAACATGGGGTGCGTTTACACATAAGGAAAATCTGGTGTTTGAGCCCCTAAACTCACGTCTGGCTGTTCTGTGTATACACCATAACACTCACGAACACACATTTGGCCACCCATTGAACCCATCCTGAACACAGAAAGTGAACATGCTTGGGTCAGGAGGTTATTTTCTGTGTTTACATTGAACACGCATCTGATGTCTAAACGCAGCGTGTGGCATGTTCACATCTACTTCCTGTCTCAAGGTCATAGAGTACAGTGTTTTGGATATGGGACTTGGCCATGGTGGTCTACTTCCTGTCCAACTCTATCTGGTATGCACGTCCTTGGCCACCAGAGCCTCTCAGGAAGGGGGGAAATGTACAATCCCTTTTCAGAATGAACACAAGCATTCGTTCTGCTTTAGCATCCATTCATTCATGTCATTATTACGAACAACATTAATATTAACAACATTAATGGCAGCACGCTGCAGTCTGAAATTGCATCCAGGAAGCTTGTGGAGACTGTGCATGTGCACTAGAAACAGGTGGATGGTAGTACCCAGATTAGCTCCCTGAAGAGCTGTATGTCTAAACATCTTAACGTGACAAATGTGTGACACATCAAGAGTTTTTCTCAAGGCCAGAACACAGCTAGGGCCCCACGTGACTGTTATGTGTAAAAATGCCCATAGTTTGGGAACTCGTGGGGTGCAGGCCTTACAGAAGCAAGAAGCTGTAATTAAGGGAGAATCATAACCTTGTTTGTGTGTTTCCAGAGGGAGCTACCGCAAGCGAGCACAAGGCACTGATGTCAGAGCTAAAGATCCTCATTCACATAGGAAACCACCTCAATGTTGTCAACCTGCTGGGTGCCTGCACTAAACCTAATGGTAAATAATATCCTTGACCAACAATGATGACTGGCCAGGAAGTGGAGTCAAAGCTCTATAAACACTGAAATCTTTCTTCATACTGTGTATCCCATCCTCCTGCTGCACTGTTTTTAATATTGTGTTTGTGCATGTGACACTGTATATGTGTTAATGTAAAGATGTGCCCGTATGTATTTATGTGTGTTTGTGGCTGTGTGATGAAGCCAATGGGACTGTGTATGTAATGAGACCAGTGGAAGTCAAGGCACAACTTTGTCTCATTACCTTAACTCTGCCCCTAAGAGAAACTGACTCCTTTGGTTTTTCTCTGCAGGCCCACTAATGGTTATTGTTGAGTTCTGTAAATATGGAAACCTCTCTAATTACCTGAGAACCAAACGGGAAGGATTCAGTCCTTACAGGGTATGTAGTCTTCTGCATCTCTAAGGGCCATTCCTCTGTGTACCCAGAAGAAAGGAAAATAGATACAGAAGATTAGATTGAGTACTGGTCTCCACACCTGAGAGTAAGACGCAAGGGAGTCACATGTCTAGAAATGTTTTGGTTCCATATTAAAGTGTTGCTTGATTTGTGAATGCCAAGACTAAATTTCCTTTTGACCAAAGATAGTTGGTATTTTGGAGCTAAGGTTGAGCTTTGTTGGTGGTCCAGAACTGAAAATGAAAAAACATAGCACCTGAATTGCTACTGCAGTGGTTATTGAATGTTTCTCTCTATAAATCTATGGTACAACCACACCTGGAGTACTGTGTACAGTTCTGGTCTTCCCATCTCAAAAAAGACATAATAGAACTAGAAAAGGGACAGAGAAGGGCAACAAAAATGACTAAAGGTATGGAACAGCTTCCGTATGAAGAGAGTCTTGATAGGTTGGGGCTCTTCAGCTTGGAGAAGAGACAACTGAGAGGGGATATAATTGAAGTTTATAAAATCATGAGTGGTGTGGATTTACCCTCTCTAACAGTACTAGAATAAGGGGACACTCCATGAAATTAACTGGCAGCAGATTCAAAACAAATGAAATAAAGTATTTTTTTTACTCAGTGTACAATTAACTTGTGGGATTTACTGCCAGAGGAAGTGGTCAAGGCCAGTAGTGTAGCTAGTTTTAAAAGGGGGTTGGATAAGTTCTCAGAGGATAGGTCCATTAATGGCTATTAACTAAGTAGGTTTAGGGAATGTAACCTCTTACTGTTGGGGGCTGGAACAACAGGGAATGGATTGCCCATCGTGACCTGTTGGGTACTTCTCCCAAGAGACCAAGATTGGCCATTGTTGGAGACAGGATGCTGGGCTTGATGGACCGTTGGTCTACTCAGTACACCACTTCTTATGTTCTTATGTTCTCATTATATCCTTTGTGGTCTGGCCTGCTTCCCAGGAGAAATCCCCCAGACTACGCATCCAGGTTCGTTCCATCGTGGAAGCAGCAAGAGTAGATAGGAGGAGCCGGGCTGGTACCAGCGACAGTGCAATCTTCAGCAAATTTCTGATGAACAAGAGCCAGACAGCACTACCTATCCAAGAAGGTGAGAAGCCCAATGCATCACCAGCAGTTGCCCAGTTCCTCCCAGGAAACTGGTGCCACAGCCAGTTGGTATTTATTAATTAACACTTCTGACAGTAACAGTGAGACAGGGATCCATGTTGGCTGAAAATGCAGTGATCACAGGTCTCTGAAGTAGGTAACCCTGACTGCGTGGGAGAGTAGACTCCAACGTTGTTCCAGTGATGTTGTGTGAAGCTAAACTTTGGGCTCCAACATGATGGAAAGTAAGACTTTCAAGGGCATAGTTATAATAGGGACAGGTGGTGCGGCTGCCCAGGAGCCAATAATTCCTATACCGACTATAGCGCGGTAGTTTGGTGGTATGGCATTGTGATAAGCTGCTTTGGGTGCTCAGGGTTGGAAGGGAATGGGAGGTGGCTAGCGCACTGAAAATCGGGGGTGGGGAGTCTGCTGGCCATGCACTTGCACTTGAGGGTGAGGAGGGTCCATAGTAGCCGTCTGCACGCTTGAGCTTCTGCACTTCCTATTGCCATTCCCAGACCTAGCTAGCCTGCGAATGCCAACAGGAAAAGCAGAGCTTCAGACCTACAGCTGGCTAATCTGTGAATGCCAATAGGGAATGCACAGGAAAAGGCTGCCTGTGGGAAATAGCATGGGGAGGCCAAGGAGGGAAATTATGCCAGTCCAGTGCTGCCAGGGAGCTGGATGGGTCCAAGGAAAACAATGATGCTCAGGAAATATTTTTAAAGGCTTTATTGATAACACAAAAAGGTCATTTGAATCAGTTCATCGATGTTCATGAAATTGTCACTGATGGGTGTTGTGGCTAGCATTGTAGTTGATGTGCCAGCACAAGTCATCTTGGATCTCTCCGGCTATGGACTGCCCCTCTTGGTTTAGCTGGTCCCAGAACAGGGCACTGGCTTGCTGGAGCTAACTAGCACTGTTCTCCAAAGCAGCCTAGCCAGTCTCACAGATGTTATGGAGAACACAGGCGGCAGTAGTTAGAAGTAGAGCAGTGTCCAGCTGGAAAACAATTCTGATCTCCGATGCTGCCTCAATAGCCCCAAAGCTGTCTCCACAACAGAGCAGGTGGCGCTGAGCTGCCAGTTAAAGTACCTTTGCTCCAGGTTGCTGAAAAAAATATCTCTTGATGTTGACTCCCCTGCCAGCTATCTCCCCATTTCTAATCTACCTTTTAAGGGAAGGTTATTGAACAGGTGGCTGCCTCACAGCTTCAGGCACATCTTGATGCTACTGGATTTCTGAACCCATGTCAGTCAGGATTTTGTCCTGGGTGTGGCACTGAGACTGCACTCGTGGCTTTGGTTGACAACCTCCATTTGGCAATTAACAAAGTGTCAGCCGTCCCCGGCACCAACCCCGTACTTTGCACCCGAGGCTTCCACACAGAGGCAGCCCAGGACAAGGGTCCCTTGAAGCCACACCGCCGTCGGCCCCCAATGGAGTCACAACGCCGGGAAACAACGGCAATTGCAACCCCGGTGGAAGCAGCAAGATCCGCGGTGCCAAGGGACGCTGCACAGGCAGTAACTCCACCCACAGCTATGTTGCCCACGGCGGCGGCACCTACGGACACTGCAGGACTCTCAGCCCTGCCCCCAGCAGCTCCAAGTCAGGGAACACCGCCTCTTGCCCCGGACCCACCCTTAGCCAGGCCCCACCGCTACTCGGACGCTCGGAGAGCCTGCGGGTGCATACAGGGGCGGGGCATAGGACTTAAACACCAGCGCTGCATTCAGAGCAGCGCTGGTGATTTCAGAGAAACTGGCCCCCCTTCCGTTTGTGATACTTGGTTCTTGTGTGCTTAGTGCTTGTGGTGATTCCCCTCTAGCTGGATGAGTGGACCTTCCTCCCTACAACCTTTCCTCGGCTGACACGTGAGTGACTGAGGTGTGATAGTGAGCGTGGGCAGTTCCACCCTTTTTCCCCCTTCCAGGGTCCCCTCCCTTGGGGCAGCACGTGAGTGTGTGTTTCCCCCTTTTTTTCCCTTCCAGTCAGAGGTGGGTCCCTCCCTTCACTGTGCCTCCCTGCACAATCCTCCCTCGGCCCCTCATATTTCCCTGAGCGTGAGTGGTAAGGTGTGTTGGGTGTACCTTGTGGCCTCTCTGTGTCAGGGCACCCAATGATGAGAGAGGCCTATTCTCTTTAATTAGAGGTGAAGGCCAACCTTCTATCCTGATGGGCATTGTTGTCTCCCACTCCCCTTACGACCCGAGAGCACCTTTCACGGAGCGGTACCACATCCTTGAGTGTGAGAGAGTTGCTTCCCCCAAAGCCCCGCTCCCCAGTGACACAAAGGCATTTGTACCCTGTTGACTTGATACAGTTGATCATGGGGTGTTGTTGGGATGACTGCATGACCTGGCCAGGGTTTGTGGGACTGCTCTTAAGTGGTTCTGCTCATTTCTGGCTGGGAGGATCCAAAGGGGAATGATGCACAGTGATTCATCATCCCCTTGTGGGGTCCCACAGGGTTCATCTTGTCCTCATTCCTGTTCAACGTGTATCTAAAACCCCTGGGCAAGGTTGTACGGGGATTTGGAGCGAAGTGCCATCAGTATGCTGATGACACCCAAATCTATCTCTCTTTTTCATCTCACCCAGGTTCTGCAGTCTCGGTGCTTACCCAGTGCCTGGCTGCTGATGGGAACTAGATGCGGGTGAGACGATAGAAGTTGAATCCAGGCAAGACCGAAGTGATGGTGGTTGGCCAGCCATGTGACCCTGGGAGACATAGGGACCCCTGATATTGATGGGGTCCACCTTGTTTGGTCACTCAGGTTTGCAGCCTTGTGGTGCTCTGGGATCCATTGCAATGCCTGGATTTCGAGGTTGCGGCAGTGGCCAGGAGTGCTTTTCACCAATTACATCTGATGACAAGGCTGCAACCTTTTTTTTTATCAGATTTGAATCTGGCCATGATTGTCCATGCCTTCATAACCTCGAAGCTAGACTACTGCAATGTGCTCTATATGGGGCTGCCCTGGATGACTGTTTGGAAGCTGCAGTTGGTGTAGAATGCGGTGGCCCATCTTCTGTCAGGGCGGGTCACTGGGAGCACATTACACTAGTGCTCCAGCATCTGCACTGGCTGCCAATAGCTTTCCAGGCACAATTCAAGGTGCTGGTTTTGAGCTATAAATCCCTATCTGAAAGACCACCTCTTCCCTCAAATCCCGTTTTGGCCTCTGAGGTCGGTCGGGGTGCCCTCTTGCAGATACTATCTGCCCATTAAGTTTTTACAGCTAGAGCACATAGAGAGGCATTCTTGGTGGCTGCCCTACGATTATGAAACTCCCTCCCCTTAGAGGCTTGTCTAAGCCCAAGCCTGTTCATCTTCCAGAAACGGCATAAGACTTTTCTATTTGACAAGGCATTTGGCAGGCAAGGATAGCGTTGAGTTGAGTGAGATGGAAGTAAGGGAGGGGCTGGGGGGGGGGCTAAGAGGACTTTTTAGATGTTTTTATTGATTGTAAGCTGCCCTGCGCCTTTATAGGAAAGGCAGCATATAAATTTAAATAAATAAATGCTGTATGTCTTCATGAGCCAGGATTTCAGGGGGTAGGCACGGTCACTGCAAAATACAGACCCTATGAACACCCCTCAATGCGTGTTTCAGTGGAGGGTCCAAAGTCTCCAGTGTACATGCGGCCAAAGAAGAGGGACCGATAGAAATTGCAGTCATCATGGTTCTTCCTGGACCACCTAACCAGTACATCCACAAACCAGGCACAATGGTCCACTATGGCCTGGAGAAACAGAAAGAAAAAACCCTGTGGTTCAGGTGGTCGTTCTTCTATGGGGTGGGCAGATGATGGCAATATGGCTCCCACTAATCACCTCTATGCAGTTCGGGAATCCCTCCCACCAAAAGTCCTCCATCACTTCCACAAGGTCAGCCAACTGTACCACCTAGGCCAGCAGCGCTTCCACAGTCACTGTGCAAACCTCCACGAATATGGTGCCCACTGTGGAGGTCCCAATGCCAAAATGCTGGGCAACAGAGCAGCAGGAGTCTGGAGTGGCAAGCTTGTAGATGGCAATGGCAAGTTGGCAACGTGCTTCTCCACAGGGATGAGCGACCACATCACTGTACTCCAGTCGAGGTCTGAGAATCTCCACTATTTGCAGGACCAGGTGATGGGGCATTCTGAAGTTTGTGGCCCACTCAACGTCTTCCCATGAGAACAGCACATTTTCCCACCAGTCTGTGCTTTTCTCCTTCACCCAGACAAGCCTCTTGGTAGTTACAGCCCTGCACCATGGTATAGGTGATTGAAGCCATGTCTTCTGACAGGTACCTCTCTGTGTGCATCAGCTGCTCTTGCATGGCTTCAATCCTCCCCAGTGCGACCCATTGTTACCGGAGGTAGGCAAGTGCACGTACCAAAGCAGAAGCTGCCTCTGCGATGTGGTGTGCCCCACTATCCCAGCCAGAGATTGAGTGAGAACCTTTTTGTGCCTTGACATCACTGGGTACTCTGGCCTTTGCTGACATTTGGGTGAGCTCTGATGTACAGTGAGAACTGTCAGACCCATCCTCCAAGGCAGCCTATGCACTTCATAGTGTGGCACATGCACACAATGGGTTTCTCACTCTATGCATGCATGATGGAGTGCAGACACCACGCAACCCTGCTATACTTCAACAAGATGTGAGTGGGATGTGAACGATATTGTGACGTTTCTGGACATTTGGGCACTGCCAGAAGTAGGGCAATCACTAATGGAGGCTGGACCTTCCCTGCTATTTTTTCTCCTCACTGCCCTGATGAAAGCGAGAGGATCCACGCGGGACCACCAGGAGTGCCTCGATCAGATCACAGAGTTTAATCTGTTAGGGAAAGCAAGTGACTTGGGGTACAGAGAATGTGAACCAACTGAAGGAGAGCTGTTGCCCTATACAAAGTTTGGACACTCTGAGAAGTGCAGAGCGCCTTCACAAGCAAGGATATTTTCCACCTCCACTCTATGGTAACACAGAAGATAATACAGAGGGAGTAAGAGGCACATGTTTGACTGGGGGTTTTATGCAAACCGAGAGGGATTTCCTACACCACAGTGAGTGAGAGCCCAGTGGAAGTGTGTACTGCTACCTGACAGTATATCACTGTGAGCCGTGGGTCCGAGAAACCGAGCAGTGACAACATGCAAAGACTGATTACTTTCACTTTCAATTTTTACTATAGTCACTCAATAAAGTATGTGATTTGCTCAATAAACTCAGCATCATGTGCATAGCAGAATGTTAGTTCCAGCTGCCAAATGCTGGCAGGTATAAACCCAGGTATGAACCTCCCTGGGTGGGTGGGGATAGCAGGCACTGGACCGCCTCCTGGATTCATAGTCCGGAAGAAAGAAGCAGCTAGTGCGACTTCTTCTTCCCATGTTTCGCTATGGCTGTGAACCATGACAGGGGGTGGGATACTAAGAAGAGGGGGAGGGTTTGACGGGCGGAGTGCAGCGGGGAAGAACACCTGTGTATTCAGCTTGTCATGTGAGTGGGGGCTGCATGGATCGAACCCAGACTCCAGGGAGCTATCTTCTCGTTTGTTAACACCCAGAGCTGGGTAACAGTTAGTGGTGGGACCCCGGGCCCATTACCGGCTACCGGATTTACCGGTTACCGGTTCTGCGAAAACCGGATTCCCGCATTAAATCCGGTATACCGGTACCGGATTTATTTCATTGGTTTCAATGGGGCGCTGTGTCCCCATTGAAACCAATGAAATAAATTAATTCCCTCCCCCTCCCCCTCCCAGGCTGCGCGGGTGGAAGGGGGGACACCCCCCACCCACCCTGCCCAGCCTGGATTTTTGTTTTAAAAAAGACTAGAGTAAGACCCAGAGGCGAGGCGAGCCCACCCCCCCCCACCAGCGGCCGCGGCGTCCCCGCAGCCGCCGGTAAGTATGACCCGATCCCTGGGGGGGGTGTTTAACACCCCCCCAACCCCCCAGGGATCACCCCTACTAAAGTTCAGTGCGCTTACCTTGGGGAGCTCCGGCGGCGGCGGGCGGTCCGGCGGCCTCAGCGCCGGCTGTGGCTGCCGGCGTCAGAGACGCTCTAGGCCTTCCGGGGAACTTCCGGGTTTCCCCGGAAGGCCTAGAGCGTCTCTGACGCCGGCAGCCACAGCCGGCGCTGAGGCCGCCGGACCGCCCGCCGCCGCCGCAGCTCCCAAAGGTAAGCGCACTGAACTTTAGTAGGGGTGATCCCTGGGGGGTTGGGGGGGTGTTAAACACCCCCCCCAGGGATCGGGTCATACTTACCGGCGGCTGCGGGGACGCCGCTGCCGCTGGTGCTGGGGGGTGGGCTCGCCTCTGGGTCTTTTTTAAAACAAAAATCCAGGCTGGGCAGGGTGGGTGGGGGGTGTCCCCCCTTCCACCCGCGCAGCCTGGACTTGGGGAGGGTTTTTTTTAAAAAAACTTTTTTGCTGGGGCTTTAAGTTTTTTTTACATTGCAGCCATTTTTAAATGGCTGCAATGTAAAAAAAAATCCGGTACCCCGGAATCCGGTACCCGGTCCAGATTACCGGGTCGAATCCGATAATGCCGGTACGCCCGGTACCGGCATTATCTGATACCGGATTTTACCGGTTTCCCGCCCCTAGTAACAGTCACCAGGAGCACTCTGACTAGATGCTTGATTTGGGTTTCCAGAGGAGCTGACTCTGTCACATGGAGGCACCCAGACTGATTTTTATAGAGGGTGTGTTCTCAGGGAAGCACAGATTAAATAGCTCCTCCCCTCCCCTCATCTCCCTCCTTGCTGATTTACAAGTAGTGTTTAATTTGTAAGAGAAGAAGTGCAAGGAATCAGGTTCACCCCATGACTCCTGGAAGCCTGGGGGTATTTCAAGGACCTGGAGAAGGTGCCCTACCAGCCACTGCTCCTACACCAGGCTACGTTAAGTATGATGCGGATCTAAGAGCGCATTCACACATACATTAAAATGTTGCTTTTCCTAAACGCAGTCAGTTTCAAAATGCACTTAAATAAACCCATGCACTATTCACATATGGGTTTATTTAACCACATTTTGAAATTGACTGCATTTAGGAAGCAGCATTTTCACTACACAGCGCCCCGTTTCCCCGGCTCCTGGAGAGGGGAAAGGAGCGGAGCCAGAGCTGGGAAGTGGGCCGCTGTGTAACTGACATGATACTGAATATGCTAGTCAGTATCATGTCAGTTACACCCCGGCTCTAGGCTCCCGGAGAGGGGAGAGGAGCTGAGGCAAGAGCCAGGGAAGCGAGGCGCTGTGTAACTGACATGACACCGACATTCTGACAAGAGGATTTATGCGGGTCATGTCAAATGCGCGCTTATAAAGGTAGCTTTTGGCTGCCCCTCAATGCGCTGGAAAAACAAACGGAAGAACTGCTAAATAAGCGCACGGAGTCTTTCCCACTTCGTTCTAATATGTGGGGGAAAGAAAAAAGCACTGATTTCATGTATGTGTGAATGTGTTGTGAGATACCCTGCTGGGTATGTATTCTCGAGCTGGAAAGGGAATTACCATGGAGCTGACTGCCTAATCTGGGGGCATTTAGTATCACAGCAGTATAAATAATAATAATTGTAGTGGAGGTTGTGTGTGTGTCAAAAGTAGCACCGATGCTGTAAGTCTTGGATTTCTCCACAAGCAAAGAGCATTAAGAGCACCAGGTTGCTCAAGCAATGTATGAGAGTGCTCCCCAAGCCAGCTGTCAGTAGTGACCAGGAGCACTTTGAAACACTCCTTCATCCATTAAAGTCAGTGTGAGCTGAGATTAATCAATCAATTATCTCAATTTCCATTGAATTGAATTAAATTGAATTGCAGATGGGAGACTTAATCTATGCATGTTTATGCAAATAATTCATGCAAATTATACATTGCTCCCAAGTAGTCACTTATGTCACTCCAGTGCTCATGACTGGGAAAAGGTTGAGAACCCCTTGCCCCGGGAATCTTCTTTCTGGCTATTGCACCATCTGCTGATGAACATTAACTGGCTGCAGTGGTTACAGGAAAACTCTGGGCTGGTGCAGGCTCCATTATACAATCCTCTATCCTGTCTATGATCTTGCTCAGCAGTTTATCAAGGCAAACAGGGAGGGTATAACCCACTAAGTGGGGCAGGACTCCGTTTTTGAGACACTGAGCCCTGGAATATAACTTTGTTTTCTTGCATGTCTGGATAGTGGATGATCTGTGGCAAAGTCCATTGACTATGGAAGACTTGATCTGCTATAGCTTCCAGGTAGCCCGTGGGATGGAGTTCCTGGCATCCAGAAAGGTGAGCACTCATTCATTTTGATAATATTTGATATCCATATAGATAGATAGGCTCTTGCATAACAACCACGACGACCGTATTTCATTTTCTTAATCGGAACGGAGACAGAGAGAGATGAACTGACGTGTCTCAGGTCTCATGGGAATTCTGGACATGAGCCTCCAAGTGAGAGCAGTAGGACTGGTTTAGTTTCCTTTCTCTTTTTCCATACACTATATGAATACACTTCTTTGTCATTGTTCTGGTTTGTTTATCCCCTGTGAGCTAACTGGATTTGAACCTAGGACTCCAGAGGAGAAATGCAAATGTATCTAAGAGCTTCCAAGTGCTGGATTACTACTTTTTAATTTCTACAAGACGGGAGGAGAATCTCATGCCCAGGGGCCAAATGCAGCTCACGGCTAGTCTTTATTTGGCCCTTTCCAGTTCCTGGATCTGGCCCCTTGATCCAGTTCCTTCCCCCAAGCACTGAAAGACTGAACGTAGAGTAAATGAGCAGAGATGAGGTACACAAGGATAGGAAATATATCCATGGCCCAAATCTGTGATCTAGACCCTTCTTTACCTGAGTTCACCCCTTAGGCATCACCACCTCAACTTCTGTGCAGCCCACAGAACTTGTCATAATTTTTAAGGTGGCCCCTTGAAGGGAAAAGGTTCCCCACCCACGCTACAAGGGAAGAGAACTTAAGACATTTCTGTCTGCTCTTTTGATCCCCCAGGAGTCCACTTCCAATTCTGATTTTGCTTCTCTCTTTGTTTTCCCTTAGTGCATCCACAGAGACCTGGCGGCTCGCAACATCTTGCTGTCAGAGAACAATGTGGTGAAAATCTGTGACTTTGGTCTGGCCAGGGACATCTACAAAGATCCTGACTATGTCAGGAAGGGCAGTGTGAGTGTTGTGTCTCTGGGAGCGAGTGCTTGGAATGGGGATAGGCTGTAAACCATCTCATGGCTGGTATATGTATGGGAGGAGCAGAGGAACAGGGTTGGGCAAGAGACCTAATACAATCTATTATTTATTTTATTTTATTTTATTTTTTCAAATTTATACCCCGCCCCTCCTGTGAACAGCTCGGGGCAGCTTCCAACAGGGATGGGTGTCGTGGATTCGTGTTAATCTGTGACTACTCGTAACGGACAGTTACAGATTAATACAATTCAATCCATGCTGAACTGCAGCAGGCATGTTGCGGTCCAGTTAAAAATCTATTAAATAAAAAAAACATAATTGCACATGCACAAGATGGCCGCCAGACCGTCATTCTGCACAAGGGCAGTCAGTCTGCACGTGCACAGTGGCCATTTTGTGCATGCGCAGTCCGCAATTAAATCCAGAATTTAAATCCAGAGTTAAGATCTGGATCTGTAATATGGATCTGGATCCATAATTCCCTCCGGGCACCCATCCCTACTATTTATGATAGGAAATCATTCAAACTATTGATCCTTCACTGGGTTATCAACCTGTGCATTTAAATCTATAGCCACTGGCAGGCTCTATAAAGCAAAGTGATATATCAGTGCACAGTAGCCCTGTCTATATTCCTCCTGTGTTACCTGACATTGGTCCTTTTCCCACCTCCCCACCAACCCACCCTTATCCCTTCTGTCTTGGCTACTCACCTTCCTTTATTCCTCCTACCTTCTTTACCTGCTTATCCTTATCCCTCTCTCCATATCTACCAGACTCAGGGGCAATCCTCCACCATAACCTGAGGTATGGCCCGTCATACCTCAGGGACCACCTCACCTTCCACGCCCCAGAGCAACCCCTTCAGTCTGCCGGGGGGCCCTTCTTGGAGGTCCCCTGTGTAAAGCGGGGGGGCACAATGGGGAGGGTGTTCTCGGTGGCCGGGCCGCGTTTATGGAACTCCCTCCCGGAGGAAGCCCGTCTGGCCCCAAGTTTTCTGGCCTTCTGCTGGGCCTGCAAAACTTGGCTGTTTTCCCAGGCCTTCGGAGGAGGAGAAGTGGGGGGGATAAATGTTTGTAGGGGTGGTTGGTTTTTAGGATTTTAGATGTTTTAAATTTGTGAATCAGTGTTTTAATGTTGTTTTAATTGTGTTGTTTTTTGCATTGTAAACCACCCTGAGATGCCATGGGCATGAGGGTGCAGTCAAGAAATATAAATAAATAAATAAATAAATATTAAAGGCAAAGGCAAAACTCCTGACCTATACACTTTAATGGTAGAGGATTGTCCTGTCAATGTTTCCCCTTCCTTCTCTAAAGGACCTGCCTACACACTTATTCCTCTCCTCATCTCTGAGATGGGCCAGGAAGGAACCATTCTGGGGAAGATGTGGGAGGTTTCCGGTGGTATCCCAACCAACCCGCAGCCAAGTTCTGGGCTGTAATGATGATTGAATTCCTATAGTTACATATGTCTACTTCTCTCCCACAGGCCCGCCTCCCTCTAAAATGGATGGCTCCAGAAAGTATTTTTGACAAGGTCTACACCACACAGAGTGACGTCTGGTCTTTTGGAGTCCTGCTCTGGGAGATCTTCTCGTTAGGTGAGTGTTAGTGAGAAGGAGCCCATGCAGTGCTGAGAGAATCAGGACACACCCGCCTGGGGAGTATTGGAGAGCAGTGACTGAATTACAGAGAGGTTGGGGTGGAAGAAGACCCCTTAATTCTTGTGAGAGCATTCTTACCTTTGATATTTGAAGGGCACTAGGGTCATTTGGCCCCTGTAGCTCTATTCAGGGGACCCTCTCCTTCAGGTCTTTCCATGACTGGCTGGCCCGTCCTCACACTGCCTTGTGCAAAGTGGATTCACTTGAGATTCATAGGAGGTGGAGCAGCATTTCTTTTTGAAACATGTGGGGTGCTCTCACTCAGCTCAATGGGTTGCTCACTTTGATGCCCGTTAAACCCCATTTAAACATCAGTGTTGATATTTGATCATTGGTTCAGCTATTTCCAGACTGCTCCGCCATGTGAAATCCCACCCCCTCACCACATGAGCATTCCTCTAACTCCACCCCATGTAGAAGAGATTGAGTTATTGTGGAGTAATTAATGACTGGAGTGAGAATAGTAAATAAAACTACTGCAGTAATATTTAACTTTTAAAAGGAGACTGTGCTAAAATGAGGAAACTAGTTAGAAGGAAACTAGAAGAAGCAGTGTTGAGGAAGCAGAAGAGGTGTGGAGACTATTTAAAAACACGATCTTGGAAGTCCAAATTAAATATATTCCACAGGTTAAAAAAAGATAGCAACGGGACTAAACACCTGCCAGTGTGGCTAAATGGTGAGGGGAAGGAGGCTACTGGAGCCAAAAAGGCATCCTTTAAAAAATGGAAAACTAGTTCTAATGAAGAAACTAGGAAGAAGTACTGGCCAATTCAATGTAAAGCGTTAATAAGACAGGTGAAGAAAGAATTTGAAGAGAAAATCACTAAAGAGGCAAAAACTAATAATAAAAACTTTTTAAGTACATCAGACGCAAGAGGCCCGCTAGACAGTCATTTGGGCCCTTAGTTGACCAAGGGATAAAAGGGGCACTCAGGGAGGATAAGGCCATGGCAGAGAAGCTAAATGAATACTTTGCTTCAGTCTTCGCGGCAGAAGATGTTGGGCAGATACCCGCTCCAGAACTGTTCTTTGTAGGTGATGAATCAGAAGAGCTGTTGCAGATCAACATGACTCTGGAAGAGGTTCTAGAGCAAACTGACAAACTAAATAGTAACAAATCACCAGAACCAGATGGCATACACCCCAGAGTTCTTAAGGAACTCAAATATGAAAATGCAAACCTACTAACCTACCACTAAAATCTGCCACTGTACCTGAGGACTGGAGGGTAGCAAAGGTAATGCCACTATTTAAAAAGAGCTCTAGAGGCAATCCTGGAAACTACAGACCAATGAGCCTGAGAACTGTGTCAGGCAAAATCACGGAAACTATTATTAAAAACAGAATTACAGAGCATATTGATAAATGGGGAAGAGTCCACATGGATTTGACAAAGGGAAGTCGGACCTCACTAATCTATTGGAATTTTTTGAGGATGTGAACAAGCATGAGGATAAGGGGGAGCCGGTCGATATATTGTATCTGGATTTTCAGAAAGCGTTTGATAAGGGCTCTCATGAGAGACTCTTGAGGAAATTAAAAAGTCATGGGATAGGAGGCAGTGTCCTATTGTGGATTGGTAACTGGTTAAAGGACAGGAAACAAAGAGTAGGACTAAATGATCAGTTTTCACAGTGGAGAGAAGTAAATAGTGGTGTATGAATGTATATTCATTAATGATCTGGAAAGGGGAGTAAAGAGTGAGGTGATCAAATTTGCATATGACATCAAGTTATTCAAGGTAGT
Source organism: Sphenodon punctatus (assembly GCA_003113815.1). Taxonomy (NCBI): domain Eukaryota; kingdom Metazoa; phylum Chordata; class Lepidosauria; order Sphenodontia; family Sphenodontidae; genus Sphenodon; species Sphenodon punctatus. The sequence continues at coordinate 794,699 of QEPC01000541.1, forward strand.
TAAAACACGAGCAGACTGTGAAGAATTGCAGGGCATCTTTAGAGACTGGGTGACTGGGCATCTAAATGGCAGCTGGAATTTAATGTGGACAAGTGCAAAGTGATGCACTTAGAGAAGAACAATCCAAACTATATGTACACAATGCTGGTTTCTAAATTAGGAGTTACCACTCAGGAAAAGGACCTTGGAGTCATTGTGGACAATACATGGAAATCCTCAGCTCAGTGTGCAGCAGCCATCAAAAAAGAAAAAAGAATGTTAGGAATTATGTTAGGAATTATTCGTAAAGGGATAAAGAATAAAACTGAAAATATCATAATGCCTCTGTATAAATCTTTGGTGTGACCGCACCTTGAATATTGTGTGCAGTTCTGGTCGCCCCATCTCGAAAATAAATAGTAGGAATAGAAAAGGTACAGAGAAGGGCAGCAAAAATTCCAAGGGGTCTGGCGACTCCCCTATGAAAAGAGGCTTGGTAGGTTGGGGCTCTTCAGATTGGAGAAGAGGCGAGGAATGATGGCCCCAGACCCATGACGGTGGGTCCTGGGGCCAGAGTGGCAGCTTCTAGATACATATTGGCCACAGCCCTCCCTGCCTATAACTTGGCCCCAGACTCTGACGGCGGGTCCTGGGGCTGGAGTGGCTGTTTCTTGATGCGGTGGGATAACACGCCTCTGTGCGAGGAATGATGGCCCCAGACCCATGACAGTGGGTTCTGGGGCTAGAGTGACAGCTTTTATATGCATATTGGCCACAGCCCTCCCTGCCTGTAATGTGACCCCAGAACCCTGACGGTGGGTCCTGGGGCTGAAGTGGCTGTTTCTTGATGCGGTGGAATGACACGCCTCTGTGCAAAGAATGATGGCCCCAGACCCATGATGGTGGGTCCTGGGGCTAGAGTGGCAGATTCTAGATACATATTGGCCACAGCCCTCCCTGCCTGTAATGTAGGCCCCAGAACCCTGACAGTGGGTCCTGGGGCTGGAGTGGCTGTTTCTTTTTTTATATCTATCTATCTCTACACTAAATCTAACTGCTGTTAACTATTCTTAAAACCTATTGAACTAAATGGAATATCCTAATAATTACTACAAAGGCCTTGTCCTACAAACACACTGTATCTCTATCTATCTCTATAAGTAAGCTAACTACTATGTATATCTATCTAGTAAGTATCTATCTAATAACTAGGGGTGGGACCCCGGGCCCATTACCGGTTACCGGATTTACCGGTTACCGGTTTCATGAAAACCGGATTCCCGGATTAAATCCGGTATACCGGTGCCGGATTTAATCCATTGCTTTCAATGGGGCGCTGTGTCCCCATTGAAAGCAATGGAATAAATTCCTCCCCCTCCCCCTCCCAGGCTGCGCGGGTGGAAGGGGGGACACCCCCCACCCACCCTGCCCAGCCTGGCTTTTTGTTGTAAAAAAGAACAGAGTGAGACCCCGAGGCGAGCCCCCCCCAGCACCAGCGGCC